>CM034151.1:452626134-452778089 GCA_019776745.2 Taxus chinensis | reverse complement strand
TGACTGTTGCTCTTCGTAAAGTCCTATCTGACGGCCAATAGTTTTTGGCGACTCCGCTGGGGAAAATCATATTCCAGTTCTTTTATTTTTTCGATCATCTTTTGATCTGATGACTCCGCGTTTTACTCGAGGGAGAAGGACCCTTGGTATTGAAGATTCTCAGTTCCAGATTTTGGAGCAGCAGGGTTTTCCTTTTCCTTCAACAAGAAATAGAAGAAATCATTCGACAAGCACTCCACCTGTTCAAGATAGAAGTCCTACGGGTGGTATTCCTTCAGAGCCAGCTAGCCCTAATCTGCGAGCTTTGATTCTTGCTGGTGTTACAGTTCCTCTCCAAGCCATTTTTCCAAGAATGGCGGCGTCATTACCATGGGGTCATCGTGTCGGGCCCCTGGCTCTTACTCAGTCTTTGCATGAGTTACCCAGAGGTAACCGGAAGAACTTCCCCAAATTCAAAGGCGATGGCAAAGTGCATCCTGATGAACACATCGCAGCCTTCATTGTTGCATGTGGAGTTCTGGGAGTCGAAAATGAAGACATCTCCGTAAGGCTGTTCGTTGAGACGTTACAAGATAATGCTGCTGATTGGTTCTACCACCTTCCGGCTAGCGCTATCACCGACTGGGACACAATGAGAACTCAGTTCGAAAACCGTTTCAAGCCGGCAGAAGATGTGCATGCCTTGCTTGCCCAAATTTCTCAGATAAAGAAAGATTCACAAGAGCCCATGAGAGAATTTGTGGCCCGATTCAACAGACTGATCCACAAAATTCCTGTAAATACTCGACCTGTTGATCAAATCCGAAAATGTTTCTTCTTAAATGCCCAATCGTCTGAAGTCAGTTATGCGCTGAGAAGGGCTAATCTCGCAACATTTGTGGAGGATCAAACTCTTGCTGTTAGTGTCGAGGATGATCTGATCATGTCAGGGAAGTTGAGGAGAGACCCTTCCAAATCTAAGTCTGTTGCTTCCTCCTCCTCCACTCCTGGACCTAATACTGATCCGTTAGTCCAAAAGCTTGCAAATGATCTCATTGCTATAAAGAAACAATTAGCTCAGCATGCTCCTTATGCAGATGTTCCAAGGAGAAATTTCTAGCCCAGGAATCGTTTGCCTGCTTCTCAAACAAGACTAGCACTTGAAGGACCTCCTGTTAAGGTTCCTGTGAATGCAACCTGTGAAGTTGAAGAGCCAGATGATGATGAGGATAATGAATCTTGTGAGGAGTTTGTGGAAGAATTTGATGATGAAGCGGATGAACTTGAGGGATCTTGAGTTAATTTCTTTACCACTGAGGGCATTGATGATGGAGATGATTATGATGAAGTGGTAGCAGACATGAATAGTGAATCATTTGCTGTCATGACTTGAGAGAAGACACATCAGAGGGAGAAAATGACGTAGCCCCCCAAGAAATCTAAGGAGCAGCCAGCAACTATCCCTGTAATTGCAAAAAGAGGATCTCCTATCCCTACTTTATCTGCACCAAAGGTGAGTCCTGTTAATCCTACTAGCAAAGTTCCTTCTTTTTCTCCTAAAGTTGATAAGCCTAGAATTTCAAATGATGATGGCCCGTCCACTTCTGGGTCTTTTGATATTATTGATCATCTGAAAAAGACTAAGGTTCAAATCTCAGAAGCCGAGTATTATCAAACTCATCCCAAAGCTTTTTCCAAGATGATTCAATTTGTTAATTCCCATTCCAAGACCACCTCTAAAGGCCTTTTACCTACTCCTCCTTCTGCACCGCAGCCTAGTCTAGTAGCTACCGTCACCTCGCCTGGTGACAAAATTAAACCATTTTATGTAACACTTCTTATAGCTGGCCATAGGCTCAGTAATTGTGTCATAGACTCAGGAGCTTCAGATAATGTGATGCCTGCTAAAGTAGCTCATGCTTTAGGCCTGACCCTCACACGCACTTATGGATCTTGTTACTCCATGGAGAGTAAAGAAGTGCCCCTGATCGGAAGAATTAAAGATGCACAAGTGGCTTTTGCTGCCTTGCCTGAAAAGAAAGTGTTGGCTACCATCTTAGTAGCAGATATCCCTCCTTCATACGGGATGTTGCTAAGTAGGAACTTCTGCAAAGATGTGGGTGGGGAAATCCAAATGGACTGGTTGCATGCACTCATACCTGTTAATGGACAAATGAAGAAGTTGATGCCTGAGAAGCAATCTGAGTATATTGTGCAAAAAAAGGATGATCCTAAAGCACAAATACTCTATGAGGATATGGGTCATGGCAATTACATGATTATGTCCCCTGATGAAATCCAACTTCCCAGAATGTCACCTAAAGATCCTAATGGTATTTGGATTTTAGAGTTTGATGGAAGTTGTTCCTCAGCTAGTTCTGGAGCTGGTGTCCTGCTAGTGTCACCTGAAGGATGCCTACATCCTTTTTCATTCAAGTTACAGTTCGAAAATACTAATAATATAGCAGAGTATGAGGTTCTCATTCTTGGATTGCAAATGGACAAAGAACAAGGTGTAAAGAATCTTCTGGCTTGTGGTGATGCAGAGTTGATTGTAAAGCAGGTCAGAAACCTTTTTCAAGTAAAAAATGGAAGGCTGAAGCATTACCGGAATCAGGTTTGGGATTCCATTGAATTCCTTGATGCTTTCTCCATTGAAGCAATGCCTAGGGAGAAGAATAGTAGCGCTGATTCGTTGGCAGTCTCAGGGTCACTACTAATTCCTCATCCTGACTTCTCTCAAGATAAGTTCACTATTGAGATGGTCCATCGGCCTAGTGTACCTGATAATACCAATAATTGGCAAGTTTTCAATGATGATCAACATTTTCTTTCCTTCCTGGAACTCAAGGGTAATTTCGAACAACTGTATTTTGAGGGAATTGACAACCTACCCCGTGAGAGTGTTCCCTTTGACCAAGTTGTCACCCAAGGAGAGGAAATGGATCAGGATGGATGCATCAATCTCAAAGGAAACAAGATTCCTAAAGGGTTGGTGAGTTTGGAGGAACTATTTGATAAACATGACAGGTATGTGAAATCTAGAGCTTCTTCTGGGCCTCAACAATCATCTGCGTATGATAAGATTGATATTGGGAGTTCTACTGACCCTAAGCTCGTGAACATTAGAAAATGTTGCACAGCAGATGAGAGGAAGAAAGCAATTGATCTTTTAAAAAGGTATAAGGATGTTATTTCTTACTCTTATGAGGATCTAAAAGCCTTCAAGCCAAAAGATATGCAGCACTCTATTCCTCTTAAGCCTGGAATTAAGCCTTTCAAGCAGAAACAGAGGCAATATAACCCCAAAATAGCTGACACCATCTTTCAGGAAATACAGAAGTTGTTGAAGGCTAAAATTATTTTTCCCATTCACCATTCAACATGGATTGTAAATATTGTGCCTGTTAGGAAGAAAAATGGTGAGATCCGCATCTGTGTTGATTTCAAGAATCTGAATCAGGCTTCTCTGAAAGATAATTATCCTTTGACTATGATGGATCAAGTATTGCAAGCAGTAACAAGATCTGAAATGTTATCTATGCTTGATGGATTCTCGGGATATAATCAGGTAGAGGTTGATACTATAGATCAACACAAAACAGCTTTCACTACTCCTTGGGGTACCTTTGCCTACAAGAGAATGCCTTTTGGGCTTATTAATGCTGGTGCCACTTTCTAGAGAGCTATGGATCTAGCTTTTGGAAGTTTGAAAGGGAAGTGTATTGTCATATATCTTGATGACCTGACAGTATTTTCCAAGACAAGAGCGGATCATTTTGATCACCTGGAAACAGTTCTGCTAAGATGCAGAGAGCATGGAATTTCTTTGAATCCCAAAAAATCTGTTTTCTGTGTCACAGAGGGAAAATTATTAGGGCACATCATTTCCAAAGATGGTATTAAGATTGACCCTGAACGAGTGCAAGCTATCTAGCAAATTCCTCTCCTAACTAGTAAAAAGGGCGTGCACTCCTTCGGTAAGATCAATTTTTTGAGAAGATTCATCCCTGATTTTGTAGAATTAACTTTGAATATTTCTCAGATGATGAAAGGGAAACAAACATTTGGTTGGTCTTCTGAAGGAAAGGAATCCTTTGAGGGTATCAAGAGAGCTATCGCTAAAACTCTAGTTTTTGCCTGTCCTGATTCTAGTAAAGATTTCATCATCTATTGCTATGCTACAGATAATACCTTGGCTGCTGTCTTAACTCAAGAAGACTCTAATGAGCATGAACTCCCAATTACGTTCATGAGCTATATTATGAAGGATCATGAGTTAAAATACACCATGATGGAGAAGCATGCTTTTGCGGTGGTTAAAGCTGTCAAGCAGTTTCGTTTTTACATCCTCAACTCTCATTCCATGGTGTTGGTTCCAGATACAACTGTTAAGTCAATCCTCACACAACAAGAATTTGGATCCAAGAGAGGGAACTGGGTTGCTAAGTTCCAAGAGTATGACATTGACATTAAGCCAACCAAGCTGGTTCGTGGAAAAGGCCTTTGTGAGCTCATTGCTGAAGGAGCTAAGCATGAATTATTGGAGAACAAAGTTGGCCTTCCTACCATTCTGTTCCTTAGTTCAGTTGATGAATGGTATGCTGACATCACCCATTTTCTCACCTATGGGGAATGTCCCTCTCATTTAACTACTAAAGAAAAGAGGACTGTTAAATTGAGGTCAGTGCAATATGTATTATGGGAAAATGCTTTCTTCAAGCGTGGCTTAGATGGGAGATTTTTGAAGTGTGTGAACAAGGAACAACAAAGAAAGTTTCTCTCATCTTTTCATGATCAGGCATGTGGAGGGCACTATTCATCAATGGTCACTGCTCACAAGATACTCCGTGGAGGATACTACTGGCCTTCCTTGTTCAGAGATGCATCCAAGTGGGTGGATAAATGTGAGGCTTGTCAGACCTTTGTGGGAGGACCTAAATTGGCTTCTTTGCCTCTCAAGCCAGTTGTGATTGAGGAACCATTTCAACAGTGGGGTTTGCACTTCATTGGTACACTTAATCCTACTTCTAGTGCTGGTCACACTCATGTACTAACTACCACGGACTACTTCACCAAATGGGTGGAAGCTATTCCAGTTAAGAGCACTACTTCTGAAGTGGTATGCAGCTTCATCAAAGAGAACATCTTGGTAAGGTATGGTGTACCTAACAAGATTGTAACAAATAATGCCTCGAATTTCTCTTCAACTGAGATAATGGATTTCTACTACGGGTATGGCATTTCTTTGGCTCACTCTTCAGATTACTACCCTCAGGGAAACGGGAAAGCAGAATCCACTAACAAAAATCTGGTGACTATTATAAGGAAGTTAGTTAATGAGTCTCAACGAAACTGGCACAAGAAGCTCTATGATGCTCTTTGGGCAGACAGGATTACACCAAAGAGAGCTATTGGCATGTCTCCTTTTCAAGTGGTATATGGAGTAGAAGCTCAATTGCTAGTAACAGTGGAACTGCCAGCCTTGCACCTAATGAAGGCCATTGAAGATACTAGTTTCAGTGATGCTCTGGATAAGAGAATTATGTACCTGCACAAACTGAATGAGGATAGATTGGTGGTTGCTGATAGAATATCTGTTCACCAGTAGAAGGTAAAGGTCATGTTTGATAAGAAAGCTAGGTTCAGAGATTTCCAAGTTGGAGACACTGTGCTGTTATGGGATAAAAGGTATGAACCTCGTGGCAGCCATGGAAAATTTGATTCCCTGTGGCTCGAACCTTTCAAGATCAGAAACTTTTCTGGTGAGAATTCCTTTTATCTTGATTGCATGGATGGTTCTTCTCTCCCACTTCCTTATAGTGGGTAGTATCTCAAGTTGTTCAAGTCATAGGTGATTAGGGAGTCCTTTGTATATTCTGTACAGTGTTTTTGTTTTTCTTTCCTTTTCTGTTTTAGTGTGTTGTCCTCTGTATTGGTCTGCTTTTTGACTCCGTTGCCCAATGGATAAGGTACTGGTCTGCTTCCCCTAAGTTTTTCTAAGTTCTTGCCTTGTCTCATTCTTTGAATTTATGCCAAGTCATCCCCAGAAGGAGCCAGCTGTTGTCCACTCAAAATTCCCCGCTTTGATGAAAGTAAAAAATTTCAAAATGTTGAGTTTAAGTGTTTTCTCTAATGTACCAAGTCGTGAAATTGAGAAAAGCCTGGAGTTTTGGGTCATTTTGTATGTATTTCGGGCCTGTCGGACATTTTTGTCCCATGTGTCCCAAGTTCCGAAGTGCGTTCTGTTCCCCGATCGGCCGAAATCCTCGAAGTTGTCCTGATTTCGGGCCCGTCGGAACTTTTCGTCCCAAGTGTCCCAAATCAAATTGTGGGAGTTGTTCCAATTTCGGCCGAAACACCCGAACTGCGTACTTCACACGTTTTCATCCCAAATGTCCCAAACTTCTCCGGACCTATTGTAACATTTTTGCCTGAACCACCCAAGTCGCGTACTTCAGAGCTTTTTGTCCCAAATCAAATCGGGCAAGTTGTTCCATTTTCGGCCGATTCACCCGAACCGTGTACTTCGCTCTTTCATGTCCCAACTAGCCCAAGTCAAATTGTGCAAGTTGTTCCAATTTTGGCCGATTCACCTGAACCGCGTCCTTCACGTGTTTTCGTCCCAAATGTCCCAAAATGCATTTGTGCATCTTCTCCCTATTTCACCCGAACCGGCCGAGCCGCGTGTTTCGCGCATCCGCGTCTCACATGTCCCTAATGAACCAAGTGTCATTCGTGCCAGTTTTTTCCGCTCTACCTGAATATCTTGCTTATTCAAATTGGTGGGTATATATTAAATGTGCATTCATAGCCTTTCTCTCTCCTAAACGGCTATATAACGGGCATCCCCCCTTTGCATTTTTCACACTGTTTCCATGCTATCCTTTCTCGAACCCTTGCAACCTAATTCCCTGCGCGTGTATCCCTTTTTCTGTAATTCCTTCCCAAGTTTAGGTTGCAGCTCTGTTGCTATCAATATGAATATCAAGTTTCAGGATTAGGAACAAATTTCGCCACTCGAGTCTGCCATTGAAGAAGCCAATAAATATTATCATACTCATATCAAGTTTGATAAAGAAATGGAGAAGTGTCTCGGATTTTGGATTTAGTCTGCAGCCAACACGTCAGTCCCTTGTGGCAGAGACATAGATGAGGCGTTAAAGAAGTTCAGGCAGTAGATTTTGAAGTCAGTGGGTCCCTCTCAGTAACTGACCACCTGTCTTCTTCTCCTTATTCTTCTCTTCTTTTCTAATTCTTTTTCTCGGATTCATTGTAAAAGGTTGAGTTCTTGCGATTGGCAGTCCTTAACTAATCTTTAGTTAAAATAAGTAGTTACAAAGAGTAACTGATTTGTAAGCTATATAATGGCCTTTCCACGCCATTCTAAAAGGAGGAGGAACTTGGCATATTTTCTGAAAGTGTAAATAGATTATAAAGAAATCAATACAGAAGGACTTTTCCATTCTTTGTCTACTGATCTCTGTTATTCCTAAGCTTTCGTTTATTTTCTTTGTGAAGATCCTTTGTCTTAAGTTTGTTAGTCTTACCGATTGCATACTCTTCAACTTTGCAAGCAAGGTGATCTTGTATAACCAAGAAGGAACTTTGTGTCCTTGATTAATGAATCTATGTTATGTTAAGAAACTTTGTGTTCTAAGCAGATGTTATTTACAGAACTTTGTGTCTTTAAATTCCATCTTATTTATTCGATACAAATGATCTTTTTTCAATTCACTGTGACTTTCGCATACATAAATAATTACTCTGATATCTATAATTTTGCATGTTGCCTTTCTGCTCTTTCCCGTACTCTCATTTCCTCAGTCCTTTTGTAATTGATGATCTTCATAGAAAACACTTTCGTGATATCCAAGTTTAACCAACAAATCATGTCTTGTACATTTGTAAATAAGTTCGTTTCTGAATAAGGGAACCTCTCCCATTAAAGAGGAGGGACTTCTTGTCCCCTGACTGTTGCTCTTCGTAAAGTCCTATCTGACAACCAACAGCAGGCACGTCTTTTTATTCTCTTAAACACTCTTGATATGTGAATGCAATCTCTAGGTTGATTGGAGGATTTGGGATGACTCTTTGGACATAGATATTCTCACAAGCACATAGAATTGTCTTACCAGATATATAAAAAGACAGAGCACAGAGAAGAGGAGGTAGAAGTTATGTGGGGAGCTTTAAAAGCTTGGGTCTCCACAATAAAAAAATATTCTATATTTTTTTTAAATTCTTCCATTTAAAAAAAAAAAATTCAGGTACAAGTAAAAGTTTTTTTAAATACCATAGAATGAAACAATCCCACATTTTGTAACAGATTTACATCCAGGTCTGTAAGGGCCTGTGATTTCACTCACGGTGTTCTTGAACTGCAAATCAACCATGAATTGAGGTTTGGATTTGGGTAGGGGATGTGAAATGGATGGGGGCATCTATGGCTCCTCTTAGCTCTTTAATTTCTCCAGATCTCCCTAAAAACTTCCTACACTTTTCCCTAGATCAGAATGCTACTCTGATACCAAATCTTGTCTGCAAACCAAAATTAATTACAGAAAACAAGATGGTACTTGTATAATTTTATTAATATGAAATCAAGCATTACAAATAAATGAGAGAGATGCAATATTTATTGATATTGGATAGCTTCTATCTCATCAAAAATCTATGGAAGCAAATCACCTAATCTGAGAAAATATGGAGAAATAGCA
The DNA here is from genome assembly GCA_019776745.2 of Taxus chinensis. NCBI lineage: Eukaryota > Viridiplantae > Streptophyta > Pinopsida > Cupressales > Taxaceae > Taxus > Taxus chinensis. The sequence continues at coordinate 452,769,390 of CM034151.1, read as the reverse complement.
TATTGCCCCTAATTGCCCCTATTGCCCTTGATGGAAATCATCTAGGAAAAAATATATGCAAGATAGAACATGATCCCACAAATATTTGGATGAGAACACTATCACTTAGTTAACTAACAACTAAGGATAACTAATACCTACTGACATTAGTTTAAATTATTTAAATTAAATACTTTAACTTATTACATTTATTCAAATATCAACTAATAATGAATTAAGGTAAGTTTTATTCTTAACATCCCAAAGAAATGGGTTGATTAGTACTTTTCTTACTTAGGGATCATATGAATAGTAGTATACAATCAGGACAAAATAGATACCCAAAGTGTGTGATTTTGTGACTACAACCCATGGTATATGGGCGTGACCTATATGGTAATTGTTTCTTGCAACCTTTGAATATTTACGTAGGTTGTATGCCCCTTGTCTTGAATAAGCCACTTCAAATGCACTCCAAATACACAAACATATGTATGTATGTATGTATATACATATACCCACATATAAAAAGGGTGGGACAACTCTATAATTTGGTTTAAAATCTAAATTATATATATATATATATATATATATATATATATATATATATATATCTACAAATATGTAGGTATTTACCTTATCTCATGTTCACCTAGGTAATTTATTTACCTTTATTATATTTATCATCACCCACTTATGTGTGTGGATATTTCTTTTTATTTATTTAGATATTAGGGGGATATTATTTAGTTGTTAGGTATAGTTCTTTCCTTGATCTATGGTATTGACTAGATCCTTGATGTCGAGTTCTTTCCTAAATCTATGGTCTTGACAAGTTATTTGATGACTAGTTATTTCCTTGATTTATGGCTTGATCTACGACCTTGATTGGTTCTTAGATTGTTATTCCTTTCCTATATAAGCAAGGCCCATTCTCATTGTATTTCATTGAGTTCCATATATATGATATTGTTGCTCATTTGTTTGCAAAGGTTTATGTAAAGTTATTCTGGTGAATCTCTTTCATCTTATTGATTGTGGTGTTTGATTAGCATATGAGTTCTTAGCATGGTATGATATAGTTATCATTCCTTTTATGGTATCATAGCAGGAGATTGTTGTTGACATCTGTCAGTAAGTTTCATTTTGTAACTATTTTTTTGTAAATTCATATATTCAGGATTTGTTTTTATTTTGTTGCATGAATTTTTATGTAAAACAGAGCCTTCCATTAGATTTGAAAGGTGGAAAAATCCAAAGAATGACTATAAACTCAATCATTTATGGAGGCAGTTTATTTTTGGGTTATTTATTTTTGTAAAGATGTAGACTGGTTTGTCTTGGAATCCACGTTAATCAGAGAAAAATCCAAAAAATTAGTTTCACACATTAAAATCCTTAGCCTTTGTTCATATGATATAGTCGTATGAGGGCTTAAAGCTTGGTATCCCTGCTAGTAGGTACTTAACTCCATCCCCTTTCATTTTATTTGTGTGGTGAAGACTAGCATTTTTTTTTTTTTTTAGTGGCAACTAAAATAAATAGCAAAGTATAAACTTGTAAAGCTTGTATCTTTTAATCGATAACTCAGATTTGAGTGTCATTTTTTTTTGCAAAAGACTTATTTTTTCATTATCTTTCCATTGGAAATATTTATTTTGAGAATTTAACTATAATTATAAAGTGCTATATTATAACATGCACTCATTATAAAGTGCCAAAATCTAGGGGGCCTCTTGTTACGTTTCTTGGGGGTCTTGTTGCATTGTTTGGGGGTCTTGTTGCATTGCTTGGTTCTTGAAATTATTTTCGTAATTTTTTTAGAGTGGCATCTACTTTTTCATTAGATCATGTTGAGCCATTAAAACACATAATTACCTCACATGGAAACCACGAATGGAAACAATAATTAAATAGAAAGGATTATGGGCTTTAACTTCTTCATAATAACTAGTGTTCACTAGAGAATATGAGAAATTTCATTACCAGTGAAAATTTGATGAGTGTATGGGTTTGATAGGAACTTATGTAAATGAAAGTCTTTTGTTTCATTTGGCAAAATGTGACTCTCCTTTCAAAATATGGGAGAAATCGGAATATTTATTTGGTAAGGTGGATCATATGAGAGCCATACAACTTGAAATTGAGATCACCTCTCTTAAACCTAAAGATTTCCAAAAATTATAGACTATCTTACCAAGTTCAAGAATTTTTTGACACAATTAAAGGGGAGTGGAAGAGACAAAAAAAGATGAAGAGTGGTTTACTTTATTATTTATAAGTTGAGAGGACCATTCCAAAAAATTCTTCTACCTTTTTCTCTAGCATGGATGACTTAGGTGACACATTCAAAATGTCTAACTTAGAAACATTTTGTGAAAGAGTTACTAGGGAAGAATCCAAATTGTCTCACCTTGATTCTTCCACCTCTCAAAAGGAATTATTTGCATCTAATCCTAAGGGAAAGGTAAAACCACAAAGTAAAACCAAATCCACCCCTTCTCCATCTCAAAGTTATCCTAAACCCAAAGAAAATTACTCTAAACCTAAGGAGTCTTCTAAATCCAAGAACAATTCTATCCTTTCATTCTCTTTTTGTGCGGGTATTATTCATGAAGAACATAGGTGTTATAAGTGAATGCAAGCCTTAGAGGATGCATTTAAGAAACAAAAAAATTCTATCTCCACTCCACCTCCTTCTAATCAACATGGAAAGGAACTTAATGTTTTTGGGAGATCTCAATCACCACTTGCAGACAGTTGGTTTATAGATTTTGGTGCTTATCATCACATGATTCTTCAAGGGAGTCTTATTTTTCTCTAGGTTTGAGTTCTAATTCTAAAATTAAGGTTGGAGATTCTTCCTTTCTTTCAGTTGAGGAAAAAGGTGATATACACCTTGATGGTGATCAAGACAAGAAACTCTAGGAAGACCATCTACCATACCATGAGTGCTCAAATCCTTCATATCCAAGAAGCATTGTATGTTTCTAACATCACCATAAATTTACTTTTTGTATATCAAATTTTTCATTCTGGTCAAGGAAAAATAATGACTTTTACACATCATGGAGCACAAGTACGAAATTTGTTAGAGCCTCATTCACTCGTTGCTCAAGGTATTTTTGATCATATTGCTAGACTATATCACTTTGAGGGTTGTGATGACACTTCCTCTATAGGGACAGGATTGGTTTCTCCTTTAGATTCAGAGAGTAAGCTTTGGCACGAGAGATTTGGACATCTTAGTTACATATATTTGAAGGATTTGAGCACTCATGGTATGGTAGATGGTCTTCCTAGAGTTTCTTGTCTTGAGGGAGTTTTTCATGGTTATGCATTAGGGAAAAAAAACCATGATCCTTTTCCTAAGAATTTTTCTAAGAGAGATTCTTCACCACTTGATCTTGTGCATAGTGACTTGATGGTTTTTCCTACCCCCTCTTTCAATGAAGCTAAGTATGCACTTACCTTTATTGATAATTTATCAAGGAGTAATTGGGTTTATTTTCTCAATTACAAAAGTGATTTTTTTTCACACTTCAAATCCTTCAAGGCTTTGGTTTAGAAACAATCCTCTAGTTACATAAATAACCTTTGTACTGATAATGGGGGGTACTTCAGCAATGAGTTTTCTTTTTTTTGGCAACTCAAGGCATTATTAACTAGAATTTTGTTCCTCATACTCCAAAACATAATGGTTTAGTAGAATGGAAGAATAGAAATTTGAAGGAAAAGGCTAACTGTATGATGCATTCTAGAGATTTACCTCCTATCTACTGGGAAGAAGCAGTTAATTGTGCTAACTACATTCAGAATCACACACCAGATAGAGAACCTAAGCATTTGACTCCAGAGGAAGCTTGGTCAACCACTAAGATATATGCCTCATTGTTTTGAGTCTTTAGGAACCATGCTTGGGCCTTTGTGCCAAAGAAGAAAAGGAAATCTTTGGATAAGAAGAGAAATTCGTTGATCTTTGTAGGGTATTGTGAGGACATGAGAGATTATCGACTTTTATATCCTGATACTCATGGAGTTATTTTTCAAACACATGTTCACATTGATGAGCACTTCACTCCTAATGATTCTTCATCTTCTTCCATGCCTCCTTATTTTTCATCTCATCTTGAGGATCCTTTCTTTGAGGAGGTTTATGAGGAGGTTATAGATGTCATTAAGGATCGTATTCCCACTGATGTTGTTAATATGACTAAGTGGGCTCGTACTATAGTTTCTGAGGCAACACCTTTCATATAATATCTTCCAACCACTAGGCATCATCACACACATTCTATAAGTTCTATACTTTTGTGTCAGGAAGTTTCTAAGGATCCACAATCCTTTTCAAAGGCTCATGGGATACATGAGTGGAATGATGCGATGGCAGCTGAGTAATCTTCTTTGATGAAGAATCATACTTGGGATTTGGTATCTCTTCCTAAAGGAAGAAATATGGTTAGGTGTAAGTGGGTATACCAAACCAAATATACAATTGATGGATCCATTCACAAGTATAAGGCTCATCTTGTTGTAAAGGGTTTTTCACAAGTTAAAGGTATTGATTACTTTGAGATTTTTGCACTCGTTTCCAAGATAGATTATGTATGCCTTGTACTTGTTATTTCTGAATCACAGGGGTGGCCCATATACCAGATGGATGTGAAGAGTGCCTTTTTACATGGAGAAACTGGCTATATTTGTTCATGATTCTTCTCTTTTTGTAGACTCTGAAGGTCTCTCTACAGTCTCAAACAAGCCCCTCGGGCTTGGTATGAGAAGATGGATTCTTTACTTATTGGTTATTTTGTTGCCACTCCAATCATACAGTGTATCTCCAGCATGTTGGTGAGGATATTATGATACTTGTCTTGTATATTGATGAGTTTTTACTTACTGGAAGCTCTTATTCCCACATTTAGACTATTCAGAGGGATCTTTCTACACAGTTTGACATGACATATCTTGGGTTATTGCATTATTTCCTTAGTTTACAGATTTCTCAGACAAATTTAGGGATTCATTTGAGTCAACAAAAGTACACCCATGATCTTCTTCAACACTTTGATATGGATGATTGCAAGCAAATTCCATCTCCTTTTTGGTCTATGGTTACTCTTACTTCCACATGTACCAATCCACTTTGTGATCCTACTTTTTATAGGTAGTTAGTTAGAAGTCTCATGTACTTAACCCATACTCACCCTAATTATTCATTTATAGTAGGGCTTGTATCTCGGCTTGTAAATTCTCCTCATAGTAGTCACTGGCAAGATGAAAAAAATATTTTGTGCTATTTTTAGGGCAATTCCCATCTTGGCCTACACTACACTAAGGGTTCTACTCAGTTGGTTGGATATACAGATTCAGATTGGGAAGGTTCTATTGATGATAGATGTTCCACTTATGCCTATATTTTTTGTCTTGGTTCTTCTCCAGTTGCTTGGGCATGCAAAAAGAAAGAGGATATTGCACTTTCATCTTCAGAGGAAGATTACAGGGAAGCAATTACAGTGAGTTAACAGATTCTTTGGCTTCAACAGTTATTAACACAGTTTGGGTTCCCACAAGATTCATTGACTATACTTTGGTGTGACAACCAAAGTGCAATTCAAATATACGCAACCCAGTTGAGCACCAGCAAACCAACCATATTGAGATACACATCCACTTCATTTGTCAACACATTCAAGATGGAGTTATTTGCTTGGAGTACATTCCAACTTAGCATCAAGTTGTGGACATATTTACAAATCCTTTTACATCACCTCACTACCTTGAGTTTCATGGAAAGCTTAGGGTTTCAGAAGTTGTTCTTAGGGGGGTGTTCGTGAGAACATATTCCTTCTTCTTATTCTTTCTCTTTCCTTCTAGTAGTATTTTTTCCTTCTTTTGGTTTGAGATTTCTTCATGGATATATTGTACATGAGCACCTCATCAGGCCTAATTGTTGAGACTCATACTGTGGACATGCCACTTCTATTTTGGCCCCTAGCTTCACTTGAGGGGGGCGTTAGAGTAGGTATTTACCTTAGCTCATGTTCACCTAGGTACTTTATTTACCTTTATTTTATTTATCCTCGCCCACTTATGTGTGTGGATATTTATTTTTATTTATTTATATATTAGGGGGATATTATCTAGTTATTAGGTATAGTTTTTTCCTTGATATATGGTATTGACTAGTTCTTTTCTTAATCTATGGTATTGACAAGATTCTTGATTTCTAGTTCTTTCCTAAATCTATGGTCTTGAGTAGTTCTTTGATGAATAGTTCTTTCCTTGATTTATGGCTTGATCTACGACCTTGAGTGGTTCTTAGATTGTTATTCCTTGCCTATGTAAGCAAGGGCCATTAACATTGTATTTCATCGAGTTCAATAATGATCTATGATAGTACTACTCATTTATTTGCAAAGTTTTATGTAAATTTATTCTAACGAATTGATTTCATCTTATTGATTGTGGTGTTTGATTAGCATTTGAGTTCTTGGCTAGGTACAATTTGTTTTGGGCCTCGAATATTGGCTAAGTACCAAAGGGTGCGTGAGCATGCAGGACCAGTAGAGAAGAAAGGCATGTGAGGATAAGCATGTAGGATAGAGGTTTAAGAAGGGTTTTGGAGAAACTAAGGCGCATGTGAAAGGCATGACAATATGATCTAAGGACTTATCCATATTTGGAATTCTAGAGGCACTTATGGAAAAACATGACCTGACTAGGTGTGCTGAGTAGATAGGGTGCCATCTTAGAACCTTGGTGGTCAAGAAAAGGATATTCCACACAGGGAATATTCCTAGGAAGACATCATTACAAAAAGTGGAGATCTCAAAATAGAATAAGCATACACCATTGAAGTACCACATGGACACTTGGCATTTGATCTACTCCTGAGAAAAGGCATGGCAGTGGTTGTTGATGCTATAAAGAGATATTCTTGGAAGAAAAAAGGAGAGGTAGAGGAAGACATAGATGGAAGACATATAGCATGAGGAAAGCAAAGATTTGCAGAAAATATTAGGAGGCCCTAGGAGTTGGGGTTCCCATTAGAGGACTGTAGGAATGTTATCATGTCCAAAGTATGGGTTTATAAAAAAATAATAATAAGGGAAGCATAGCTAGGACTTCTTATATGTGGGCTAGATCTTTGTCTTGATATGTTTGGTCTTATATGATCCTTTAGAATGTAGTGTGGTTACTGAGACTATGATTAATATAAATATATGGCTCTATTTTGAACATTTGGTTCATGGGTGCAAACTCTAGTATTATTTCCTCTTATTTAAAAGGAAAATTTCTTCTTTATATTTCATTACATGATGTTTCCCTTGTTATTAAGTGCATGGGTATATATGTGTGATAGCTCATCCTATGATTTTAAAATAAATGCATGAACATTTACTATTTTGCATCCAATCCTCTAAAAATGGAAATATCTTCTCACAATACTCACATAAAGGAGGGCTCAGCACCCGCACATGCCTTGGGTGAGCCCCTAGTGCCCACTAGGTGATAGGCTGGCATGCATGAGGTTAGCAGTTAGTAGGTGGATAAAATTGACTACATCTTGGTTTCGTTGTCGAGACATGTTTTCAAATTTGTTGTGAGAATGATGTGTGATGACAGAGTGTTTGACCTTGGACAATGTCAAAACATGGTTTAAGAGCACAGAGGATGAGTTTTCTCATAGATTTAGTGTTATACCTGAGTTTGATGCACGTAGATGGGTAGAGAAACACATGTATCATGAGTTATCTGAGAGCTTCTTTTACTATTTTCCAGTGGAGTTATATGAATGGCTTTTGGCATATGCATCTAGATAAAGTTGGTATTATAGATCTCAAGTGTGGACCTAAGATGAATATCAGAGGCTATAGGATGTTGATCTAACTTGGACACGTGATGTTGATCATTGGTGGAGAAGGGTGCCAACTAATTATACCCTGGAATACACTATTTATATGTATTCTTATCCTAAGGTTGTTGAGCTTGAGTTCTTAAAGGAACCTAGAGGATTATTTTTGTGTGTTATCCCCTTAGCCATAAATATCCTGATCATTACACTAAGTTTTGAATAATTCCCTATGGCTGGATAAGCTTCTCTGAATGTTGGGTGAAGAATCTAGGGTAGAGGAAGATGGTAGACCTTGCGGCGAAAAGGAAAGAGAGAAGAGATGACTCAAGTATAGTGAAGATTGTGAAAAGGAATTGGCTAGAAAATGTGAGGTTGCATGAGTGATGGATCTATGGAGGTAGACATTGTGGGAAGGAATTGAGGTTCACGTAAAGGACATGGATTCTAAGCATTCTATGTTACCCCATCTTGGTAAGTGAGGAAGAGAGACCCCTTCAGCTGCTGATGAGATTTCATCACTTGGAGAAATGAGAGTTTTTGGTGTGCATCTGAATCCACCTAGCAACAAAACCCTAGCACTTAGTCTTCCAAATCAAGAGATAAGTATTACCAACCCAGTTGGTATTGGTGGGAGTGAGTGATCTACACCTAGGAGATATAATTTCTCATTTGGTACATTTATGGCTCCATAATCATTCCCTATGTTTGGAGGAATATTGTTTGGAATGACGTTTGGGAAAAGTACAGGTACACAAAGCTTTGGTATCACATCTAGAAGTGACACAAGACACACATATGGTAGCAATGCAATATCACAAATTTTTGGTGCATAATTCAATGGGACATTGGGAATGCTAGGCATGACCACTTCAAGCCCTTTACCGGGTGTGGGAGGTGGGTCTGGTTGTATAGGAGGTGGAGGACCTGGTGGACCTAATGGAACTATAATATTTGGTGGGTCAGGAGGGATAGGACCTGGTGGATCTAGATTATCTAATGGGTCAGGAGGGATAAGACCTAGTGGATCTAGTAGATCTAGTGGTGGAGGTAACACCGGAGGAAATCAAGGTTCTTGATCAGGTAGACAAGGACCTCAACCAACTCAGCAAGTGTTTTTTGAGATTTCTTTGCACCTACTAGACTACAAAGGTGTTGAGGATTTGTAGAGCATGTTCACAAGTGTGAAATACTATGGCGCACAAAGGAAATCACTACCCCAAAGTGAAAGGAAAGTCATTTTGCAGCAACACTACAAGGACGCACACATAGTTGGTACTAGAAGTATGACCCCTATCAAATAGTGGTAGATTACACAACACTATGGAATTGTTTCTTAGCTGAATTTCATATCCCTGAGTTTGGATAGAAGAGAGCATCAGTGCACTGAAGGATATCTAGCAAGGAATGGTAGAGAGTGTGTGAGAATACAACACGTGTTTCAAAAATCTCTTATCAAAACTATCCTATGATATTCACCCCTCTCAGCATGCTCAATGGTTTTTTGGAGGATTGATAACACCATTTAGGAGAGCGCTTTCACACAAGAATTTCACATACCCACATGAGGCCTTAGAGGCTGCCCTATGTGCTGAGGTTGTCAGAAACATGGATACTGGTATTAGCCCCTTCCTTGAGGCTCATATTGCTACAATGGTGAATCATCTAGATAAGTTATCTACAAACTTGGCACATAAGACTCACAATGGTCTATGGTGCAAAGATTGTGAGGTAGAGGGGCATATAAAGAACAATTTTCCCTGAAGATCGGTATGTACCATGTTGGTGGATTATGAAATTTGCCACGGAGATCATGATGCAACTAGATTCCCATTATTGCAGTGCATGATCCATAAGAATTTGTCTTTCTATTGCAAAATTTTCACCTCTACTACTCATGACACTAAGGATTATAGATTGATTGACCAGATACATGATGCCATTGATATTGGTGTGTGCCAGACTAGCCTTGCAAAAAAAATATAAGGAAAATGGTCGTCACTATGAAGGGTGCATGGATGGAGGGGCACATGGAAGAGGTTTCCAAGGAGGATTTTGTGGTCATGGAAACCATGGAGGAGGAAGAAGTGAGTTCATGCATGGAACCTGTTACAATTGTGGATCTACAAAGAACTATACGCGTGAATGCCCTAATCTGGTATAATACTCTTGGTGTGAGAAGAAGCATAAGTATGAGGAGTGCCTGAAGTTGTTTGAACATATGAGCTAGTAACATCGAAAGGAAAAATTTGCTGAGATGGTAAGCATGAGGAAGGTTGATTCATAATGGATGCCAAGGGTGGCATGCGGGTCAGGACTAAATCATGTACTAGTTATGATGCGAGCTAAGGTTTTGCGCACTAGGGAAGTACCAATGCAAAGACTTCTAGTTATTAGAGAAGCGGTTGTGCATGGAATTTATCCATACCCTACTCATTTTAAATAAGTGTATCAGGAAACCATGGATGTGATTCAAAGCCTACAAGGAGAGATATAGTGCCTAAAAAATAAGTCAAGAGATTTAGAGAAAAGGAATAATGTTGAAGCTCCACAAAAGGATATAGATGAGGTTAGAGAAGTATGAAAAATGTTGAGGTAAGAGAATATCATCCCCTTGCTAGGAGAGTGGTTACGAGAGAAGGTACCACGCATTAGAGGAGGGTGCAATAGGTAGGTTCTACATGCAAACCTTCCTCCCCATATCCTTGACTATGATATGGAGATTACCCTAAATGTTGTTATGGATGGATGGCTTCTAAGCATATTTTGATTGACATAGGCATGGAAGTCAATGTTCTTACTCTAGATTCATGACATCAAATGGGAAGGCCCCCATTACAGTGATCTTCAAATGTGTTATTTATGGCTAACAAGAAAAAGGCAATTCCCATTGGTGTCTTAAAGGATGCTTTTATCACTATCCAAGGGGTGAAGTTCACTAGGGATTTTGATGTCTTGGCACTAGCAGAAGCGTAAAAATTTCCAGCATTGCTTGGGTGCCCTTAGTGTTATAATAACAATACCAACCTAAGGATCAATAAGGGATACATAATCTTTAAGAAGGAAGAGCGGATCATCATCCCTTTAACGCATGGAAAATCAGCACCCTATATTGATCCCTTGGGAGAAGAATTTTTTGACAAGATCTATGTGTGTTCTATCAGGGACCCTGAGGTGATTCACCCTACAAAGGGATTTATTTAGTTTGAAGATGCTCAGTCCATGAGTGATATAACTAGTGTGACATGTGAAAATTGGGTACATGGCACTTATGAGTTAATTATGTGATAGTTAATAAGCTCTGTTACAAGGGTGAAAAATCTGCACTTAGTCAAGCACCTGGGAGGAAAGATGTTTTTGAGCTACTCTGGAGGGGCCAACCCTGATGATTTCTTACGGGAAATAGAGGCTCATTAGAAAAATGAGATCGAAAGAAGAGGGATGTTCAAATATATATTTCTTGGGATCACAACGTGTTGGTGGGAGACACATCGCGATATACTTTTAGAGTGGAAAAAAGTGAGAATCAGGTTTTCCTGAAGCAATACACCCATTGCAATTCAAGACTACCATGGGAAGGAACCTACCTTGTTTCACATCCAATTCTATGAGAAATCATGGATGGAAGGCGCGGAGGTCTTGCTACCTTCTTTATGGGTGCATAAATTATATTCCACCTTACAAGGTTATGTGCGTGCACGGTATATTCACTCCGAGAATTTCCATTAGATATGAAGTTGTCAGGAGTTAACGAATGACCTCCTTCAAGATTTTTAGTATCGGAGTACTAAACCATCGGTAGATAGGGTGTTGCAGGTTTTCAAGCACCTTACGATGGGAGATAGTGTCATGGAAGAAGATAGAATATTAGACTTATTGGGTGAACCTGTCTTGGAACCACGCTTTGTTGAGGAAGAGTCATAGGAGATGCAGCTTGAGCACGCATGCATGGAGAAAGAGGATGGAAAAATGGTGTATGTGATATATGGCTAAGAGATGGAGATTTTGGATGATGACCATACTGAAGGTACGCATGAAGTTATTTATAGTGATGATGATAAATCATGTGCCTACCATGAGACCCTCAAAACAAAGAAGGTTAACATTGATTCAGAATCGGAACCTAAGGAGGCCACTATTAGAGACTATTGCTCAAAGAAGTAGGTTTTGAAGATCATTTACCTGTTGCGTGAGTTTCAGGAATTACTTCCACATGGATATCATTAGCTTAAAGGAATTCACCACTCCTTGGGAGAAATTAAAATCAAGTTAAAGGAGGGTGTGCGCCTGATCCGGAAGAGGCCTTATCGAATAAATCTGAATCCTTGTGTCAAAGTCAAGGAGGAGATAGATAAGTTGATCGCTTCAAGAATCATTAAAGCTGTGGAGGAATTAGAATGGGTAAACTCCATGCTCATTAGTATTAAAAAGGATGGAAGGATAAGGATTTGTGTTGACTATAGGGACTTAAATGCAATATGTGTAATTGATCCTTTTCTAACCCCTTTTACAGAGGAGATCTTGAAAGGAGTGGCTGGGTGCGAAATATATTCCTTCACATATGGATTCTCAAGATGCCATCAAGTTAGAATTTCTAAAGAAGACCAAGAAAAATAAAACTTTCACCACTGAATGGGGAATGTTTTCCTATATGGTCATGCCCTTTGGACTGAAGAATGTGTTTGCTATGTTTTCACATATATTGGTCCAAGCATTTCAATATTTTATCCATAAATTATTTCCGGTCTACCTTGATGATTGGATGGTGTATGGACTAGTGAAAGACCATTGTGACAATTTTTGGTTGATGTTTGAAAGATGTCAGCAGTTGCACATATCCCTCAACATCAAGAAGTGTCTCTTCGCTACTGCATTTTGAACCCTGTTGGGGCATATTATATGTAAGGAAGGTTTGTTGGTGGATCCCACTAAATTTTTTATTATAGGATTGGGGGATCCTACCAGTTAGAGTGTAGTGCATGGGTTCCTTGGGAATACAGGGTACTACTAAAATTTTATCAAGGGGTATGAAAAGATCATCGTTTCATTGGAGAAGCTACTAAAACAAAAGAGTGTCTTTCACTGGGGAGAGGTGTAATAGATGACATTTGACACATTGAAAGATAAGATCATCACTGTGCCCATATTACGTTTTCCATCTTGGGATAATCCATTTCATGTACATGTTGATGCTCCAGGGATGGAAATTTGAGCATTCTTAGAACATCTTAGAGAAGGAATTGTTAACCACCCTTTGTGTTTTGCTAGCAGGAAATTAACACTAGCAGAGAAGAACTACACCACTACTAAGCACGAAGCACTCTTGATGATCTACATGTTGCATAATTTCAGGAAGCATCTGCTAGAAACACCCTTCATATTTTACATGGATCACATGGAATTGAAGTACTTGGTGAACAAGCCCATTTTGTAAAGGCGCATATATCAGTGGGTCCTATTGTTTCAAGAATTTCAGTTTACAGTTGTTGTGAAACCAAGAAAGAGTAACTCAGGGCCTAGCCAATTTTAAAGAATTTACTCAGGGGAGGATGCGTAGAGCATTGAGAATGTTATGCCAGATGTGCAACTACTTAGGTTGCGGTATGTACCCTCTGACCTAGAAGATTTTTTTGTGTTTCTCAAAATGGGTGTGGCTCCAGAAGGAATGAAAACTTTTGAAAGGAAACAATTAGCTATACGCATCGCACCCTACATGCTAATTAGTTTATACTTATACAAGTTATGCTTGTGATGAGGTTCTACGCTAATGCATATTAGAACATGAGCGTGTTGCAATCATGGAGGAATTACGCGGTGGGATTACAAGAGGGAACTATGCAGGGAATGCCACTACATGGAATATTTTACTAGCAAGGCTTTGGTGGGAAAGTATCTACTAGGATTACATTGAATTTTTCAAGGCCTATGACCATTTACAATGCTAGTGTAAGGAGAGGCTAAGTTTTCTATTTACCAACACTTTTGCATTGGCAGGTTCACTCTGTCAGATGGGACCAAGAGCCCATGGTGTAAACTATCGTTCTCTTTCACTACCTAATATTTCCAATTAGGGGTCAATCACTTCAAGGAGGCCAAAAGGCTAAGGTTCGACCTTAGCGAGGTGGACCAAGACTACCATGAGATGTGTAGAAAGATATTATACCCCAAGAGGTGCACTTATGTGGAGAAGTATGTCTCTCATGAGGTACATATGATGAAACATGTGACGTTGCCAATTGCTGGAAGGACTACAACGGTGCCTACTTGGAGAATGATTTATTCATCCTAGAAGATACCACCGGGAGGAAGAAGGTCACATGAAGGAAGAGGGAGAGAGAGGAGACCCTTGATAAAAAGGCACCAAGTGCATAACCAACACACTTTGTAAGTGTGTAGGAGTCAGGTGTAAGGCCAAGCACATATGCATGGAGTAAGAAATCCCCCATTAAGGAAAAAGAAAAGACACTTGAGGAAGAGCTTCCATAGCAAGAAGAGCCCATACTGAAGAAGATTTTCTAATGAAGGAGTCACCTACTGAATAACATGAGAAGGAAGAATCCCCTATACTAGAGTCACCAGTTAGGAAAAATTGAAGGGTGGTGGATAAGGAGGACTCAGAAGAACTATAGATCTAGGAAGCCTACATGGGAGATAAGGATGATTACGAGCATGAAGAGGCTTAGTACCATCTTGTATACAATGTACATGACTCAGATGAAGGAAATGAAGAAAAGGATGAGGAGAAAGAAGGCACTCAAGGAAAAGGGGAGAGTGAAGAGGTGAACACCAAATACCAAAGGACCCTAAGCCTCGCCAAGGAGTAGATAGAAGATGTCATGGAAATGGAAGTAGCGGGCATAATAAGAGGATTTTTTGGAAGGATAGTATAGTACAGCCTTAATGAAGTGCTCAAGGAGATAGAGGAGGAAAGCATGTGAAAGGAATATGGAAGCATGAGTGGAGACCCCAACCTGGTGGTGAGCTTTTCTAAGCTAGTGCACATGAGGGAAAAAGGTGTGATAGCACACATGAGTAGGGAATGAGTTATATAGATGATCCAAATAATTTACTGTGCATGTGCTTCTAAATTATTATGCATATAGATCAACTCCTTGTTATATGGTCTTCATTTGAATAAGGTGTGTATCCATGAACAAGGAAGATGTTATCTTGGACTTTTTAGTCCCATATCAATGAGTCTGAGTTTGAGGTAAGAAAGGGGGCACTAATGAAAATACCAAAGACCAAGGGAGTGAACCCCCTAATAAATACTCAACAGTTATTTGATGAGAAATTTTTTAACGCAGTCAACAAGATATCAGTGGAGGTTGAGATGAGACTATTCAGAAGGAATGATAGGGTAAGGTTCATGGAGGAGGAACTAGAGAAGAAGAAGGAAGAACTCATTGAGAAAAGAAAGGATTTAAAGCAAGAGGAGATGATCAACACATAGTTAAGGCATGAAATAAGGGAGGAAAAGGCAAAGGTGCACAAGGTCTACAAAAAAAATAGAGATGATTAAAAATTCCATTATCTTGAAGCATCCATACCTGGCCCCGCCTGAGAAGAAATACAAGTCAACATTGCAATGCTTGGAATACTTAACCCACATCATCACCATGGAAAGGTGGCCTCTCACCTTAGAATTAGTAGAAGAGGCATTGGCGCACCAGAAGAAGGAAGAAAAGTAGAATATTGGGGAAACAATGAATTGGTATTCCAAGCTCCTTGCATTGTAAATACCGTCACGCACATGGCTGAGGCTAGATATTTTAATTACGCTAACAGAGAAAGGGTAGCAAGTATATTGGTTTCTGAGCATGAGGCAGATCTAAAGGAATTCTAGGAAAAGAACAAGGGAAACAGGGCAGAGCGTGATAAAATCCTATCTGAAGTTGAGAATAAAATGGAGACAAACAAAACCTTACAAGGTTCGGTTAAAAATAGTCTTAAGAAACTATACCCCAAGGTCACTCATAGAATGGATGTGTTTGATGACCTTAGAAAACAGCTGGAAGGGATTGTGGATAAGTTGAATGCTAAGGGAAATGAATTAAGCTTTGAAGATGTGAGCACCCTAGTAGGTGACCTACTCCAATAGACGTAGGGTGAATTGGATGCCTAGGAGAATATTGAGGTAATAATGAGGAAGCAGTTCCCTCTCCTTTTACAACAATAACATATTTTTCCCATCCTTCGATTCTTAATTCCTCCATTCTTTCATTATTTCATTCTTCATTCAATTTTTTTTTATCCCACCATTCTTTATTCTTTGGGGAAGCAGGATGTTTCTAAGGATAGAGAACAAGCTTAATGTGGGGTGATGTTGGGCCTCAAATATTAGCTAACTACCAAAGGGAATGTAAGCGCATAGGACCAATAGATAAGAAGGGCATGCAAGGATAAGCACATAGGACAAAGGTTTAAGAAGGGTTTTGGAGAAACCAGGGCACACGCGTAAGGTAGGACAACAAGATCTAAGGACTTATCCATATTTATCATTCTTGAGGCACTTAAGGAAAAATGTGACCCAACAAGGTGTACTGAGTGGATAGGGTGCCATCCTGGAACCTTGGTGGTTAAGAAAAGGATATCCCACATAGGGAATATTCCTAGGAAGACATCATCATAGAAAGTGGAGAGATCGGAACATAATAAGCATGCACCATTGAAGGACCACATGTACACTTGGAATCCAATCTACTCCTAAGAAAAGG
The DNA here is from genome assembly GCA_019776745.2 of Taxus chinensis. Lineage (NCBI taxonomy): Eukaryota > Viridiplantae > Streptophyta > Pinopsida > Cupressales > Taxaceae > Taxus > Taxus chinensis. The sequence continues at coordinate 452,752,842 of CM034151.1, read as the reverse complement.
TATGGCAATGGGTGTTAATGCTATAAATAGAGATGCTTGGAAGCAAAAACAAGAGATAGAGGAATACATAGATGGAAGACATATATCATGTGGAAAGCGAAGCTCTACAGAAAATATTAGGAGGCCCTAGGAGTTGGGGTTCTCATTAGAGGAATGTAGGAATGTTATCATGTCCAAGGGATGGGTCTGTAAAAATTTTGTAATAAGGGAAGCGTAGCTAGGACTTCTGATATATGGGTTATATCTTTTTTTTGATATTTTCGGTCTATATGACCCTTTTAAATGTAGTGTGGTTATTGAGACTATGATTAATATAAATATATGGCTTTGTTCTAAACATTTAGTTAATGGGTGAAAACCCTAGTGTTATTTCCTCATATTTATAAGGCAGATCTGTTCTTTGTATTTCATGCCATGATGTTTCCCTTTTTATTAAATGCATGGGTTTATAGATGTGATAGATCATCCTATGCTTTTAAATCAAATGCATGAACATTTACTTTTCTGCATATAATCCTCTAACAATGGAAATATCTTCTCACAATGCTCACATAAAGGAGGATCCCGAAACCCGTGCGTGCCTCAGATGAGCACTGAGTGCACACTAGGTGATAGGCTAGTGGGTATGGGGTTAGAAGTTAGTAGGTGGATAAAATTTACTACATTTTGGTTATCGTTCCTTTTAGTATGGCCCTTGTCTTGAATAATCCACTTTAAATGCACTCCAAACACAAAAACACATGTATGTATGTGTATACATATACCCACATATAAATAGGGCATGACAGCTCTATAATTTGGTTCCCAATCTAAATTATATATAAAGTATACATCTAAAAATATGTATATGTATATATATAGATATACATCTACAAATATGTATATAAATAAATATATTTGTATATATTTGAATATATACAATTTCACCTATAAACCCTAATAAGGATATTAGTTTTTTTTAAATGAAATAGAAGGAATAATGATGCATGGTCTCAAATAAATTTCTATCAATCAGTCTACTTTCTACCACTTTGAGTAAACAATCCACAATGGTTTGTAACCCTCCTAAGATATAAGCCATATCGTCTAAGAAGCCTAGAATATGATCCCAAGAAGATAAAAGATTTTTTGGATATCATTTTTAGGGTTCTTACTCTGGGATAAATATTATTTCTAAAGACTATGCACAACTATAAGATTCACAACTCCAATTTGGCAGTTAGGCCTCCTGGTAACGAGATCAGTCCAAGGAATAAACTATCATGAACTAGGTAGTTTTTTGTTGAAAATCAAGACCTCTAACCTTTAAAATAAGTGATTCAATACTCCTTAGGTCATAAGGACCAAGTTTCAAACTTTGGTGAAGGTATTTATCTTCCCAAACCTTTTAACACTCTAAACCGTAGTGAGGGTTTCAACTCTATATAAAAAATAAAAATATCACTAAACAAATAGTTATCACCTTTAAATCTTGAAATTTATTCCACATGTCTATATGAACCTTATACACATTCCTATACTGACAAAAATTTGGAATTCTTACACAAAATCATAATATCACCTTGTGTCATACCTTTCCCACCTTAGAGACAGGGTCTTTTGATAGTATTTACTCAAAATCTCAAATTTTGGAGGTTGTTCCTTCCACTCCCAAAGTTTTCCCACTAATTTTCCTTATTACCCTCTAGAAGTGTTTTCATACAAGTAATTGACAAGAAGCAAACAAAAATGATGAATTCCAACTGTCAAACTAGCCGAGAACACCATACATTCCAAACTAAAATAGAGTAGAATAGAGTTTTATTATCTTATTCTCCTTTCTCAGATAATCTCCTCTTGCATTCCATGCACAGAGTCTTCTCTCATTTTCAATCATATAAATAACTCCCATTTTGTATATCTTCATTTTCTTTGCATCGAATTCCTTCTTAAGTAACTATTATAGGCATCTAGAGAATGGGTTATAACAACATGAAAAGGTATCCAATCATTATTATTAGATATATGATAACTTGTAAATATTTAATACCCATAGGAGACTTTTTCAACAGTACAAGACAACAAACACAACACTAATACCCTCAACACAACTCAAGAAATCCAATATTTTCCTCAAGAAGATTTGAAATTTCAAAACCATACTTTAGGCGGGAAAGTGAAGAACACACCAAAAATTGAAAACTAAGAAACATGGAGAATAAACCAACTCCCCTAATATCCCACGAGGATTCACAAACATGGTTAAGAAAAAAATATTGTTATGTACATCATTTTCCTTGTATATTCACCTGCATCATTCTCTAAAGTACAAGAAAATTCATCTAATGAAATCATGTTCTTGAGATCTTCCAAAGTGCTTCCAAGTCTAATGATGTCATTCTATTTCATCCAACTAACATCCTCAACAAGATGGTGTTTCCACTTTACCAAATACTTATAGTATTCCTCATATATGGTTTTCTTTGTCACTCTGAGAGAAAGCAAGAATGAGGATCATACGAGATAACACACACATCAACTGAGTTTCACTCGAATGGAAGTGTGAATAATTCTTATGAGGAAACAAGTATTCAACCATGAAATTCATGCAAAGAAAAAAGGTCTAATGATTCTCATAGATTAAAAAAAGGAGTACAAATATGAGTATTGTGTAACTCCCAATGCAAGACAATCATATATCCACAAGTGAAGAAGAGGAGTTCCATTTCATAAATAGAAAGTAACTCTTGTATGATGCACTAATGCATATGATAAAATATATCATACCCCTTAAGACACCTAAGACCTATGACCTCACATAAGTGAGATGAATCACCACGTGATGTGGAAAATGTTGTAAGATGACAAGGAAAGTACACACACCAACACCCACATTCATCATAACTTGGGATGAGAAAACAAGTTAGAAATGAGAAATGGGCCCCGACAACTATGTCTAATGAGGTACCCATGCACAACAAGGATCTCAAGTAGTGGAGGAAAACCTAGTAGGAAAAATTGTTCACTTACAAGAGATGGAAGACTCCCCTAACAACCTAAGAAAGATGCATCAAATGGATCCCAAGAGCTAAAGGCCTGATAAGGTACCCATGTACATAATGTAATCTCTTTAGAATGGGAAAAATAGAAGAGAGGAAAGAGACAAGAGACACAAAATATATGAATCTGCAACCAGATCTGAAATTTGCACCTCTAGAAATTCTCTAAAAAAAGTTTAGATGATGTGGTCCTCATCTTATAGATTGAATAATATTCATCTACATCAAACAATTTTCCTTCCCTTAAGAAGGAAAAAATGGAGTATTGGAAGTCTTCCCACTCCACAAAGGAAGCCGAAGGCAGAAGTAAAAAGAACTCTAAATCTGGTCCACTAGAATGTAACACAGGTTTAGTAAATGAGTACACAAGAACTGAAGGTAGTGTTATGATCATAGAATTGTTAGAGTGAGAGAGAGGAACATCTATCAAAATGATGCCCAAGTGAAGTGAAGGAAAGGTAACAACCCCCAAAATAGCATAAAGAGGATCCACAAGTAAGCGTGGATCAGTGATGGTATCCAAAAAAGTGGAAGTGATAAGATTCCCAGAAGGGGCACTCCCAACAAAGGAGATGAAGGAATCTTTTGAAACACTTGTAGAAGGATGAAAATCACCATGTATTGTATCACAAATAGGCACTACGAAGAGATGATGAAGTTTTGATAGATACTCATCTCAAAAGGGTGACTCTACAAATAGAAGAGTGATGTCTGACAAGTATGAATCATCAACATGAGAAGGAGGAAGAGTGGAAAATGCCTCACACACTGGAAGTGGAAAGGAGGAAAATGTAATGACGGTACGATGCATGGAATAAGATTGTCTGATATCTGATAGGAAGGGAGGAGTTTCAACATAATTTGAAAGGTGGTCGAGAGAAAGAGGAGATAATTCATCATCTATACTCTCATCTTCAAAACTAGAAGAATGATCCTTGTCATCAGGGTTATAAACATGTGAGTCTATGTCAGCAAAATTTTCATCACATGAAGAGGAAGAGGAGATAACTATATTAGTAGGAAAAAAAGAAATGGAAATCTCTTAAGGGTCTCCAAATAAGGACTGAAGAATGCTCCAAACAGTGCGAGGACACTCCATGTATGCCACATGATGGTGGAGAGGCCTAGAAATGTACGTTAACAAATGACCAACAACCATGCTACAAGTTTCAAGCCATCCTTCAAGTTGATTAGGATCACTGGGAGTAGGTACTCATCCATACAAGTAGAGACATAGATCAGCGTGAGTGATAAAACATTCTATACTCAAACACCATAGTGCATAGTTATCCCTACTAAGAATATGTGGAGGATACAATGTAGAATGAACCATAGGATTGGAAAAATCAATCTTCATGGTACATCCAAAAAAGGAGAAATAAGTGCAGAATGCAAGAAAAGAAGGGTGTGAGAATACACATAAGGTTTTAAGACATTGGACTCAACCAAGAATTTTTTTTCATGTAATAAAACACCCAAGAACAATGATAACCCCTTACTTGCGGTGCTTTATAAGTAGTGTGTTGAATACAATAAGGTGTTTTTGTGCGATGTGAGACAATTGACCGCTCACCTTGTAGTAGGAAATTAATCACACAAGAGTGGAGACCACAATAAGTCTCAGTCAATAGTAAAGTAACAACACCTAAACAAGTACAAAACAACATACACAAGGAACAATGTGAAAAAAAAATATTATTGTGAGAAAAAAATCTAAACCTACACAAGGGGCTCTCTTTCCACAAGGTTATGGCAGAAACACTCACTAGCCCATAAGTGAAGAAGAGCACTACAATGATGACAAGCAAAAAATTGGCCAAGGAAATCCCAATAACCCTATAATGAAGCCAAAAAAATATACTCCCCCCTTAATGGTGGAATTTTTAATTATTTTTCCTTTAATTAAGATTAATCTAATTAATACTAGATTTAGAAAAAAAGGAAAGAAAAGATTAAATTTCAAAGAAGGAAGAGAAAGAAAACTTGGGCTCAAAGGGATCCATCTCAACTCAGTAAGGTAGTTGGAAAAGGTGAGTTGGAGGAGGGGTGAGTTTCTTGGTTGGTGATCCAGGGTGAGTCGGGAGAGCTACTGGGTGAGTTGAGGTGCTGAGTTATTCCAGCGAGCTACTGGAGAGCTACTAGCGAGTGTAACACCAAGAAATATGGTGTGAGATTCAATTCACGTCCAAGTTGAGGGTGAAGGGATGAGTTGGTTTAAGTGCTAAGGATTCCAGAACAAGTCATGTTTGACTTGGGTGAAAGCAATGCATCATGGAGATAGTTACAGATTGAATTTGGAGTGCGGGGAGTTGTTGATTCCACGTGTTGGGGTGACTAAGTGGTAATTGATCTAGGATTCAAGTTATTAAGACATGAGTGTTGAACATAGAAAGGTAAGGCCGAGTTGGCCAAATTGGTAGGTGGGGTATCCAAGGTAGCAGACCAATAGGATACTTGGATAACATGGCGAGTTCGGGACAGTAATTCCCAGGTCACAGGGAAAGACAATGTGGAGGTAATGGCTCAGGTGAGACTGGTCGGTGTGGAGGAGCTAAACTAGGGACAAGGTTGAACAATGTGCACCAGGTGATCCAAAGGACCAAACGAGCATAGGATAGAATTCAAATGGTGTGGGTGAAGCATGAGAAAACATGATGAGGTAGGGAGATGACATGACAAGTTTTAAGGTCACAAAACTAATGCAGAAGCCAAATAATGAAGGAATTTCATTTGAGCAGAGGGTGATGCAAAATAGAGCCAAAAAAGAAAAACTATGGGATCTTGGGGTGAATTAAAACACACAAGAGCTCGAATGTAGAATGGTGATGTGAGTTAATGCAAGGAAATACAAGCATAAGAAGCAACATGGGTGATTAGGGGATGTAATGAAGGGGTCTCGGGAAGAGGACAAACATAAGTGGGTGAGATACTAACCAACTCAGTTCCCATCTTGGAAAGTTGGGGCCAAGTTGGGCCCAAACAGAATCCCAACATAATCTTCCAAGACACCAAAAAACTACACTTTAAACCCTGATTTGGTTGAACTTGTACACAAAAAATTGTAAAAATACATGCAAACACAAAAGACCAAACACAAATCTAAAAAACCAAGCATAATACCTCCAAGTATAAATGAAAATAAACTAAATTAATACAGATAACACACAAATGGAATAATGATTAGGAATCTTGCACATGAAATGAGTAATACCACGAAACCAAGAGTAGTGGGCAATGGAAAATGGAGAGTGGTGTGGATTCCAACAACGTGCTCTAATAACATGTGAGATAAAGTTAGAATGAGGATCATGCGGGATAATGTGAACATCAATTGAGTTACATCAAATGGAAGCATGAAAAATTTTCATGAGGAAGTAAGCATTCAACCATGAAATGCATGCAAAGAAAAAGGGTCTACTTATTCTCATACATCAAAAAAGGAGTACAAATAGGAGTGTTGTGTAACTTCTAATGTAAGATAATCATACCTCCACATATGAAGAAGAGGAATTACATTCCAAAAATGGAAATTAACTCTTCTATGATGAACACTGATGCATATGATAGAATATATGAAAGAATCTGTCATACCCCCTAAGACACCTAATACCTATGACCTCACTTAAATGAGATAACTTACCAAGTGATGTAGACAATGTCCCCAGATGACAAGGTAATTACACACACCAACAATCACCTTATAATCTAGAATTGATTCAGGTTCCTCTTTAGTGGCTTTTGGAAATTTCTTTGTCCAATCTTGGATCATCGTTCCTCCTTTTCCAACTATACATTCATCTTTTCCTCCTTACAAGTCTAGCTCATAAGCATTATTGGTAAACTTCCTAATGATCCTATATGGAGCTATCTTTTTCATTTTCAGTTTTTTATAATGACCTTTTGGGAATCTTTTCTTCCTAAGATGATCTAACATCATATCCCCTACTTGAAAACTTACTTCTCTCCTTTTCAAATCAGCATTTACTTGTATTTTCTTACATTATTCTCTAGTTATCTTTTGACATGCTCCTAAACTTCTTGCATGACAACTGTAAACTCTTCTCCATCAGCACTTCTCTTCTCCAACTTTCCCAAATCTCTTAACTCAAAAATTCCCCTAGGATTCATTCAATATACTATATAAAATGGAATCGTACCTATGTGTTTATTACATGAATCATTGTAAGAAAACTCTACCTGTGAAAATATTAAATCCCACTATTTTAGATTGTCTTTTTTAGACATCTCAGCAAGTTTCCTAGACTCATCTTCACCACCTTTTTTATACAACAATCTGAGGATGGTAGGTTGAACTGAAACTTATATTTGTCCCTAGATTCTTCCAAAATATTCTCGAGAAGTGTCCTATAGACTTTATATATCTATTTGAAACTATGACTTTTAGAGTTCCATGGATCCTAAATACTTCTTTGAAGAAAAAATTAGCCACATATGTAGTATCACTAGTTTTCTTGCAAGGAATAAAATGGACCATCTTAGAAAATCTATCCACAACTACAAAGATTAAATCATACCCAGTATGTGTTCTTGAAAAAACACAATACAAAATCCATACTGATAGAATCCCATGGCCTATTAGGCACTGGTAGATGTTGATGTAGACCTGTATTCATACTCTTTCCCTAAGTAAATTTACACACATTACATCCATCAATAAATTTATTTACATGAGTTTGAACTTATCTGGCTTCGTGACAAATCTCTTCCAGGTTTGGTAGAACATTGGTGGAATTCCTTCAAAGCTAGGGGATCTAAGATGTTTATAGTCGGTAAGAATATGAAACTGTTAAAAACAACTGTTAGATTGGAATAGAATTTTTTTTAAGAAAATTTTTCAAGATAAATTAAAAGTGGAAACTCAGCTCAAGGAGATGAATGTATCTATTTTTTTTAGTGGGATGGGGCAAGAATATTTTATGTGGGAGAAATCTCTCCTGGGTGAATTAGGAAAAAAAATTCTCAAGGAAGAAACCTTTTGGAAGAAAAAATCTAGATAGAATTGGTTAAAGGATTGTGATATTAATTATAAATTATTTCATGCCTTAGTGAAGGTGAGAATGAGCTCTAATTTCATTTTTAGTATCATAAATTAGTTGGGAGTGGTGGTGGAAAAATATTCAGATATTTTAAAAGTGGTGGTGTCTTTCTTTTGGGAGATTTTGGGTGGTGATATTTCCTCTCCTAGTGGGAATCAAGGTAAAATGATTGACTACATCCCATCATAGTTCTCAGATGAGCAGAATAGATATCTAATGGATCATTTTTCTTTAGAGGAGATTAAGAGTGTTGTTTTTTCCATGGAAAAAGATAAGGTACCAAGCCTTGATGGCTTCCAGGTTGATTTCTTTCAAGATTTTTATAGTTTGGTAGGGAAGGATGTTTGGGAAGAAGCATAGGAATTGAGACAAGCTAGGAGGGTTCTTAAAGACCTTAACTTGACATTCATTAGTTTATTTCCCAAGAGGAGTAGAAATATTCTTTCGATGATTTCAGATCCATGTCTTTTGGTAACTTGATCTATAAGATCATTTTTAAAGTAATAGCTTCTCGAATGAAACCTTTTATGAATGAAATCATCTCCCTTGAATAGAGAGTTTTATTTTGGGACGATCTATTACCAAAGGATTCATCATTTCACATGAGCTTATGCACTCTATTTCAAAAAATAAATCACTTGGTATGTTGTTGAAACTAGATATCATTAAAGCTTATTACATGGTAAATTAGAGGTTCTTAATGAAAGTTGTGGAAAAAATTTGTTTCTCTTTAAAGTTTCATGAGTGGGTGTTCAGTTACATCTCTATCCCAATTATTTCAGTGTTGGTGAATGGATTAGTAGAAGGTTTTTTTCAAGGCAATAAAGGTCTTAGACAAGGGGATATGTTGTCTTCTTTTCTATTCATTTTGGTTGCTAAAACCCTCGGGGGATATTTCAAGTCTTAACTGGACTTAGGGGTGTTTAAGGGGCTTAGTATCACAAATGATTTCACTTTGGTTTCACACCAGAAATTTTTTGATGATATTTTCCTCTTCAGGGAGGCCTCTGTCAAAGAAGAAAGGTCTTTTAGTGATCTCCTTACCACTTATGTTGAGGTAGTGATACAAATCATTAGTGAATCTAAATCGTTGGTTTTTCTTTAATGTTCATGTCAGGAGAAGATCTCGTATTTTTATTATCCTAGGTTTTAAGTTGGATAATTTTCCTCAAACTTACCTAGGATTTCCCCTCTTTATTGGAGCTGAAAAGTCTTCATTGTGATCGAAATTGGTAAAGGCCTTTGAGTCTATAATCTATTCTTGGAAAGACAAGTTGCTTTCTTTAGTTGGTAGATTGATTTTGATCTGGTTTTTTCTTAACGCCTTACATATCTATCTTCTCTTGATATTAAGGATTCTAAAGATTATGGAAGTTTCATGATTTAGGATAATGCAAAATTTTCTGTGGAAAGGCCATTTGGAGGATAGAAAAGATTCGTTAGTAAAATGGGATATGGTTGCTTCTCTGAGTTGGTGTGGTGGGGTAGGAGTTTTGAACCTAGAAAATCAAAATTTAGCTTTGGGCATGAAATTGGTTTGGAATTTGATCTCTAAACCAAGGATCACTCTAGCTTTATTCTTGGAAAAAAATTACCTAGGAGCCACTCTCCCCTCTTCATTGTTAACAATTGAAGAACCTCCTAATGGCTCCCACATCTGGAATTTTATTTCATTGTTGATCAATGTTTATGAATTCAATTTTTTTGTTTATTGGTTCTAGTTTGTTTTATAAATTCTTAGAAGACTCTTGGAATGGGTTTCCCCCTATAGAAGGGAACTAGGATTTGATCTAGGCAAAGGATGTTTTTATTCTTATATGGGGGAATCGATTTATGCCCTATTGTGATGAGGTAGTTTATTCTCTTCTTGATTGGAGGTGGAAGGAGCTTGATGTCCTTATGATTTCCCCTTAGGCTAAGGAAGCTTTTTCTATTGCAATTCTTGAAAGAATAGTTATATGCTCAGATGAGGAGGATAATATTCTTTGGATGGCTTCCCCGTCTAGTGACTATTCTGTGAAGACTAGTTATAATAGTCTTTTTCTTAGAGATATTAGTATGGTTAAATATTGGAAAGGCTATTAGGTGGAAATCATCCCCCATAAAGCTAATTTCTTTATGTGGATCACTTTTAGATGATCCATAAATAGGAGTAAATACTCTACTTTTTCAATCATTTATGAGGATCTTTTTAATTCATTAGTTTCTTAACTTGTATCAACTTCAAAATCGATTGAAATTTGATTCAAATCTGATTCAAATGTTTGTATAAATTGATTTCAAACTAAATTTAAATTTCCTGAAATTCATTTAACTCAGTTACACATTCAAACCATTTTTTTTTTTATTAGAGGTAAAAAAGGGTTGAGGGGACCCTATCCCATACATAATGCTATCAATTCCTTACAAAAATGCCAAGGGATATACCATTGAAGCCCTACCATAAAACCAAAATAGCACAAGACCAACAACAAGGAAATACAAACATAAAAGAAAGTAATCAAACAAAAAATAAACTAACAATAGCATAACCAAGAGACTAACAACAAAACAACTTAAAACTAACAACAACCAGATAATATCCCATATACGCAGTCACTCTTTTATCAGGGCCCCCACTAATTTCATACATCCGTTTCATTCTTTGATGAGGGAATCAATGGTAGCTTTCCAAACCTTGTAGTTTGGCTCAGGGATCTCCACTTTGGGGCCTTTACCCTCTTTTTCCCTTTCCTTAGCAAGATCCATGGAGTGAATCATCTCAGCTAAAAGCTTGAGATGGTGGATGGTACTCTTAACATTCAGGAGATGGACGTCATGAATCTAGAACACAACTTCTTTCATCTTCAGCATGTCCTTGGCTATTTCTAGGCTTCTCTCGTTAGCATTCTTGAGTTGTTTACTAAGGACCAATGAGGAAATATTTCCCAATTTATCAGTTAAATCCTTCAAATCCATGGAGACCATACTAATCATGTGTCTATTAATGTCAGTATCAAGCCTACAATGCTCAAAGTCCTGCATGAAAGAGTGAGTCTTGACAACCGAGTATTGAGCAGTGAATAGTTTAGATTGGGAAGTTTTCAGAGTGTGAAAGCTCTCAAAGGCATTCTCTAAATTCTTGGAGCGTTTATCATCAGTAAAATCCAGAGCTTTCTCACTCTCCCCCTCATCACTGTTATCCCTATCTACAAAGGCCTTGTCTAATCTGGAACCTGACAAGTCTAGATTCCCATCGTGGTTTTCCCCTGAATCTAAAATCTCCACTTCCTCAACCTATTTAGGCTCCTCCTCAACCCTGCTACATTTTTTGACAGTGCCATGACTCGGATTGGATCTATTACACTTAGCCACAGGTTTGTTAAATGGTTCTTCACTAAGACTATCCCCCTTGGGCACCGATTTTTCATTTTACTTGATTTAATTGATTTCCCATAAAATTACCAACTAATTAAAATTGCATCCACATTAAAAATATAATTTAAAAATATGAAAATTATCATAATCTAAATGTAAAAATTAGACATATGACACAGAAGTTGTTTATGGGGTTCAGAAATTTCTACATCCCTAGGTTCAAATGAACCGTTCCATTAAAAAAAAATTCAAGTACAATTCAAAATAAACTTACAAACATTAATGAAACATCAAAACCTACATATGAATACCCTAACAACCCGTGATCTCTTAAAATAATAATATTTCTCTCTATGTGTTTGTTCTAATCTCCGCAAGGTGAACATCCCTTCACATTCTTGTTTTCCATTGACTTATGCTACACACAATAACATCACAAAAAATCCAAATTGGGAAAATGACTATACCATTAAGAGTGTAAAGGAATTCTAAAAAATTTACTAATTCACTCTGAGCTCTGGTTTTTCCCTCAAATTCCTTAAATTAGGTAATTTCTGAAACTACTTTGTTTGAGCTTATTACATAATCATTTGTATTAGCTTATTCAAATACCACAAGCCTCTTTTTTATATTGTTTCTAAGGTTATGGTGTAGAGGTTATAGAAATTTTAATTTTAGTGCAAGACAAGGGTTTGAATCCCTTTACAAGTGCTTCGTGTATAACTATTTACCCCATTTTAACCTCTTATCCAACATGCATAGGGAATTAGGAAAGCAGAGGGTTTAAAAATAGCTAAGGTAGTTTGTTAAGAGGATTAGGCTATATTTTATTTGTCTCCACGTAGGATGGCTAGTTGGTGATCATTCCAAGTTGATAATCTAGTGGGGTGTGTGATGTGGATGGAGCCAATATGGGGCTTGACATTTGAGGAGTTGGTTTAGCCGAGCTAAGTAGAGTTGGTCAGTGAGGAGAAATATCAAAGAAATGTGGGAGGCTCGGTTGTTGAGTAGATGGTTGGTGGAATATGTATGGTGTGTAGTTAAATATGGACTCAAACAATATAAATATGGGCTCACCAAGGTGGCAGGTCAGTCGATCTAGTCATAAAAACTTGGACCCAATAAATAGCATAAAACATAGTCCCACATTCATCCCATAATTACACTCCAAGGTATATATATAATTTTGGAAATAACAATATGAAATAACAGTGACAAAGACACCCCTTTGATAAAAAAAAGGTGTGTTGACCCGTGTTGAGGGGCCCCAACCAAAAAATAGTGGGGCCCATCCCACATGCATAGGGAATTAGGTAAATGGAGGGTTTAAAAATAACAAAGGAGGTTTGTTAAGTGGCTTAGGTTTCCTTTTATTATTCTCCACATGAGCTGGCTAGTTAGTGGTCATGTCAAGTTGATGGGCTGGTAGGTTGTGTGATGTGGATGGAGCCAATATGGAGCTCAATGTTTGTGGAGTTGGTTTGGCCAAGCTAAGTAGATTTAGTCTGCGAGGAGTAACCACCGAGAAATGTGGGAGGTTCAATTGGCAAGCGGATGGTCACTGGATTATGTATGGTGGGTGGCTAAATATGGACTCAACCAATATAGATATGGGCTCACCAAGGTGGCAGGTCGGTTGAGATGGCCATAATATCTCAGACTTGATGCATAGATCACATTTACATAGCATAAAACATAGTCTCACAATCATCCCACAATTACACTCCAAGGCATATATATATATATATATATATATATATATATATATATATATATATATATATATATATATATATATATAATTGTTGCAATAACAATATGAAATAACAATGGAAAAGATGCCCCTTTGATAAAAAATTGTGTTAACCCTAGCTAAGGGCCCCCAAATAGTAAATAGTGGGGCCCACCCATCTAAAAACAAGCGTTGAAGATCGGAGTCATGAAACCAAATTTTTACCTTTTTTACTCAATTTTATTTTTCCACGTGTCGCAGTGTGATTCATCAGTTGCCCCTATTTTCTCTCATTCAAATGACATCTTCTACGATGGTAAATTTCTCCAACAGATTTTATTTTTCACGTTCAAATAGGATATGAAAAGCTCTCAAAGTCTTATATAATAATATAATGATCTTGGGAGATTTAAGGAAACTCTACCCATTGATTTGATCTCTAAATAATTTAAGGTTGAGTTCTTGTGTAGAAAAGAAGACAAAAATAGGGTTGGGAAGGTCCCACTAAATGTGTGATGTGCAAGAGTGAGGAAGAAGGTGCGGATAAAATCCTTCTCTCTTTCCCTTTTGTGGTGAAGGTTTGGTACTGGCTCTATGAGATGCTTAATCTAGATTGGGTCCAGCCACCAAATATTTCTAATACACTTTTGGCTTGGCCAAGATTGAATTCCAAAGTTTCTCTGGCCTCTCTTTAGAGTTGTAGCCCATTTCTCTTGTTGTGGAACATTTTGTGGGGAATATCCCTTTGTATGTTTAGAGAGGAAATTAACTCTTTGGAATCTGATAAGATGAGACTAGTGATTTTCATCTCAGAATTTGTGTCCAGTTGTTGGAAAGTGTCCTTGGATTTCTCTTCATGTGATCAAATCCTTCTTAGCAAGTGGACTAGGGTGAAACATGTGTCTGTGGGTTCTATAAATATTGATAGTTATTCCTCGGTGAATAAGCATCTACAGGATGCTTGGGAACTTCCCTAAGTATTGCAAATTAAATTTTGATGGGGCCTCTAAAATAAATTTAGGAAAATCAGATAAGGGTGTGTTGTTAGAAATGAAGATGGTGACCTTATTATGGTGGCCTCCTTTTGGTTGGTGGAAGGATCTTGCAATTTATCCAAGATCCAAGCTTTGGAAAAAGGCTTAGTCTTGGTCGTCAAAAAATTATTTCATAAAATTTGTATTGAATGGGAATCTCAAGTAGTTCTTAATGCAATCACCAAGAATAGGGTACATTCATGGAGGTTGAAAAGGTGTCTTTAATCCATTAAATAATGGATTAATTATCTTAAAGAGTGGCATATCTCTCATGTTTTTTAGAATCCAATGATAGCATTGACTAGTTAGCTAACTTCAAATTAATCCAAATCTTGAGCATTATGTGCAATGATGAGGCAAAGGTGTGGTTTTTGTTGAGTTTTTGCTTACATCATGATTTAGTTAAGTGGCAGCATTCGGTTTTGATGGCTGCACATATCGGTACTAGCTAGTTTCCCTATTTATTTGGCAAACAAGTGGCTCCTTGGAATGTTTCTCTTTTTTTTTTATATTTTTCCTTTATGCAGGGTTCATGGGTGAGCGAGGGTGTGGTTAGCATGTCGTTGAATGAGGATTTTTGGCTTCCTCTATTGTATTTTGAAGGTGACAAGTGTGAATTATCCTTCAATACCCCCATCACGATGCAATGTTTGAGCCTGGTATTTCAGGTGTCATCTTATTTAGAAATGGTGGCCATTGAAATGGTTCTAGGTAATAAATATTTGTGTCTATTTGGAAGGTTCGGAGTCAATGCAGAAGATACGACCACGTTCTTAGGGCATCTTCTGTTCAATTTTGACATTGATAAAATCCAAAAGGATTATGTATAAGTTTGTAAACCCCCATCATAGGGTGGGTATGGAGATGGAGCTAGGACATGCATTCAAGTGGTCCTTCCCCTTACTCGCATATGAAAAAGGAAGGATTGATCAAGTGGTTTTTAGGGAAGCCTATATTTTTTTAGAAGCTCGCTTCTTGTCCCTTCTGAACTTCACTAAGATTTTCCTAAATGTAGTTGTTTCTTCTTCACCTAAGAAAGTAAGACTTACCATTATTAATAGCTCATTTGAATTCTCCGCTAGCACCTTTTCCCTCCAAATGGCAAGAACTAAAATATTCATGGCAGAATACTTATGACCTCTTGGCACAATTAGCGGATCATGATTCTGAAGTGGGTGCAAGGGAAGTTGGTTGGTTAGCGGATGAGAATGATGTGATGTAGTTTTCTACAATGTAGGCCTTAGTTGCGGAGGTGGAAGTGTTTTTCTATGTTACCATTTTTGTTTAGCTAGTTTCTTCTTTTGGTTGTGTTTGCTTCTGGGTATAGGCAATTTATTTAGGGTAGTATTTTTTGCTCAAATAGCTTTTTTCTATGAAGTGTGTTTTATCGTGGTTTGGGATAGATTTGTTCTTTCCTTTTTCTAATCTTTATTTGTGTGGGGAAGGGGGCCCTACAACCCCAGTTGAATGATCAAAAACCATTTACATCTACATGAATTCTAGGCTAAAAATAGTGAGCACTCAGCTATGTTAAGGTGTTTTTAAGGCCAAAATGACCATCTAAACTTCCTCCATCCTTCTCTTTTATCAAGTTCTCTCTCATAGAACTTATTGGTACACACAGTTGTACTCAGTTAAAAAAAAAATCATTTTGAATCAAGTAATCTAACCAAGGTAATTTATTTTGTGTAGAAGTGATCTGGGGGACATTTTGGGACTTTAAGATTTCCCTAAATCTCCATAAACCATGACAAAGTGGTATAGAATTCAATCAAATTTATGTCAGTACCTAAAATGTCAAAAACAGACTTCGTATACTCAAGTTATGGTTGGTTAAATTTTGGTCGCAATTCGAACTTAGAAGATTCAACTAGCCAATGTGGTAGTGACACATGATAAAAGCATAGGGTAAGCGGAAGAACAAAACATATTGGTTTTGTGATACTAGTATTCGAAACTCATATTTGGATGGGTAGACCCCATGTATTATTGGTTAGGGGCCCTTGGCCAGGCTCAACACACTATTTTCATGAAGGGGTGCATTTACTATCATGATCATCTTTTCACCATGTAGTGGGTCCTCAGGCCACCGCGTGGCCTACTGTTGGCAGGAGTTTAGACATAAAGTCGTGAGAGGATAAATATTACTGTGAAGGGATAGAACGGGCCGTGAAGTAAATCAAATAGTTGCAATGTAATAAATCTATTCGTGAAGAAATAGGGAAGTCGCGGGTGAAGGAGAAAATCCGTAGAATGAAGTAAAGTTACGCATATAGGAAAAAATTCGTCAAAGACTATAAATTTGTGATAAACTAGGAAAATCCATGAAGGACTAGAAGAAGCCATGGATTGAATATAAATCAAACCAGATTGCGTCATAAGCTGATAGAGGCATGATTCAAAGGAAGTGACCTTGGAAATAGATTATATTTTGTATATTTATTGTAATCAATGTATTATGTAAAGTGTGCCTCATGAAGACTTATATAAGAGTGACAATTTGAGATATTATAAGAAAGATAGAAGACAAATTAGAGTGAAAGAAATGTATATGTGTTTATTGATGTAATGCATTTTGATATATGAATAAATATTGGAGTTTTGGGATTAAATTATCATGCATGTTGTTATTTACTTTTCTTTCCTTAGCATAATGGTGATGTATTTCCCACGTACATCCTTAACCTTGATCGATCTGCACCTAAACCTCACAATTCCGTTGGGATTTTAGGTCAACATTTGGTATCTAATACTAGGTATGGTTCAATTTCATTCAGATTATAATCTTACATAACTATTAGCTGCATAATTACATGAAAATACTAGGAGGGTAAAAGAGGGGAAGCATACTTTTTTTCTATGGTTCATTATTGATATGTTTGGCTATGTACTTCACAAAAAAAATACCTCATACAAAAAACACAATAGAATGGCAAGAAAATAAACCTATTGCACAACAAATTTGGGAACATATGGCTACTCTGGATGTAGTAACTCAAATCACATCATTGTTGGGTTGGATAAAAAGGGTAAAAAAAATCATTAGATACAAATCTAGAATATCTGAGCAAGCTATTGCAAAATACGAAAAGGAGGTGTATTTTATTGTTGACATTGACTATACATTTATTTGGCTTACATTTCTGTGTACACAACACATACCTTCATTACCCTATGAGGTGTCAGATGAACTAGTGGCTACCTCTGTAGAAGAAATTTGAAATCTATCTGTCGATTCTACCAAAGCCAAGTTGCCAAATTTTGATGAAGTAATTGAAGAGACAATTGAAGAATATTGACAGAAATTCTCCACACAAGTGGACAAGGAAAAACCAAGAAAATCCCTTCCTAAGACATACAAACAGAAGAAATCTCTTAACATTACAAAACCCATCACAAAAAGACAAAGGATAATTTGAAAGAAGTCGTGGCCGACCAAGGCAAAGAAGAAATAGAATTTGAAGAAATATAATTAACTTCTGACTAAGATGAAGAAATATAATTAAATTTTGACTAAGATGAAGAAAAATCTTACACTCCATCACCTCCACATCTGCAAGACCCTTTAACACCACCAATTTCAAAATATGCATAACCAATAGAAGAAACATGGCTTAGTTAGCAAGCCTATAGCTACTATCAAAAATGTCTAACTGTTGGCAGAATTTCACAACTTTCCCAAGAATATACCATAAGTACATGCGGGGAATAAATGGATATTACAGAATCTATAGTGTAATATCGAGAGAATCATGCATTCATACTCAAAGATATAAGTCACTTGATTACATCATCATTGGCAGTAGAAATACATGACCAAATAGAGATAGAGAAAAACACACCACTTGGTCATGCTTTAGCAAGAAAAAACCACTCTTAAATGAATGAAACTCCGCACCAAGAGCATAGTACAATGTATAAAGGAAGTGGACAAGCTAATTGGCTTATTGGTGAAACAAAAAAGGAGAGAGAAGAATAGAAAAATGGAAATGGATCATAAGACCAGAAACAGAAGAAGAAAACACAATAAAAATAACAAGAAGAGTTGGATAAGAAATAGAAGGAAGAAGAAATTTGTAAGTAGAAAGTGGAGAAGGAGAGAAAGGTGGAAGAAGAGAGAAAAATAAAAATTGAGTTAGTAGAGAAAAAGAAGAAAGAAAAATAAGAAAAGAAAAAGAAAGAAGAGGAGGAAGAGAAAAATAAGAAAGAACAAAGAAGAAAAGAAAAATAAAGAAGAAGAAGAAGAAGACAAGAACAAGAAGGAAGAAGAAGACAAGAAAAGGAAAGAAGAAGCAGAAAAGAAGAGGAAAGAAGAAGAAAATAAGAAGAGGAAGAAAGAAGCAGAAAAGAAAAATAAAGAAGAGGTAGAAAAGAAGAAAGATTAAGAAGAGAAGAAAAATAAAGCAAAAGAAGAGAAGAATAAGAAGGAAACAAAAAAGCAACAAAAGGAAGAGAAAGGTAAGAAAGAAAAAGCAGAGAAAGAATGGAAAAAAAAGAAGAAAAAGAGAAGGAAGAAAAGGAGAAGGCATAATAGGCATTACAACTATCATCCTCTAGCTTATTAACCACACTAGCACTAAGAGACTCACTAGCCAGAATCAAGAAAGCTTTGTAGAAGAGGAAACATGAATAGTCTTTCCAATTGCAACAAGGAGTTGTTGAAAAAACCACAAAAGGATTTAAGGTGCATTTAGATAAACCAACTCCCCTAGAAAAAAACTAGTTGCAGTCAGGTGTTAGAGCAGAGTGCTACTCAATACTAGATGTAAAGGTGTGTATAATTAGGGGAGGAAATGCAAAAGGTGCTCACCAACATTCAAACAAATAAGCCACAAATCAATATTGATACTTCATTGTCATTTAAAGCATCTAAAAAATACACAGTAGGAGAAATCTTGAAATAACACCGCATAAAATTGGAGCCAGAAAAATAAACAATCCACAAAGCTTCCATCAGATAACACCAAGAATATGCTAAAAAGCCTCACATAGTTGATAACTAGAACAAAATAACTAAATTTCAAATAGTAGTGAAGAAGCTCGAGACAAAACTGAATAATACCGCAGTATACTACACATACATTGTTGGATGGCCAAGCATGACTGTAGAAGACAAGTGGAAAATGGAAAATATTGAATAGAAAATACATAATATTTCCACAGCATATGACATTGGAAATGATAAGGATGGCTCGCAAAGGAGAAAACTAGCAGAAGTTACATAGAAATATCAATATCAACAGATGGAGTGGAAAGAAAAATCTACAACATGCAAACCTGTAGCACTACATTGGATAAATCCTTGACACGAATGCAACAAGAAACTACACTTGCCCAAGATTGATGGAGGACACTACAAAAACATCCCACTCCATCTGAATTGGTGTCATTGATTCAAGAGAATACAAAACTACAGGAATGGATTAATCAAGTGAATACTCATTTAACTACATGGTTAAACTATGAAAATAATATCATTCCCCCAATTTCAAAGTACATAACGTAGAGTACACCTTAGAAGATAAAAGGTCAAGGCATCCCATTAAACCCAGTCAGGCGAGTCGAGTGAGGGAACCCTTCCTTACACCAAACATCTAAGTTCCTAGGGGGGTTGATTCTTCTATACCTTGGCATCCCATAAATCTAGTCAAGTGAGTCAAGCACGGGAACCCTTCCCTACGCCAAATGCCTAAGTCCTACTGGTTTATGCCCATTTGATTCAAATTTTGGAAAGAAATTTTTTGAAGGAAGGTGTAGAATTCTTTACCAGTTGTTTTCTTAAGAACGAGACAAAGTTTAAGAGGGGGGATAATGTTGGCAGGAGTTTAGACATAAAGCTGTGAGAGGATATATATTTCTATGAAGGGATAAAATAGGCTGAAAAGTAAAGAAAATAACCATGATGTAATAAAGCTATCCGTGAAGAAGTAGGGAAACCACGGGTAAAGGAGAAAATCTGCAAAATTAAGTAAATCCACATATAAAGGAAAGAATCCACTGAATACTATAAAGCCACAATAAACTAGGAAAAGTCTTGGAGGAGTGGAAGAAGCCATGAAAGTTGACAAAATGTCACGGATTGAAGATAAATCACACCAGATCATGTTAGAAGCTGACAAAGGCACAATTCAAAGGAAGTGACCTTTGAAATAGATTGTATTTTTTATATTTATTATAATCAATGTATTATGTAAATTTTGCCTCATGAAGACTTATGTGAAAGTGCCAATTTGAGATATTTTAATAAAAAAAAAAAGAGAGATTAGAGTGAAAGTAATGTATATTTACTGTACTGATGTAATGCATTTTGATATATCAATAAAGATTATAGTTTTGGGATTAAATTATCTTTCATGTTGTTCTTTAATTTTCTATCCTTAGCATAATGGTGGTGTATTTCCCACCTACATCCTTAACCTTGATCGATCCGTTCCTAAACCTCACAAATATGTTTGGGTTTTAGGACAACACTTGCCACCACACTACCACATTTCATACTAAGCCAACTCAGTGTGGAGATCTCTCTATTTCCCTCGATGAGTTACCATATTATAGGGAAATTTTACAGCTCATGGAACTTGTTATTACATTGGTCGAGTTCACTTTTTCATTGGCAGATCCACATTACTCCCCATCACCACAACGTGGCATGTCAACATTTCTTGGTTTACACATAATACTCTTCATCACCCATCGTTTAACTCCCATCATTTTGGTAACAACTCAGATGCCTCAAATTACATGCCTCGGCCACACACGTGGCAAGAAAAAAGGGAGGGAGATCATTGCGTGGCCTAATCCATAAAAAGAAATTGTGGGTTGATTATAATATACACCACCCATATTCCTCTCAAAATGAATGTGGGATGTTAACCCCCTGCTAATATGGAGTAGTGGTCGGTGGGAAATAGGGTCGAACCTTTGACCCACCACTTACAAAAATGATAGCTCACTGTAATGCCATAATGGATCGACGTGTATAAAAACAAGCTTGATGGTATTTGTACATACAGGTTTGTGCCTACCCTCTAGGCATATAGAAGCACTTTGTACAAAATGCATTTTTTAGAGCACCTTGAAGCATTTTTGTAACTTGGAGTAAACTAGAAAAATGTCCACAACTCTAAGATGCTTTAAATGGAAAAAAATTTAATCCCATTTTGGAAACTTTGTGACATATTTTGGGAGAGGTCTGTAGCAGCAGTCTATTTACGTGATTGTGCCTTAATGAGGTACTTTTGTAAATCTACATTTTTTAGGCACTTTTGAGCATTTCTAGCTCTTGGGGTAAACTAGAAAGTTGTCCAAATTTCCAAGAAACTCCTCATAGATTAGTTACTTTCCTAATTTGGAAGTTTTGAGATGCCATTTTACCTTGTGAAAGTCATTCACATGCTTGGAGTTCATATGGAGCCTTCATCAAGTGTGCACCTCTTTAAAGGAAGACTGATGGGGACTTATTCTTCTACATCGGTCATTATATGTTGGGTTTTACTACTTGATGGACATGAAGGAGATATTATTATCAAATTTTTTGGTTCAGATTCACTACAAATCAACTAGACCTTGATCACATTGTTTTGCAAGTTCGGAGTCATTGCAATTCAACTAGATACATGATTATCTTCTGTAAAATCAACTTCTTGTTGATGTCATATTCAAACCAGGGGTGTGTCTAAAGCTATATGCAACAAGAGTAATCCTATTGATCTAGTAGTTGACTGTAGTTATTTTTGTATTTTCTAGGGGATCTTTTCAATGTATTAAAGACTTCTTGGTAAAAACCTTATTTAAATCATACTATGAAAACTTTTTTGAAAGGAAACACACTGAAAACTTTGTTGAAAGGAAACACACTTTGCATAATGGAAATAAACACACTTACTTTTAAACATGCTTGCTTTTGAAATAAACACACTTGCTTTTGGAAATAAACACACACAACTTAGAATGCTTAAAAATGGTTGTAAGAAAAATAAGAATCTATCTAGACACCTGCAGGAACAAGTATACAACAGAGTTTAACTAGAAGAATTAAAAGCGATACAGAATTAACAGATCTAAACTATTTTCTTAGGAAATATAAATACCAAATAGACAAATATCCTGGTCCTTGGGGGAGTGGGCCCTTGCTCCTCCTTGAATCAGGATTTAACAACTTAGAATTCTCTCAAATAGGAATGGCTATTTATTGATAAAACATTTGGTATTACAAAATGTACTTGGATCTATGTACTTATTCTATATCTATCTTTTCCGTTCTATCTCTATATTTTTTCATATATTTTATCTATTGCAGGTCTGCTTATATATACATTTACAATCATAGTTGTCTCTATGATTCTGATGAAATCAAATCGTGCCCAGAATAGATGCTGACTCAGATTGTGGCTGATCAGACAGCTGTAAGATAACTATCCCTGGATCTGTGTTCAGAAATCTTCTCATC
The DNA here is from genome assembly GCA_019776745.2 of Taxus chinensis. Taxonomy (NCBI): domain Eukaryota; kingdom Viridiplantae; phylum Streptophyta; class Pinopsida; order Cupressales; family Taxaceae; genus Taxus; species Taxus chinensis. The sequence continues at coordinate 452,730,175 of CM034151.1, read as the reverse complement.
CTTTCCTGATTGAAAGGGTCGTTGATGCAAAATCTCCAGATGTGGTTAGAATAGATAAACTTCCATCAGTTCCAGAACTTCAGAGAAGTTCCAGAACCATAGGAAATCATTAAGGATCAAAACCATGAGAGTTCCAGAGCTATACCCAGGAGTTCCGGAACTAAGTCTGAAAATTCCAGAACTAAATACTAGAGTTCCGGAACTAAGTCCAAAAGTTCTGGAACTAGATGATGACTATGTAATGGAGTTCTGGAACTAGCTTGGAAGTTCTAGAACTAAGCTATATTGGAACAGATGCTACCAAAAACATGTTGAATGCTACATACTTCATTTCTTTGACTGATTAGACCTGCTTTATTACAAAACTAAATTTCAAACACACACTTCGTCAGGAATTTCAGAGCTTTTAAACATTAGAATCACAATCAATCAAAAGATAGAAAATTACATCCTAACTCATATCAGATCAAATAAAAGTCACAAAATGCAATCAAACTTAATAAAAAGGAGAGTAAGATGAGATCATATTTTATACATTAATCGGGCATATTCTGGCCTCATCATTTCCCCCAAACTTACTTGTTTGTAAGTCCCTTTACAAACTTCATTCTTCAAAAGTGGGGTTATATGTTCTGCATTCCATTTGATTTCTCAGATCAAATGGCTGAAACTGGATCTTCCAATGCTTAAACTTAGAGGTACTGTACCCTGCTCCTGCTTCTATTTTCCTCTGCCACTCTTCAAATTCAGTAGGATCTTGAGGTTCTCTATTTTTCCAAGGAGACATGGGGGTGAGAAGTAGAGGGGGCCTTGTTCACATTCCCATCCATATTTTCCCATAGGTCTCATTGATCTGAGGAATTATTGTGCATAACACTTTTTCTCTTTCTAAACTCCAGATCAGATTTGTAGGGGATATTACTTCCCTTCTTCTCAAGGAAACAGTAAGAAGTTCCCACCTTTTCAAGCATCCTTCATAAATATCTTCAAAATTCTCCTCCTCATAGGAGGTAAAGGTATCAATACTCTTTTGTAAGCTAGAAAAATAATGTGTCTTGAATCGCTCATCAAAGGCATGAGTTCTAAAATGTATGAGGAAGGCAGAAGGTTTACCATAGTGAGCTCTCATGCAGAGACCAGTTGAGCTAGCTTTCAATAAAAACTCAAATTCCCTTTCCTTCCATGCAATTTGGTTTTGCAGAATAGAGACAAATGCATTGAGCTGACTTTCCCCCACATACAAATTGATCATAAATCCTGTGTTTTTCTCTAGCATCAAATTACAAAGATAGAATTCACACAGAATATTTTTCTGCTCAGGACTGGCTAAAGAATAAGCTGTCATGAATTTAGATTCATCTTTCAGTTCATGTGGAAGTCCACATGCAATCCTTGACAGCTACCAGTGAATGAATTGTTCTTCTAAAAACACACTATATGCAGGAGAGGGCCTCCTGCAGGCAAGCAATTTTTCACTCATAATGCAGACCATATGAATTTTTGCAAGACATTTATATTTGTTTCCTTCTTCCTTATAAAACTTTTCTTCCCACTCTTTTCTTGCCTTCTTTTCTTCTTCCATCTTGGTCTTCAAATCTTCATTTGATGTTTTAGCTTCTCTGAGTTCCCTGCAAGTGTCATTCCATAGTTGTTTGAGTGGAAAATAAGTTAACTCAGTCTGTGCAGAGACTGTGGACACAACATTCTATTTTCTGGAAGTCTGACATTCTTCCTCTTTCTCTATCAGTTGTTTTTTAATTACTGATAACTCCTCAGTCCTAGCTGCAAGCTGAGTTGTTAGCTCTCCAATGAGAATTTCCCTTTGTTCTAATTTGAGTTTGAGGAAATCCAATTCCTCATCCTTTTCTCTGATAATGAGCTCTTCTCTAGACAAGAACAGAGCCTGTTTAACCTGATGTCTTTCTTCTTCCTCTGAAATTACTTGAGGAGTTGAGCATTCTTCTTCTATCAAAGGAAATTTACCTTTTCATCTCCAGGATGCCAACTCTTCTTCTTCATGTGACAATGTTGATGGTTCAGCCAATTCTTGAAAATCCTACTCCTCAAGTCTCTCATCTCCTTTGTCCATCTCAGCTTGGCTTGGTTCAGGAGGAGTCATGGCCATGCTACCCAAAATATCAGTAGCTTCTTTTTCCATCTTTTCCTGTTCACTCCTTCCTCTGGGGTTTCCCTTAACCTCTTATGAATTTTCCTTCTTTGGGGAATTTCAACATGCCCAGTGGTGGATTTCCTTCTAGAGCTTCTTCTTAATTTTGTTTCTTGCTCTTGCACGGGTGAGCTATCACCGTCAGAGACAGATATTAGCTCCCTTGTAGCTACTGCAGAAGAAGGAATTTCCTTCAAAGGCACAAAAGGCTCTGTTGTTTTGATCTTTCTCACAGACCTTCTTCTTTTTGGTATATTCTCTCTTCCCACTTCCTTCTGTTCTTCTGCAGGGGCATCAATTTCCAAATTAGTTGAAGGAGAAAATGGAGCTAGTATTGTCCTTCTGATAATATCAGGGTTTTTCTTGAACTTGCCAAGAAACTTTTCCCAAATTTCTTCTCCATTTTTCTTTGACAGAAAATGGTGCTGGCATACTAAATGAATTAACCCGTGATGCCTGATTGTCCCAACACCCCAGGAATACCTCTGGGCCATGGTCTTGGATAGTATCAAACAGAAACCCTGGAAGGTTTATTATGTACTCTAGTTTTTTGGCTCCATATTTCAGATATATGAGCATTTTTAGGACTTCTTTTCCTACGGACCCAAATTGACCATCACAGGTTAAATACTTCACTATCCAAAATGCTACCCTATCAAATGGTTTGGGAAAACTGACCCTTCTGACCCCTTTTATGATTTTCTTTGTATTGTAAATGTACTGGGGTTCAGTTTCTCCTTCTTGTAGTAGGGTTTCAACCAGTTCTTTCAAGGTCCCTTTGGCAGGATGTGGGACATGCACAATTGGCACTCCAGACACATTACTTATTGTATTCACAGAAAAAGGAATAAAAATATTTCTCACCTTTGTCCTGGATTGCTCTAGGTTTATGATGAATTCTCTTACTAATTCGTCATTATACTTTGAAAACTTCTTCAGGAACTCTAGCCATCCTGCATGCTCAAAGATAGATGCCACTTCTTCATCCACGAGTAGCTGGGAATCATCCTCTGGTTCTGATTTCTTTTTAATCCCCATATCGACTCGAGTTTTGTTTCCTTTGATTCTGTGCAAATCAGCTGCAGGCCTTCTTGCTTAGCTGCGGAACTGACGATTTTATCTATGGAACCTCTGTTCTTAGCTGCGGAACCTCTGTTCTTTGTCGGAACACAAGCTTAATTCACTGCTTCTCCCTCAAAATCTCTCTGCAACTTATTTCACTTGATTTTACACTAATGATTACTAATGATAACTATGCCACCACTTATTCCATCCAAATCATCTTCATGATTACTCACTTGTAATCATAATGTATAAATAGATGACTCATCATACCAAATTTTAAATCAAGTCAAATCACACATGCAAACTTTTAATTTAACCCTAAATAAGTTAAAAGATATAATTACCATCCTTGATGATGTAATCCTTTTGTTATGATGACTCATCATTCCTACAAGTGGAACAAAACACGGTTAGATAAGACAACTAGAATTCCAAAGAATTCCCTTTTATTTGAATTAGCCATAAGAGGAGGTCAACCGCCATTGCTGGTTTTCAATTGACCTTTGAGAGAATTTTATTTTATTTTTTTTTTTATTTTTTGGGGGGGAAGAAAACACCATTTACTGGTTTTCATTTTCTTCCCTTTATTCTGGATCTATCATCTAGTTATTTGATCATTTTGGAAGAACTGGGTTCTTCCATATGATCAAATTCTTTGTCTGCTTCAATCTTCCTCAAGAATTCATCCTTAGTGGGAGGCTTCCTATAGAGTTTTAGCCTATGTCCATTGACCAAGAGTGTTCTTCTACTGCCATCAATGGGAAGTAACTGAATAGAACCATTGTCAAATATCTGCTCAATCTGATAGGGTCCCAACCATCTGGTTCTCAATTTTCCCTTGAATTGTTGGTACTTAGAATCAAACAACAATGCCCAGTCTCCTACTTTGAATTGCCTTTTCTTGATATGTGTGTCATGTCATTGCTTCCTTTGATCTTGGATTATCTCTATCTGCTGAAGTGCTTCCATCCTCAATTCATCCAATTCATTGAGTTGAAGGATTCTTTCTTTTTGAGCTACATCCAACTCAATACCCACCTTAACTGCTGTCCTCAATGTCTGAAGTTCAAATTCTATGGGCCACAAAGGATTTTTCCCATAGACTAACTCATATGGTGAAAACCCTGTTGTAGTTTTCCAAGTTGTATTATAAGCCCAGACAGCTTCAGGTAGTCTCTTTACCCAATCTTTTCTCCCAGCTTCAACTGTTTTGGTAAGGATGTTTTCCAATTCTCTATTTGTTACTTCAGCTTGTCCATTTGACTGTGGGTGATAAGGAGATGACTTCCTATGATTGATTTGGTAATACATTGTGAAAGATTGGATCATATTAGACATAAATTGTGGTCCCTGATCTGAAACTATGCTCCTCGGTGCTCCAAACTTTACCATAATTTTGTTCCAAAGGAAATCAGCAACTACTTCTTTAGTGGCATTTGTCAATGCCTGCACTTCTGCCCACTTTGTCACATAGTCAGTACACACAAGAATATATTCCTTTCCTTGTGAAGGAGGATTAAAGGGACCAACAAAATCCAATCCCCATCTCTCAAATGGTTCAATCACTACTTGAGGTTGAAGAGGCATTTCATTGGTGAAAGTTGGTTGTCCCATCCTTTGACAAGGATCACACCGCTTGATATATCTCTTCACATCCTTGTACAGAGATGGCCAATAATAACCAGTGCCAAGTATCTTATGAGTTGTTCTTTTCACTGAATAGTGTCCTCAACTGGGTTCATCATGACATGCTATGAGGATGTCAAATATTTCATCCTCTCTTACACACCTACGTAAAACAAAATCAGGACCACATTTAAATAGCATTCCATTTAACCATTTGAATTGTGCACTAGTTTTGATTAACTTCTTTATTTGTTTCTTAGTGAAAGAAGGAGGAAACTTCCCTGTTGCAAGATAATTTTCCATATCAGCAAACCATGGTGTACTTGCTGAAATAGCAAATAGTTGTTCATCTGGAAAGTTATCCTTGACTAGATCTTGCTCCCCTGTAGTGGTTAGTCTTGACAAAAAATCAGCTACCACATTAGATTTACCTGGATTGTCCACAATGGTAATATCAAATTCTTGCAAAAGTAATAACCATCTAATTATTCTTCCTCCAACCACTGGTTTGTTCATTAAATATTTAATTGTTGAATGATCTGTGTGTACAAATATCTTGTACCCTGTAATGTAATGTCTGAATTTATTGATTGCATAAATCACAGCAAGAAATTATTTTTCAGTGGTGGTGTAATTCTTTTCAGTGGGAGTAAGATTCTTACTAAGATAATAAATAGCATACATTTTTCCTTCTTCATCTTTCTGTCCCAAAACTGCACCAATGGAATTATTTGAGGCATCTATTTGGATATGAAATGGATTTTCCCAATTAGGTCCTCTCAATATTGGGGCAGTGATTAATTTTTCTTTAATTTCTTCAAAAGCATGCTGACACTTTTCATCCCAAAGAAATTCACAGTCCTTGGTTAGAAAATTAAACATGGGGGCAGAAATTTTACTGAAATCTTTTATAAAGCACCTATAGTACCCAACATGTCCTAGAAATGACTTGATATCTGTGGGGGTCTGAGGAATAGGTAAATCTGAAATGATCCTAATTTTTTTTTGATCAACCTGAATTCCTCTTTTTGAAATATGGTGTCCTAATACAATCCCCTCATCAACCATCATTAAACACTTTTCATCACTAAGAGACAGATTGTGTTGTTCACATCTTGTTAACACTCTGTCCAGATTTCTCAAAGCATCTTCAAATGTATCTCCATGTACAGTGAAGTCATCCATATATACCTCAACACAATCATTTGTTAGATCAACAAAGATTGCAAGTACAACTCTCTGGAAAGTTACAGGAGCATTGCATAAGCCAAATGGTAACACCCTATAGGAAAAGGTACCCCATGGACATGTAAATGTAGTTTTTTCCTGATCTTCAGCAAGCAACTCTGATTTGATTGTATCCACTAAAACCATCCAAGAAGGAAAAGTATTGTTTACCTGAAAGGTTGTCTAGGACTTGATCTATGAATGGTAAGGGAAAATAATCTCTCAGTGTGGCTTTGTTTAGTTCCCTATAGTCAACACATATTCTCCATTTTTCTATTCTTTTTAGGAACAATTACAAGAGGATATACCCACTAACTATCTGAGATAGGGTAGATAAAACCTACTTGTAATAGTTTTTCAATTTCTTGTTTGACTATATCCCTTAAGGCTGGGTTAATCCTTCTCTGAGGCTGCCTAACTGGTTTAACATTTTCAGTATAGATGTGATGAGTGCAGATACTTGGGTGAATTCCCTTCATGTCTTTGTAATCCCAAGAAAAAGCTTTAGTATGATTTTTTAGAACATCAAACAATTTAGCTTCTTCATCATCCTTCAACCAGTTGTTAATGTTCAAAGTTTTACCCAGGTTGAATCTCAACATGCTTGGTTCTAATGTGTGATGAACTGATTTGTTGAAAGGGTTCCATTAAATTATTTAGTGGACATGCATGTGGTAACAACATATGATATGTAGCAACATCTCCAAAAGTTCCTTGAGACAGAATACTGGAAAAAGGACAGTAATGAGAATTATGATACTTATCTCTTTGTAGGTCAAACTCTTCGTCACTGCTACTTTCCAGAAATTCTTCACCACTCCCTGATGTATTTGAAACTAAAGCTACTGATTCTTCCTCTCCCCATGAGAAATCTCATTCCTCCAGAGTGAAATTATTTCCAATCACAGAGAACTACTGTTGTCATGGTTCCGGAACTAAATGTGGTGGTTCTGGAACTAAATTCGTGGTTCCAGAACTAAGTTCGCAGGTTCCAGAACTAAGTCACGGGTTCCAGAACTATAGTCGTAGGTTTTGGAACTATTTTCTGATTGCTTCGAGGATAGTTGGTGCTCATCCAATGGTGGATTAATCATCTCTTCTACTTCTCTTACATGATCCTGCAATGTGATCATAGCCAAAGAAGACAAATTTTTCTTATTAGTATCAGGAGAATCAACCCACAATTGTTCTTGATTGTCAATAAAAGGTCGTGTAGAAGGATATAAGGAAATTTTCTTAGAGTTCTTACCATTCGAGATTGTCATATCACCTGACCTGCAATCAATTAAGGCAACAACTGTAGCTAACCATGGTCTACCCAAAATAATGGGATAACCCAATGTTTTACCTTTTGGCTGCAGTATAAGGAAGTCAACTGGATATTCCCATGACTCCACCATAACCACCACATCTTCAATAATCCCTTCTGGTTTTGCTACAGACTGGTCTGCCATCTGTAATATGGTATTAGTAGGTTGTATACCCATTAATGGTAATGTTTTCAAAGTGTCCACTGTCATTACATTTATAGCCGCACCCAAATCTACCAAAACATTATGTATATCCTTATTTCCTATAGAGACAGAAATAACAGGACTTCCAGGATCTCTGTATTTGGGAAGTAAAAGTTTTCCTGCTAATAAATCAGCAAGTTTCCCATCTACTTTGATAGTCTTGGGGTACTGTTTCTTCCTTCCAGGATTTTTCAAACATAACATTTTGATTAATTTGTTCAATTCTGGAATGTCCTTAATTTCTTGTAACAGTGGTATTTCAATATTCAATTTCCTTAGTTCCTGTACCAATTCAGACTCCTTGGTTTCTATAGCTTCTTTAAATCTCTCTGGAAATGGAGTCTCAGTAGTGTCACTATCTGGCTCCTTTTCTTTTCTTTTTATATCCTCTTTTGGAACAACAGTACTAGGGGTTTCATTTTCTTCTGTCATTTCAGTGATTATAACAGGTGGACTGCTAATTATTTTCCCAGATCTAGTTTGAATATCCTTACAATCCATGGCATGTAAATCAACTGATTTTTCTGGTTTTGTTCCATAAACAGGAGTTGTTTGTTTGTTTCTTGGGTTTGCTACTGGTTGTGCTGGTATTTGCATTTGGACTATATTCTCAGTTTGTGAATTCTGTGCAGGGGATCCCATGATGGCCTGTTGATTTTGATTTGGATATGTTCTTCCTTGAGCATAATTACTAGGGTTCCATCTAGGTTGTGACCAAGCATAAGGATTTCCTTGACCAGCCCATGGTTGTTGATGTCCCTGAGCATACCAAGCTTGATTTTCCCAATCTTGAGGGTTCCATGTTGGTTGAGGTACCCAAGGTGGTTGTCCCCAATTTTTTGGTACTGTCTGAGTAGCCCATGGCATCGTCCAGGGATTAGGAACTGATCTTGGCATAAACTACCCTTGGTGAGGTTGTCTCTGAACAAAATTCAATTCTTCTGTTGTGGATGATGTACTGGTTTGTTTAAGCTGATTCTTTATGACTGGAAGTAGAGAACAAGCATCAGTATCATGTTCTTTAGATTCACAGATAAGACACATTTCTATTTTATCCAAAGGACAGTCTCTTATTGCATGCTTCTTCCTACATCTAGGACAATACATAGCCAATGGTTCAGTTTTGGCATTTGCTTTAGCTTGTAATCCATCCATAGTAGAGGTTAATTGAACTAAAATGTCTTGTTTTAAAGTTTGCTAACTCATCCATTAGTTTGTTCATATCTGGATTCAGAATTTTCACTGATTTTCCTTTTCTAGGTCCACCCCTTGTTCTGGAATAGCTTCTACAAATCTCCTTAATTTCATTCATCCTTAACTGATCAATGTCTCCACCTCCTATCAAGTTAAGGGATTCCCTAGATTCATCATCCAAACCTTTAAGAAAAATGGTTTTACTTAACTCCTCTTGAAGTACAAATCCACACCTTTTTCTCACAAAGAGGAATCTGTCTAAATAGTCTTCTATATTTTCATCTTCCTCCTGCTTGATTTTGAAGAATTCTTCCTTCCTATTTCTCCCTCTACAATAATCCTTGGTATTTGTCTAGGAAGGAAGTCTCCATTTGTGCCCAAGTGGTAATAGAGTTGGATGGTAATCCCATGAACCACCTCATTGTTGCATCCTTCAGAGTGGATGGAAACAACTTGAGTTTTTGATTATCTATTTTGTAGTCATAGGTCTGACATAGTACCTTGAACTCAAACAGAAATTGGTCAGGATCTTCAGATGACATCCCTCTAAATGTGGGTAAATGTGTAGGTGAGATATTTTTCATTGGTGTATCATCATCACCCAATTGGATTGGATAAGTAAAGGTCCTATCAGGTTCTCTTTCAGCTTCTCATGCCATTTTAAAAATATTTTCTGAATTTTCCTCCCAATCAATGTGGTATGTGGTATGCCTTGGGGAAGGTGAAAAATCAGGAGTAGGAGGTTGACTACTCAATTGAGAATCAAAACTCACCCTAAATGGATCTTGAGTAATAATCCTTTTCCTAAAAGTTCTACTTCCTTCAGGTGACTGATCTAAGAATTCCAAAGGTGGCAATTTTGTTTCTTGTATGACAGGGGATGATGGTGCCTCCAATTCTTGATCAATTTCCTTATTTGGACTAGAGGATGTTATGAATTCTTGTGAAGATGTTCTTGGGAGGAATCTACACTTTGAGTCTCTTGGTCTACTCATATATTTTATGATATAGTAGGGAAGATCCTTCAACTACTAGATGTATGATTGTTGCTCTTGCTGACACCTAATTAGAAATTTCCAACTAGTGTGTCCCCATAAATGATGCCAAAAATGATGGGTTTCATTATTCCCTTCATTTAATCAACTTCTTGTTGATGTCATATTCAAACCAGGGGTGTGTCTAAAGCTATATGCAACAAGAGTAATCCTATTGATCTAGTAGTTGACTGTAGTTATTTTTGTATTTTCTGGGGGATCTTTTCAATGTCTTAAGGACTTCTTGGTAAAAACCTTATTTAAATCATACTATGAAAACTTTGCTGAAAGGAAACACACTGAAAGCTTTGCTGAAAGGAAACACACTTTGCAGAATGGAAATAAACACACTTGCTTTTGGAAATAAACACACTTGCTTCTGAAAGTAAACACATTTTCTTTTGGAAATAAACACACACAACTTAGAATGCTTAAAAATGGTTGCAAGAAAAATAAGAATCTATCTAGACACCTGCAGGAACAAGTATACAACAAAGTTTAACTAGAAGAATTAAAAGTGATACAAAATTAACAGATCTAAACTATTTTCTTAGAAAATATAAATACCAAATAGACGAATATCCTGGTCCTTGGGGGAGTGGGCCCTTGCTCCTCCTTGAATCAGGATTTAACAACTTAGAATTCTCTCAAACAGGAATGGCTATTTATTGATAAAACATTTGGTATTACAAAACGTACTGGATCTGTGTACTTAGTCTATATCTATCTTCTTTGTTCTATCTCTATATTTTATATTATCTTTATCTACTGCAGGTCTGCTTATATATACATTTACAATCATAGTTGTCTCTACGATTCTGATGAAATCGAATCATGCCCAAAATAGATGCTGACTCGGATTGTGGTTGATCAGACAGCTGTAAGATAACTATCCCTGGATCTACGTTCAAAAATCTTCTCATCCTTTCCTGATTGAAAGGGTCGTTGATGCAAAATCTCTAGATGTGGTTAGAATAGATAAACTTCCATCAGTTCTGGAACTTCAGAGAAGTTCCAGAACCATAGGAAATCATTAAGGATCAAAACCATGAGAGTTCCAGAGCTATACCCAGGAGTTTCGGAACTAAGTCCAAAATTTTGAGAACTAAATACTGGATTTCTAGAACTAAGTCCAAAAGTTCCAGAACTAGATGATGACTGTGTAATGGAGTTCCAAAACTAGCTTGGAAGTTCCAGAACTAAGCTGTATTGGAACAGATGCTACCAAAAACATGTTGAATGCTACATACTTCATTTCTTCGACTGATTAGACCTACTTTATTACAAAACTGAATTTCAAACACACACTTCGTCAGGAATTTCAGAGCTTTTAAACGTTAGAATCACAATCAATCAAAAGACAGACAATTACATCCTAACTCATATCAGATCAAATAAAAGTCACAAAATGCAATCAAAATTAATAAAAAGGAGAGTAAGATGAGATCATATATTATTTCATTCAAATTAACTGGTAAATTATCTAGTTCATGTTGCACATTCATAGCTTCATTTGTAAATTGTATATGTTTAAAAATAGAAAATGTAATGAATCGGTTCAAAATTTGAACTTGGAGACATAGGAATTTTCTGAACTCCGTTATCAAATTTTTTACACTTTTTATGTTCATTTTACATTAAATTTTAATTTAAGTTGATAATTTTATGGATTTGTTTAACAAGTGCCTTTAGGGGTCTGAGGTCGTAAAAAAAAATTCCCTCTTTACGGATCATGTTGGTATCAAAGTAAACTTATTTAATAGTGTGTTTACTTCAGCGTGTGCTTTTGGAGTCTAAATTTGTGAGAAATACTGAGGGACATGTTTATCATACTTATTAGTTTTCTTATATTAAGTTTAGAATACTCCCTTTATATATCATATTCATATTTTGAGTGCCTATTACAGATTGGATAAAGGATTGAACTCATATTTATAATATTTGAGATTTTTCAGTCATTTGTGTAGATAGTTGAGCTCATTGGTGTCAACTGAAGTCATTATTCTACGTAGAGGCTTATGATCATTCAGCAGAATGGTAGTTGATCATTTTTGACATCTGACATCAGGTCAGATTGTCACTCTACATAGAGGATTATGGACATGTAATAGATTGGTACATAATAGTCATCGTCAATGAGAGACTTTGCAATGTGTAGAGGTAGAGATTGTGTAGCGGGGTGGAAGTCACCATTATTGAGCTCGTGCATATAAGTGAAAAATGTGACTCTACATAAAGCCTTGTGGCCATGCAACAGAGTGGTAGTTGATCATCATCACTTGACATTAGTGAGGATCTTCATTATGTGTAGAGGCTTGAGGTCGTGCCGCAAAATGGTAGCTGCGAATTGATTGACATCTGACACCGGGTCGGAACATCACTCTATGTAGAGGCTATTTGTATCTGTATAACATAGTGGTACCTGATTGACATCATCATTTAGGAAATTATACCATGTAGAGGTAAAGGTCATATAATGGGGTAAAAGTCATCATTAGACATTTCTCAGTACCATGTAGAGGCAGAGGTCATGTAGCGGGGTAGAGTAAAATGTCTTCTTTAATGGAAACCAACTTCGTTATGTGTAGAGGTGTAGTCCATGTAACATGATCAATACTACCTAGAGGTGTCACTATCATGGCACAAATGCTCCATGTCCCATGATCAATCCATTTTGTTGTCTGATTGTGGAGCAGTAGTGTACTATGTAGATCTCTTCTCATCAACACCAGGTTAAGGATTTATAGAACTTTTGTGGATAAAAATCCTTCTCACTGGGGAGGTGTGATCTGGAGGACATTTTTAGATGTCAATATTTTCCTAAATCACCCTAAACCATGAAAAAATGATATATAATTCAGTGAGCATTTTGTCAGTACCCAGAATGTGGAAAACTAACTTTGTATTCTCAAGTTATGGCTGGTCAAAGTTTGGTCGTAGTTCGGACTTGGTAGAGTCAACTGGCCAATGTGGAAGCAACAGATGGCAAAAGTGGAAGAGTAAAAATAGATTTTTTGTGACATCAGTCTTTAACACTTGTATTTGGATGGTGGACCCCACTTTTTGTTATATGGGGGCCCTCGGCTAGGTTCGACACACTCTTTTCACAAAGGAATTCTTTCTTCATTGTGATCATCTTTTCACCATGTGGTGGGTCCTCGGGAAACCACGTGGCCTACCACCACACTATCACATTTCAAACTAAGCTAAATCAGTTGGGCAAGTTCTCTATTTCCCTCAACGAGTTAACATCTTGCAAGGTGAGTTTATCCAGCTCGGTGAGCTTGTTATTCTGTTGGGTGATTTCACTTTTGCATTTACATATCCATATTACTCTCCACTACAACAATATGACATGTCAAGATTGCTCAGTATACACATAGTACTCTCCACTACCCATGGTTTAACTCCCACCATTTTGGTAAGAACTCGGCCACCTCAAACTACATGCCTCAGCCACCCACATGGCAGGAAAAGGGGGGAACTCTTTGCGTCGCCTAAGCCACAAATAGAAATGGTAGGTTTATTTTAACATAAACCGCCCATATTACTCCCACAATGAATGTGATATGTTAATCCCCCACTAATATGGAGCAGCTGTCAGTGGGAAGGGATGTTTTTAGTGGTGAATATTCATAATATGGAAAATATTCCATTTTAGAAAAAATTGAAAAGGCAAATATTCTGGCATGGTTCATTGATATGTTTGCCTAAAAATTATATTTTAAATTTTTTTAGGGATTGTCTTTGCCTACCTCTTTAATATATCCCCTATATTATTCTCTAGGTAGAACACTACTTGATAACTCATACCACCTTGGGGCATATCTATTATCAAGTACAACAAACTTGCAAAGCAACATAGGCCAGTACACAAAGTACAGCTTTTCAAACAAAATCATTCAACTAGCATGTGAAAAGAAGACTCTATTGATGCATGACAAGAATAACTCTCTGTTGACATGCAACAAGAAATATCTTTTGATTCATGACAAGAACTCTTTGTTGATGCATGACAAAAACTCTCTACTAACACATGACAAGAACTCTCTACTGACGTGCGACAAGAAATCTCTACTGACATGTGATAAGAATTATTTGCTGACGTGAGACATGGTGTTTTGGTTGACGCATGACAAGTTTCTATTGTTCATGCATGACAAGGAACTATTGTTAATGCACAACATGGTGTTTTGTTTAACGCGCAAAAAGTTTCTGTTTCTAATGCATGATAAGGAACTGTTGTTGATTCGTGACAAGGTATTTTGGTTGACACGTGACAAGGTGTTTTGGTTGACGTGTGAAATTTTTTATTACTGACGCATGATAGTGAACTTTTGTTGATGCATGACAAGGTGTGTTTCTTGATGGATGATCAGGAGCTTATCTAAATCAAATTTATCACGCTCAAAAAAATGGAAGTTGCTAGTGCTCAGAACACTGAAAAAGTTACAAAAAAACTCAAAAGTCTTTGTTCAATTATTTTGGAAGCTTTGTTGGTTCAGATACTGCAACCTCCAGCACCTATAGAGCTCCCACTGAAATCAATCAGAGCACAAACTGTGTGGAATGTGTTATTGAAGTGGACATGCATTCTGCTTAGTATCAGCCAAATGACACCTATAATGATACCATGTCATGGCTTAAAGATATTCCAGTTGATATGGTAGAGCTTGAAGATATTCCTATTGATGTGCAACTAGGAGTGCAAAATGCGACATAAAATTCAAATGGAAATAGTGTTTCACAGAAAACAAAACCTGATGATTGTGATATTCCTAAAATCTCTGCTCATAAAAGTAAAGCTGTGAAAATGAACAAGAATATGTGGACACTTGCGAGGACATACAAGTTTGACTGGGCTGAAAATTTTCCATTTATAGAACCTGTAAAGCTAGCTAATTCTGAAGAAATTTCATTAGAATGTACATGTACAATATGTTTTTACAAATTGGGAAGGAAGCAAAAATGTAACTAAAGTTGGACGTAATTGAAAAACACTGTGAAAAATAATATTTCACTGTAACATGGGAAGAAGGCCAGAAAATAAAAACACACAAATGGAAAATTGATAAAGAATGCATGCATGTGAAATATGCGGCAGAATATGAGGTAGATTAGAAAATACGTAGAATTCTAGTAGAAAATGGTGGAACGATCACATCGCAAATTGATAAGATGAATCAATCAAATTTGCGTGCTAAACTCATACAGTTTTCTACTTTATTCCACATCCTTAAGAAAGGAAGACCAATTTTAGATTTCATTGATTTCAAAACTTTGTATCAATATAAGGGAATGCAGAATGTTCCCCTATCTCATTGGTCAGAGAAAAGTGCATGGGAAATGGCTAAATGCCTTGCTATGATTGAGAAGGAAGATTTGAAAGAGTGTATAAAAAATGCAAATTTTATCTCTTTGTCAATTGATGAAGTGAGAGTTGTTGACAACACTGCATCAGTATGTATACATGTTTACACTTTAGAAAATCATATGAGGACTTTTCATCTATTAGGTTTTCAGAAAATGGTTAAAAATTGCAATGCAAAAAAACCTATATAAACTAGTTATTTCTCTTTTGAAGGAAATTGTTGGCATGACTGCTAATGAAATTTCTACGAAGTTGGTGTGTGTGGGAGAAGATGGTGCATTATTCATGAAGGGTCATAGAACTAGGTTATATGTTTGATAGTAAACATCAATGGCCCCATATATGCTAACAATTCACTGTATGGCTCATAGAATAAATTTAGCATATAAAATCGTTAACAACTACAAAAATGTTGCAAAAGTAGAAGACCTTATAAGAGAACTTCATGCCTATATGGAAATTAGCCCAAAGTAATTTATTAAGTTTTAGAAATTTTCCATAGGAATTACAAATGGTAAAAAACTTCTGAAGGATGTTGCGACAAGGTAGATTTCTTTGTATGAGCCTGCATGCAGAGTGCGTGAGGAGTATCCTTCATTGGTTGGTTTCGTGCACAAATATCATCATGAAATTAATAAGGCAAGGGAATTTTTGTTCCATCTAACAGGTTTGGATATAATGCTTACATTGTTAGGCATTCTTATAATGTTGGAGGAGATCAACACATTGATGAAACATGCATAGGGGATATTAACCTATATTGTTAATTTTATACGGATGAGAAAAATGGTATGTATGAGTCTTGATGCATTGTACACTTCCTTGAATTTTTTTTATACACATGTGTTTGATAACTAGAAAGTTTTATTAGATCTTAACCATCCCAATAAATTTTTGAGATTTAATATCCATGATCACCTATGTATCCATGTTAGCAGGAAAGAGATACCACTGCACATTCTGCAAAAAAGTAAAGATGTTACATCAACAAAAGAAGAAGAAGTTCATGTGACACAAAATCTTTTTGATGTTGTAGTAATTGAAACAATAATAAAACTCAAAAAAAATTGCATAATCCTTAGCATCTGAAATTAGAGAACGTTTCAGCAAAGACAAAAATTTTGAAGCCATTAGTGTGATGAATACAAATTTTTGGAATACAGAAGGTGGTCATTCTGATTTTGTAAGTAAGATTTTCCACAAATACATGGGTACAATATTGGACCATTTCAGCAAGACATCATAGGTCGAGAGTATTGAAATAAAAGGTATACTAAATTTTGATTTAATAAAGACTCAATCAACTAATTTTACAATGAAAATGAGGTCACAGTATAAACTCTTAGATGAACCTTCAAAGAGTGGTTATATTACAAGGCTTTGGTGAAAAATCTACGAAAGTAGTGTGTTACATGAAGACATCAGTGAATATTTTCAGTTGTATGAGTTGTGCCAAACAATGATTTTGGGATCTGTGGAGGATGAAATATTTTTCAGTTCAAGTTATCTTTTATTAAATCAATTCTAATAAACGGGTTGGATAAAAATCTCAAAACTTGTATAAGGTGTTATGTTTCTCGCTACTCTTTGGAAACCATTCCTTTTGACAGAGCTATTGTGCATTGGAATTCCCTTTCCAAAAGAAGAGGTGTAAATAATACTACTATAATTCCACGTAATCTCTACAATAGGACTGGAAGTGGTGCATCTTCAAACTCTACAGATGCAAATATTGAATTCGAAGAAGCTATTGAAAATGGATTGTTTCAACTTTAAATAGGTATCACCTTGACATTACACTTTAAATGTTCTTATTTATTCAATTTCATATTAATAGATTCTAATTTAATCGTTTATAGTTTTACATAAATACCATTGTAATTCTGTAGAATCAAATATTGATAGTGAGGAGGCTATTTTTGATCTATAGTTATGATTGAAGATGTTACAGGTATGTATATTTGCATTTATTCAAATACTATTATTTATTAAAATCAGATTTATTTCATTGGTATTTTTTGGATTTATTTCATTGGTATTTTTAATTTTCAAACCACTTTGATGTTGTATTTTTCAAGGTCTTCAAATCTCATATCTAGATTCTGCATATTCTGCCACGCTTAGTGTCTGGTATAGTTTTCGTCTACTCTACAGTGCATTCTTGATATTTGTGTCACCTTTGATATGAACAGGTTTTGGTTTGATTTAATTTTCTTAGGTTAGATCTAGATTCTGTATTTTAATTTCTCTTCATTTCATTGATGTTTATGAAAAATGTGGGTTGACATCCATTCAAGGAAGCTCTCACTTCTTGGGACTGAGATTATCAGGAAACTCACCCATTTTTATTCTAATTCTTATCCATTTTTCGTGTTGAATTCTTGAGAATCGAAGGTCATCTAGCTTTCTCAAGAAGACAAGAGGTGCCTTAAACCCTATCTTAGCCATAGTTTTAAATGTGAAGAAGATTTTACTGTATTAATATATCTATTTCATACCACATTATTTTTTCCTTTGAGCTTTGTCATTTCAATTCAATATAAAGGTTTGAAAATAAATGTGAAGAAACGATATACATATTAAAGAGTTCAAATTTTAAAATAGAGAGAAGAAGATTTTATTGTATTAAGATGTATCTAGCACACCACATTCTTAATTTTCTTTAAAAAATTATCCATTATCATCATCTAGTCACATACAATTCATTATCATCAATGTCTACTCTAATTTCATTATCGAGACATCCACATCTAATGTCCACATAACACCACATTCTAAATGAATAAATGGATGATACATTATAATGTCTATTCTAATGTCATCAAACATATTAGATGTCATCACCCACATGTAATGAAATTTGTAATCATGACCATCATTGCAAGCAGAGATAATATTACATGAAGTTTAAATCCATGAATCATGATTATCCATCAAACATAAACACCATATACAATATAGAAGTTCTATATAAAAATATAACAGCATACAATTCATTTAGTCATGTACAATTCATCATCATCCATATCTACTCTAATTTCATTATCCATACATCCACACCTAATGTCCACATAAAATCACATTCTAAATGAATAAATGGATAATAACTATAACCACATCTACTCTAATTTCATTATCCAGACATCCACATCTAAGGATAAATGTAAATATGACCATCATTGTAAGCAGAGATAATATTACATAAAGTTTAAATCCAAACTTCAAATCAAACAAATATTCAAGTATCAACTTTCATTCTTCTATATATAAAATATTTAAAGTGTTAATTTTGAGGTTCCCCAATCCTCAAGCCTCAATCATTAACATTTTCACCAAACCCTATTATATTCCTTTCCTATATTATCCTCGAACTAATCAGATCCTCAGCAGTCGTGTCTAGGTTATCAATGATTTCTTCTTCTTCCTTTGTAGAATCTCCATGGGATGTCAAATAAGGATTTGCCTTTTGCCTCTATTTTGAATAAAATCTCATGGTCATAGCCATTCTCTTTAATTATCCGCTTAATTTTATTATTTTGTTTGTTAACCAAAACAATATTTTCTTTCATCTTAATTGTTGCGGATAAATTGTTCTTTTCCATTTCCAAGTGAACTTGGAACACCTTAGCTTGACTCTTTAAATTTTCATATTTCAGCTGCAAAAAAAAGTGTGAATTCAATTAAACATATTAAAAAACTAATTTTTATTGAAATTAATAAATAAAAAAAATTCAAACTGATTATACTTACGACAGCTCTATCTCTTTTGGTGTTTTCAATTGCCACCATATCCTTATCCCATATACCATTTATTGAAATTGTCCTAGGCCTCAGCACTGACATTTTCCAATCTGGTTAATAATTTATCTAAAATATTGTCGGTATAGGTGTTGTTATATGTGACAATCCCACTTTTAGCTCTGATGAATAATGCATCCATCTTCGCAGGTTGATTTCTGACTGTAGCAAATAAGCTCTCTTTTTTCCAATGGTTATCATAATGACTTACTATCTCAGATATTAATACATTTTCCCTTCACTCCCATTGAATGAGCTCACTGATTTGAGGCATGATAAATTCATTCATGTGGGATTAACAATCATAGCCAATTAAGTTCTCTAAAGGAAATGTTGGAAAGTCATCACTATGTGTATCAGAAGAGGATGATTTTGAAGGAGAAGTATGGTGGCTTTCAAGTCGAGCAATGTTTGCTACATCTTTTTCCTTTTTGGGAGTGCTAATCCTAATAGTAATAATAGAAATTAATATTAAAATTGAAATTGAAATGTTAAAAATTTAAATAAATTTAAAAGTACATTGAGATGTAAATATACATGTTGGCCCTGAATCATATCATGTGTGTTGAAAAAACTAGTTGGGTTACTATTGTCAATGCCCAAATAATATTCATCTAAAGTTATTTGATTCAAGATTGATTTCCTTGTTGCAGTGGGATAACCAGCAAGAGAAAGGGTCAGAATAGTAAATGACGAGGGAATGTTTAGTATCCCACTAGGGGCCAGATACAAACGCATGCATTTACCAATGGTGTTTTGTTGTGAACCTCTGGTCATCATTTTAAATCATAATTATGGGGTTGATTGAGTAGGTGGGGTTTGCATATTTTGAGTAGAAGACAAAGGATTTCTATCAAATTTGAATATAAATCATTAGTAATTAGTAATTACTAAATAATATGTAAAAGTATTAAAAAACTCACAAAATAAATGAAGTCATACCTTGTTGAGTGGGATTTTCTTGCGGTACAAATTGATTGTGTGATGCCAGTTAAAAAAAACCCACTTGAGACTCGAGAAACAACCTAGGATTAGTTAGGAAAATTATGGAATAATTTTTTTTATTAGAAGTGTCCACAACCAGGTTGCAAGACAACAGTTGACACTAACAGGTTCTGAGACAAGTCTAAAATTACTAGAACATACTTTTCATTTATTAACAATTGTCAGAGGTCACATGGTCCAAATTTTAGGGTTAGAAGTTTCAGTTAGGTTCAAGGGGTAAAATTATCACCATAACCACTCTCTAACAGGCTCAGAGTTTCAAATTGATTTTTCTCACACTTAATGCATTGAAAATTTCCCTAAATCATTCCCATTGGAGAGGAAATTTTCTCATCTTTTCGATGATATAAATAAGTCCTCCTAACTCCTTGTAGAACTCCAAATATGGACCGACGGACTTTAGGGGTCAAATTTTCCCCCAAGGGGACATGTGTCGAGTGGGGAAGGAAGCCCATTTACTGGGTCGGCGGGTCGTAGGGTGGTGCTAGAAATTTTTCCCCACATGGGTGTAAAGTCAAAATTTCTCCCTCACCTCCTCGGGTCCTCCAAGGACACATGTCGGGCTCTAAGCTAAGGTGGGAGAGGATGAGGGAAGGGCGAGGTGGCAGGGAGAGTTGGTGAATTTTTCCAAAGAGAGGAGAGGGGGTAAATGGCACGTGCAGGTCCAAGCACATGCAGAAGAGTCACACCAGGGCAAGGATAGGGGTGCAGGTCCACTAAGGAAAAACCCAAAAAATTTCCAAAAAAAAATTCAAAAACCATAAAGGTCGCGAGGGTTCTCCACCCCATTATCACCCCATGCTGCCATGTGGCAGCCTATGATTGGCTGCGAGCCTGCGGGGAATAAGGTAAAAATTTTCCACAAATTTTTTAAAAAGGTCCAAGGGAGAAAATGATGTCGTGCCTCCACTGTTTCCCCGTGAGGAAATGTGGTAGCCTCTGATTAGCTGCGGGCTGGTGGAGGAAATTTCATAAATTTACCCAAGAAAATTTTCAAAATTTTCTAAGGATTCTTAACGAGAAATTTTTGGGCCGCGGGCCCGCCAAGGAAAATTTTCCCACAAAGGTAGGAAAATTTCAAAGTGCCATAATTTTTTCTAGAAATCTTAGTTTTGTGCAAACGAGAACTTTATGGAAATCTACCGATGCCATCTTTGCACAAGAATCATATATTTTACATTTTGATAAATTTTGAGGGGTCAATTTTACAAAATGATCTGCAGGATTTTATATAGAAACTGGTAAATTTTAACTTATGAAATTTATTCAATTTTGTCTCCTCCTTCACTCAACATTCCAAAAAGACATGGAGAATTGATCTAGGAAGGATTTAGAGTGTTTTAGGGAGGTACTTTCAATTGTTTGATTTCCTATTTAAATTTTTTCCAACACAAGACAGAAAATGACTGTGAAAGGGGTTCGGCTCAATTTTGCAATGTTTAAATTGTTTTCTTAAGTGTTCTTTGTCAATTTGAGTTCATTGATGTCATAGTATGCTAAATTATATCATTTCCATGTTGATTATTATGTGCAGGTCTGAACTGTACATTTTTAAATAAAGTTATTTGCCAGTTTTTAAAAATTTACAAAGAGATCAAAATAAAAGATATCCATCTAACTTTTCATCATGCAAGTATGGCATTTCATTTCCAATCTAATCTAATATATTTAGTTATTTTAAACAACCACTATAAATCATAATGCAATTATTAAATTCCATTTTACACATTTCCAAAGATACAAAATACAACATTATTTCCACGTACATTTCTTCTTTTCAATCAGAGATCTAACTATCTCTTTTTCCATACAATGACACATTGAATTCAATCCAACAATGCATATGAGAGAAGATCTTGAAATTATTTATTGGCTTCAAAAGGAATATATCTTAACATCTTTCCATGTTTGAATGCAAATAACACATTTCTATTTCTTTCTTTCCAATAAATAGAATATAATATAATTATCCTTCACATTTGAATGTACAACTTTCACAATTAGTTACAACATCTTTTCTTCACAATATACATTACAATTTCATCCACGTCAAGTGGGAAAGGATTACAATTGAATTTTTTTCACAAGGGGCTAGCAAAACTGTCTTCTTTTGCTCTAGAACATCAACATGCTAGTTTTTTTTTTCTCCAAGTTAATCACAACAAAAGTGGGGGAAGGGGAACACTCTCCACCCAACCAAGACATCTAATGAAAGGAGAATTCATCCTTCATCATTGGCCCCTGAGCCCCAACCACAATACAATAACAGGTGTGATTTAACCCATGGAAACAATAGGCTTCCACAACACACAGCATTTTTTCAACATGCCCACTTTAATTCCAAAAACACAATTCAAACAAAAACAGAAGTTTAGAACTACATTTGAAAACATTCAAAACAAAACTCAGGTTTGATCATGCAAGCCAAAGGAGCAAGGTCCATGGGGGAAGCTACTTATGCATCCCAATGGGAATTGGGCATCCACCTATAATAAACCGCCAATAAATTTCCCCACACATATCCTTATGCCCCCCACAAATTTCTTTATGCCCCCCATAAAGTAAGAAATGCAAGCTATTTCTTTTCCATGGTGGATGCCAAACCCAAACTCCCTCCAAAAAATTATGATGCCAATGGCATTCCCTTATGCCCCCCACATGGATTCCCCATAGCCTTCTCCTACACCATTCCTATGGCAGTCTACCCATATATACAACAAGCATAACAACATTCACCATTCACACAACACAACAAGAAAATAACAACATAAAAGAAAAGTTAAACTCCTACCTCTCCATGGTAGCTTTTGTTTCTAACAGCAAGCTTAAATGCCTAAAACACACTCCCAAAACAACAATCTCCAAACATGCAAAGTTTCTCCAAAATCCTTCCAAAAGCAAGAGCTCCAAAACTAGAAAATGTGCCCCCAAAGAAGTATGCAAAAACATTCAACAACCCAAAACAAGAAAAGACCTTGAATTTTATAGAAGAGGGAAGAGAATAGGATGATGTGGATCCATGTAGGATGCCACATCACACATCTTAAAATTTAAACACAAAAGACAAAATTTCATTCTCCCAAGAACAATAAAGAGGTGGGTGAAAATATAAAAAATTACTTGCACACTCCAAAAAGCCCACACCCCAAAGGACTGCAAATTAAATAAAATGTAAGAGAGTGTAATCAAAACTTGTAACATGATGAACAAAATGCACTAAAAAATTATAAAATCACCCCTCCATCCATAAGTATGGTTGGTAAATTAAATTGAGAGGTATGGGACAGGTTTTACTTGTTCCATAAGCCTCCAAAAATAGCCCCCAAGGACAAATTTGAATTTCCAAGGAGGTGGAGTATTTCATACTCCAAAATCTGACTTACACAACTTACACATCCCTTACAAATTTAATACAAAGAGCCAACAACTTCCATTATTACTTTCCCATATCCCAATTTGATTTATTTAACTTTTAACCATATGTTTTCTCACATTAATCCACCACAATTTCAATTAAATAAAAGAGAGGGACACATTACTAATAGAATACATACAACAGTAATACAAATTAACCACATTAATAATATACACAAACCCGTGGTCACATATAAAGGTGATCCCCCCGTGGGAATCCCTAACAACAGCAAACACAACACAATAAAACAAGTTGTCATGGTGACCTTGTCAAATTCACCTAGAATTCCATTGTGGTTGGTCTCTAATCCCCCGATGTTTGTTGTTATTTTTAACCTACAAAATAAAAATACCTCCTTCGGCCTCGTGGCCATATCAGAACATCCAAAATGAATATAAATATAATCACAAAATCATCTATACAAATGAATCACAACAACATCAAGGAAATTTAACATTATCACATACACTTTATATCAGTAACTATATCATCATCATATAATATCCATTTTCTAGATCTACTCATAATATCTAAAATCACATGTCCGAACAACATCCATAAAACATCCATGTCAAATAATATATCATCAGCCACATAAGTGTGTCTCTAGAAATCATCGTACATCATAACCAAATCAATATCAACAATAATCCATGATCAAATGTCTAACATCATACTAAATCAAAACATAGTAATGTCCATCATGTAATCAACCATATCAAAACAAGCATTAACAGGTGTCAAAGGGGAGTGGACACTACATCCCCCTCCCCTTAGAATCGACTTCCTCCTAGAAGTCACTAGAACAAATGTGGAAACTGAAATCGTAAAGAAGTAGAATCCTCCCATGTAGTTGCAGTCTCATCATATATGTCCCACTACACCCAAACCTAATCAATATCTCTTCCTCAAATTCCCGAGCTCATGCGATCTAGGATGAAAATGGGTTCCACCATCACCTGCCCCTCATCCTACACCTGCAATGATGTCCAATCTAACACATGAGAAGGATCTGCAATGTATCTCCTGAGGAATGAAACATGAAAAACATCATGTATATGAGACAAGCTGGGTGGCAATGCTAGACAGTAGGCCAAAGGGACGATACGCTCCAAGATCTCAAAAGGACCAATGAATCTAGGAGCTAACTTAGAACCTTTATCCATAATGGATAGAGCTCTTATGTGGCCTGACATGAAGGAACACCTTCATGCCCACATCAAAACTACAGATCGATACTATGTTGATACTACATACTTCTTCTACCTATCTTGTGCCTTCTGCAGTCTCTACCTGATCAACACCACCTTCTGCTCCATGTCCTATAAAAGAGCTGCTCCAAGAGATACTATGTCCTCTAACCTATCCCAACTAAGAGGTGTCCTGCACTCTCTACCATATAAAGCCTGAAAAGGAGCCATGCCTATAGAACTATGGAAACTATTATTGTAGGAAAACTCCAATAAGTACAAGTACTCCTCCCATTTAAACTGTTGATCCATCACATACATCCTGAGCATGTCCTCTAAAATCTATGATTCACCCACTTAGTCTATCCATCTTTCTTAGGGTGATATGTTGTGTTGAAGTTGATTCTTGTCTTAAGGACATATTGCATGGTAGTCCAGAAATGTGAAGTGTACAAAGGATTGTGATGTCACAAATGATCTTCTGCGGAATTTCATGCAACTTGAAAATCTCATCCAAATATACTTGTGTCACTTCTTTAGCTGTATAAGTGGTCTTCACCAGATAAAAGTGACCCACTTTTTGTCAATTTTTCAACCATGTGACCATGATGGCATCATGGTGATATCTCAACATCAGTAGACCAACAATGAAATCCATGGAAATGGTGTCCCACTTCCATTTCTGGTATAGCATGACGAATAAATAAGGCCTGCTAGATGTTGACGCTCGGCCTTAACTCTTTGGCACTCTAAAAATCGTGACACAAACTGAGGCCACATCTCGATGAAGTCCTCTCCAATGATAAAACTATCGCAAGGTAGACATGCATCTTCTTCACCCCGGGATGGGTTGAATAGGGTGTATGATGTGCCTCTACCAAGATGTCCTACCTCAAGCCTCCATCCCTGGGAACATATATCCTAGCCTCTGTGCCTGAGAAGACCATCTACCTTTAAGGAAAAACCATCAAACTTTCCCTTCAAGGGGTATTTATGACTCGATCTATGCTCGTAGTGCTATGTCAGAAGCTGTCAAGAGGAAGCTGCTGAAGGATCTTGCTACTACAAATCTGTGCTCACTGATGTGGCCATATCCACATGTCTTTATCTACTGATAGCATCTGACTACCACATTATCCCTCTCCTTCACATGTTATATCTCCATGTCATACTCACAAAGTAACTCCATCCAACTCCACTGATGAGCGTTGAGATTGGGCTGCGTGAGGAGGTGGAAAACACTCAAATGATCTATCCTGACTGTGAATCTCCTGTCAAGAAGAAAGTACCTCCATCCAACCAAAACATGTATAACTGTCACAAGCTCAATATTATGGGTCAGATATTTAGGCTCATGATCCTTGAGTTTGTGAGACTCAAAAGCCACTACTCTGCCCTCCTGCATCAATACAACCTTGAGGATTTGTTAAAGAAGAATCTATGTGTAAAAAAATAACTCACCCTATGGATCATGGCACTGCAAGAATAGGTGTTGTGGTGAGGCACTCCTTTAGTGTCCTGAACACCTACTCACATTTGTTTGACCAAACAAACTTCTTTCCCTTTCCTCTAAAGGGAAGTGATAGGGTGCTGCAATCCGAGAGAAGTCCTAAAAAAATCTCTGGTAGTAACCTACTAATCCCATGAAAGTGCTACACACCTCAGTCACTGTAGTGGGTGTTGGCCAATCCATAATGGCTATAATATTGGAAGGATTGACTGGTGATACCTTCCCCAAAAATGATATGACCCAAATATTGTACCTCTGTCTTAAAGAAAATCACACTTCTCCAAGTTCCCATAAAGCTGTTGCTCACAAAGACACTGAAGAACCTGGTGAAGGTGCCTCTCATGCTCCTCACGTGTATGTGTGTATATAAAAATGTCATCTAGGAAGATGAGCATGAAGCATTCTAAGAAGTTCCTGAATACCCCATTCATAAAACTCATGAACATTGTGGAGGCATTAGTCAAACCAAAAGGCACCAATGTGAACGTGCCCATATCTCATATGCAGAAGGCAGGTCTTATGAATGTTCCACCTCCAAAATCCTCAGCTGATGGTACCCTAACCTAAGATCAATCTTAGAGAAAATTGTGGCTCTCTTCATCTGATCAAACAAGTCATCAATATGCGTGGACGGGAATAACGATTCTTGATCGTTACCTTGTTCAGCTGGTGGTAATCAATACACAACCACAAGGATCCATCCTTCTTCTTTACAAACATCACCGGTTCAACCCAAGGGGATACACTAAGATGGATAAGGCCTTTTTCCAAAAGTTCCTCAAGCTATAACTTGAGCTCACATAGCTCTGGGGTGGTCATCTGATAAGGTGCCCGTGAGATAGGCTCTACTCCAGGGTCTAGATCTATATGAAAATCAATCTCACATGGAGGTGGAAACCCTGATATCTCCTTTAGAAAGACATTAGCATACTCTCTACAAGATGTGATGATCATCTAGCAATGGCCCACTAGATCAATCCTTTGATTTGTCACTGACTGTAACAACATACATTTGACAAGCTCCATTGCACACACCACTTAAGCTACATAGCGGAGATGGTGCGAATAGAAACGGGTCTCCTGACCCCTAAAATCATCGACTCAACTCCCAAATCATCTACACAAGATATAGTCTTATAATAATAATCCATCCTGGCCCTATGTGCAGATAACCAATCCATACCCAAAATGATTCCATACAAGCCCAAAGGAAGGATACATAGATCTGAGGTAGTGGTGAAAGGTCCCAAATCCACTACACACTCCTTAACTAAGGATTCTACATAGAGATCTTGGCTCCAAAAGCCATCTTGACATCCCAACTAAAACCCTCACCTAACTGCCACTGGCCTGTATCGCTCTACTAAAGATGGTGGAATGAAATAATTAGAAGAATCGTAATCAAACAATACAGAGGTAGGAATAATACCAATGCTACCTATTGCCTCAATAAATGTGATATGATGCTCTACCTGGTGGTTCTTAATCGTCACTATATAAATCCTGTGGCTACGTCCCATGTCACCAACCATAGGCTCATAGATCTCTGTATTACCCTTTTTGTTAGGGTTCTGTGGGCAATCTCTCCAAAAGTGTCCAGTAACTCCACAACCAAAACATCCTCCTGATCCTCCCCAATGAATAACACCTCCAATCATGTTCTCTTGGAAGTCTATGGCATGGATCCTAATGATCCTGGTTGCAGTCTGTTAAGGTCTTTGCTAGTGGCAAGCTCCTGCAATGACAGAGCTCTAGGTCCACCCTGTGTCCTAATGGGACCCCTAGGGGGAGGCCCCATACTCTAACATCTTTGTGCATCAACTCTCATTATGGAGGTCTATGAGGTGGGTGGGGACTATTGCTGCTACTATTGTCTGTTGCCTAAAGGATGACTATGTTAAACCCTCAGCCACCATGAGGGAGAGATACTGACCCCCTCGATGTACTTGTCCTGCATCTATTGTATGCATCTCTGGACCTTGGTCTCTTTCCTGTTGGGTCTTCCCCCTGAGTCTCCTCTACTATATAGGCCTTCTTGACGACCTCAACTAATGTTTATGGGTAGTGGATCAATACTGCACCTCTAATATGTAAATTTAGGCCCTGGATGAACCTTTGAATCCACACCTACTCATCTTACATGTACTCTACATACTAGAAGTAAATCCAGAAATCTCCATTCTCATACTCTGCTACTGAAACAGATGCCTATCGGAGGTCATGGAACTCATCGATTCTCTGTTGTATGAACCTCTATGACAAATAAATCTACTCCTGAATCTCTCCTCAAATAGCTCCCAAGTTCACTGTCTCTGAATCTACATGGAGCTATTCTCCTCCTTTGTCCTCCACAATACTCCTACTCCATCCCTTAGTAGATGGATTGCAACACAAGCTTTTGTTATTGCTAGAATAAGGTCAAAGCTTGAAGCAACCGCTCAAGCTCACTAGCCACACCTCTGCCTGAAATCCACTCGTGTATCACCTGAGTAATGTGATGGCCAAAGCTTTAAGATCTCCCTGAATGTGATACTGCAGCTGTGGTTTGATGGCCTCTAGGTCTCTCAATGCATGCTCATCCCTAAGCCTAAGTGCTCCAAGATCTCTCTCTATGCTCTGAAACTCAGTCACCCTACCCCCTAGGTGGTGACTCTGCTCTATGGATAACTCTACATGGGAGTTCTCTCCTCTATACTCCTCACTAGGTTGAGGAGATGCCTAACCCTCAATTGGAGGGGCCGTGTCATGACTGGCTACATGTCCTCCTCCTAATCCTCCATGTAGAGTGCCATTGACATCCTCAAGAGTCTGCAAGATTTAGAGTAGGATAGTTGTTACACCCTGATCCGGTGGTGGTGGTGGTGGTAAGTCTAAGTCTATGTGAAGATTCCCCACATCCCGTCTACGCCTCCTACACAGACCAAAGAAATAGTTAGTTCATTATTCTAGGTCTTATCTAGTTTCCATGTTTACTAAAATATGCAAATTCTAAACTAAGTTATTTTGTGTTTGATTTAAAAATGTGCTAGGTTTAAGTTTCATGTCCCAAGTTTTCTAGTGTGTCCAATGGTCCAAGATTTTGAACCACTGTTGTGATACCAAGTGTGATGCCTATTAAAACAACCCACTTGAGATCCGAGAAACAACCTAGGATTAGTTAGGAAAATTATGGAATAATTTTTTTTGTTAGAAGTGTCCAAAACTAGGTTGCAAGACAATATTTGCCACTAACAAGTTCCAAAACAAGGCTAAAATTACTAGAACATACTTTTCATTTATTAACAATTTTCAAAGGTCACATGGTCCAAATTTAAGGGTTAGAAGTTTTAGTTAGGTTCAGGGGGTAAAAATATCACCATACCCACTCTCTAACAAGATCAGAGTTTCAACTTGATTTTTATTAAACTTAACACATTCAAAAAAATTCTAAATCATTCCCATTGGATAGGAAATTTTCTCACCTTTCCAATGATATAAAGAAGTCCTCCTAACTCCTTATAGAACTCCAAATATGGACCGATAGCATTTAGGGGTCAAATTTTCCCCTAAGGGGACATGTGTTGAGTGGGGAAGAAAGCCCATTCACCAGGTCGGTGGGTCACGGGGCGGTGTTGGAAATTTTTCCCTGTGCAGGTGTAAAGTCAAAAAATTTCCCATGCCTCTATAGGTCCTTCGAGGACATGTTTCGGGCTCTAAGCCAAGGCGGGAGAGGATGAGGTAAGGGCGGGATGGTGGGGAGAGTTGGTGAATTTTTCCAAAGAGAGGAGAGGGGGTGGATGGCATGCGCGGGTTCGCACACCCGAGGAAGAGTCACACCAGGGTTAGCAAAGGTTTGTGGGGGAAAAACCTAAAATTTTCCCAAAAAAAAATTCAAAAACCAGAAAGGTCACGAGGGCTGGCAGGGAAGAAGGTAAAAATTTTCCCCAAAAATTTTAAAAGCGCCCAAGGGAGAAAATGATGTCACACCTCCGCCATTTCCTCGTGAGGACATGTGGAAACCTCTGCTTAGCTGCGGGCTAGTGGAGGAAATTTCAGAAATTTTCCAAAGCAAATTTTCAAAAAAATTCTAAGAATTTTTAACGGGAAATTTTCGGGTGTCAGGCCCACCAGGGAAAATTTTCCCAATTTTTCCCGCCAAGGAAGGAAATTTTCAAAGTGCTATAACTTTTTCTAAAAAACTCAGTTTTGGGAAAACAAGGAATTTTTGGAAAGCTCTCGATGCCCTCTTTGCACAAGAATCATAGATTTTACATTTTGACAAAGTTTGAGGGGTCAATTTTACAATACAATCTGCAGGATTTTAAATAACAACTAGTAAATTTTAACTTATGAAATTTATTCAATTTGGTCTCCTCCTTCACGCAACATGCCAAACAGACATGGAGAATTGATCTAGGAAGGATTTAGAGTGTTTAAGGGAGGTAATTTAACTTGTTTGATTTCAAATTTACATTTTTTCCAACAAAAGATAGAAAATGACTATGAAAGGGATTGGGCTCGATTTTGCAATGTTTAAATTGTTTTCTTAAGTGTTATTTGTCAATTTGATTTCATTGATGTCATAGCATGCTAAATTATATCATTTCCAAGTTGATTATTGTGTGCAGGTCTGAACTGTACATTTTTAAATAAAGTTATTTGTTAGTTTTTAAAAATTTACAAAGAAATCAAAATAAAAGAGATCCATCTAACTTTTCATCATGCAAGTATAGAATTTCATTTCCAATCTAATCTAATACATTCAGTTATTTTAAACAACCATTCTAAATCATAATGCAATTACTAAATTCCCTCTTTACACATTTCCAAAGATACAAAATACAACATTATTTCCACATACATTTCTTCTTTTCAATCAGAGATCTAACTATCTCTTTTTCCATACAATGACACATTGAATACAATCCAACAATGCATATGAGAGAAGATATTGCAATTCTTTATTGGCTTCAAAAGGAATACATCTTGACATCTTTCCATGTTTGAATGCAAATAACACATTTCTATTTCTTTCTTTCCAATAAATAGAACATAATATAATTATCCTTCATATTCAAATGTACAACTTTCACAATATGTTACAACATCTTTTCTTCACAATATATATTACAATTTCATCCACATCAAGTGGGAATGGATTACAATTGAATTTTTTTCACAAGGGGCTGGCAAGACTATCTTCTTCTACTCTAAACAACAACATGCTAGTTTTCTTTTTTTCTCCAAGTTGATCGAAATGAAAGTGGGGGGAGGGCAATGCTCTTCACCTAATGAGGACATCCAATGAAATGAGAATCCATCCTTCATCATTGGCCCCCGAGCCCTAACCACAATACAATAACAGGTGTGATTCAACCCAGAGAAACAACAGGCTTCCACAACACACATCATTCTTTCAACATGCACACATTAATTCCAAAAACACAGTTCAAACAAAAATAGTAGTTTACAACTGCATTTGAAAACATTCAAAACAAAACTCGGGCTTAATCATGCAAGCCAAAGGAGCAAGGTCTATGGGGCAAGCTACGTATGCATCCCAATGGGAATCGGGCATCCACCTGTAACAAACTACCAAAATATTTCCCCAAAAATATCCAAATGCCCCCCACAATCCCTCCTTATGCCCCCCACAAATTTCCTTATGCCCCCCACAAAGTAAGAAATGCAAGCTATTTCTTTTCCACAGTGGATCCCAAACCCAAACTCCCTCCACAAAATTCTGATGCAAATGGCATTCCCTTATGCCCCCTCACATGAATTCCCCATAGCCTTCTCCTACACCATTCCTATGGCAGTCTACCCATATATACAACAAGCATAACAACATTCACCATTCACACAACACAACAAGAAAATAACAGCACAAAAGAAAATTTAAACTCCGACCTCTCCATGGTAGCTTTTGTTTCCAAACAGCAAGCTTAAATGCCTAAAATAGACTCCCAAAAAAAAAATCTCCAAACATACAAAGTTTCTCCAAACACCAGAAAATGCGCCCCCAAAGAAGTATGCAAAATTATTCAACAACCCAAAACAATAAAAGAGTTTGAATTTTATAGAAGAGGGAAGAGAAGAGGATGATGTGGATCCATGTAGGATGCCACATCACACATCCTCAAATTTAAACACAAAATACAAAATTTCATTCTCCCAAGAACAATAAAGAGGTGGGTGAAAATATGACAAATTACTTACACACTCCAAAAAGCCCACACCTCAAAGGACTGCAAATTAAATAAAATGTAAGAGAGTGCAATCAAAACTTGCAACATTATGAACAAAATGCACTAAAAAAGTCTAAAATCACCCCTCTAGCCATAAGTATGGTTGGTAAATTTAATTGAGAGGTATGGGACAGGTTTTACTTGTCCCACAAGCCTCCAAAAACAGCCCCCAAGGATAAATTCGAATTTCTAAGGAGGTGCAGTATTTCATACTCTAAAATCTGACTTACACAACTTACACATCCCTTACATATTTAATACAAAGAGCCAACAACTTCCATTATTACTTTCCCATATCCCAATTTGATTTATTTAACTTTTAACCATATGTTTTCTCACATTAATCCACCACAATTTTAATTAAATAAAAGAGAGGGACACATTACTAATAAAATACATACAACAATAATAAAAATTAACCACATTAATAATATACACAAACCCATGGTCACATATAAAGGTGATCCCCCCGTGGGAATCCCTAACAACAACAAAGACAACACAATAAAACAAGTTATCATGGTGACCTTGTCAAATTCACCTAGAATTCCATTGTGGTTCGTCTCTAATCCCCCGATGTTTGTTTTGATTTTAACCTGCAAAACATAAATACCTCCTTTGGCCTCGTGGCCATATCAGAAAATCCAAAATGAATATAAATATATAATCACAAAATCATCTATACAAATGAATCACAACAACATCAAGGAAATTTAACATTATCACATACACTTTATATCAGCAACTATATCATCATCATATAATATCCATTTTCTATATCTACTCATAATATCCAAAATCACATGTCTGAATAACATCCATAAAACATCCATGTAAAATAATATATCATCAGCCACATATGAGTGTCTCTAGAAATCATCGTGCATCATAACCAAATCAAGCTCAACAATAATCCATGATCAAATGTCTAACATCATACTAAATCAAAACATATTAATTTCCATCATGTAATCAACCATATCAAAACAAGTATCAACAGGTGTCAAAGGGAAGTGGACACTACATCCCCCTCCCCTTAGAATTGACTTCCTCCTAGAAGTCACTAGAAAAAATGTGGAAACTGAACTCATAAAGAAGTAGCATCCTCCCATGTAGCTGCAGTCTCATCATATATGTCCCACTGCACCCAAACCTAATCAATCTCTCTCCCTTGAATGTGCGAGCTCCTAGGATCTAGGATGAAAATGGGCTCCACCATCACCTACCCCTGATCCTACACTTGCAATGATGTCCAATCTAACACATGAGAAGGATCTACAATGTATCTCGTGAGGACTAAAACATGAAAAACATCATGTATACGAGACAAGCTGGGTGGCAATGCTATATGGTAGGCCAAAGGGTCGATACGCTCCAAGATCTCAAAAGGACCAATGAATCTAGGAGCTAGCTTAGAACCTTTTCCATAACAGATAGAGCTGTTGTGTGGCCTGACATGAAGGAACACATTTATGCTCACATCAAAATTACTGTCGATCCTATGTTGATCTACATACTTCTTATTCCTATCTTGTGCCTCCTATAATCTCTTCCTGATCAACACCACCTGCTACTCCATGTCCTGTAACAGAGCTGGTCCAAGAGATACTTTGTCCTCTAACCTATCCCAGCTAAGAGGTGTCATGCACTCTCTACCATACAAAGCCTGAAAAGGAGCCATGCCTATAGAACTCTGAAAGCTATTACTATAGGAAAACTCCACTAAGTACAGGTACTCCTCCCATTTAGACTGTTGATCCATCACATACATCCTGAGCATGTCCTTTAAACTCTGATTCACCCTCTTAGTCTGTCCATCTGTCTTAGGATGATATGTTGTGCTGAACTTGATTCTCATCCCAAGGATATACTGCATAGTAGTCTAGAAATGTGAAGTGTACAAAGGATCGCAGTGTACAAATGATCTTTTATGGAATCCCATGTAACCTGACAATCTCATCCAAATATACCTGTGCCACTACTCTAGCTGTATATGTGGTCTTCACCGGAGAAAAGTGATCCAATTTTGTCAATTTATCAACCGTGACCATAATGGTGTCATGGTGATATCTAGACATCTGTAGCCCAATAATGAAATCCATGGAAATGGTGTCCCACTTCCATTCCGGTATAGCATGATGATAAAGAAGGCATGTTGGATGTTGATGCTCGACCTTAACTCTCTGGCACTCTAAACATCATGACACAATTTGAGCCACGTCTCAACAAATTCCTCTCTAATGATACACCTATTTCAAGATAGTGTGTATCTTCTTCACCCTGGGATGGGCTGAATAGGGTGCACGATGTGCCTCTACCAAGATGTCCTACCTCAAGACTCCATCTCTGGGAATATATATCCTACCTCTATGCCTGAGAAGACCATCTACCTCTAAGGAAAAAAAATCAAACTTCCCCTCAAGGGATATCTATGACTCGATCTATACTCATACTACAATATAGAAGCTGTCAATAGGAAGTTGTTGAAGAATCCTACTCCACAAATATGTGCTAACTAATGTAGCCATAGCCACATTTCTCCATCTGTTGATATTGTCTACTACCACATTCTCCTTCCCCTTCACATGTTCTATCTCCATGTCATACTCAAAAAGAAACTCCATCCAACACCACTGACGAGCGTTGAGATTGGGTTGCATGAAGAGGTGGTGAAGACTCAAATGATCTATCCTGAGTGTGAATCTCCTACCATGAAGAAATTTCCTCCATCTAAAAAAACAACTACTACAAGCTTAATATCATGAGTTAGATAATTAAGCTTGTGATCTTTGAGTTTGTGAGACTCAAAGGACACTAATCTGCCCTCCTGCATCAACACACCCCCAAATCCTACTAAAGAAGCATCTATGCAAACAAATAACTCACCCGGTGGATCCGACACTACAAGAATAAGTGTTGTAGTGAGGATCTCCTTCAGTGTCCTAAAGGCCTACTCACATCTATCTGACTAAAAAAACTTCTTCCTTTTCCTCTGAATGGAGGTGATAGGGTGCGCAATCTGAGAGAATTCTTAAAAAAATCTTAGGTAGTAACATGCTAATCCCATGAAGTTTCGCACCTCCGTCACTGTAGTGGGTACTGGCCAATCCATAATGGCTCTAATCTTAAAAGGATCGATGGTGATACCTTCCCCAAAAATGATATGAAGCAAATATTACACCTATATCTGAAAGAAAGCACACTTCTCCAAGTTCCCATAAAGTTGTTACTCACGAAGACACTAAAGAACCTGACAAAGGTTCCCCTCATGCTCCTCACGCATACATGAGTATATCAAGATATCATCTAGAAATATGAGCACGAAATGATCTAAGAAGGTCCTGAATACCCCATTCATCAAACTCATGAACACTGTGCGGCCATTAGTCAAACCAAAAGCAACCAATGTGAACTCATAGTGCCCATATCTCATGCGTAAGGTAGTCTTATATATGTCTACCTCTGAAATCCTCAGCATATGGTACCCTGACTTAAGATCAATCTAAAGAAAACTGTGGCTCCCTTCATCTAATCAAAAAATTCGTCAATACGCGGAAGGGGATAACAATTCTTGAGTTTTGCCTTGTTCAACTGGCAGTAATCAATACACAACTACAAGGATCCATCCTTCTTCTTCACAAAGATCACTAGTGCACCCCAAGGGGATACACTAGGATAGATAAGGCCTTTCTCCAAAAGGCCCTCAAACTACAACTTGAGCTCATAGAGCTCTAGGGTGGTCATTCGATAAGGTGCTCATGAGATAGGATTTTCTCAAGGAACTAGATCTATATGAAAACCAATCTCACATGGGGGTGGTATCCCCAGTAGCTCCCATAGAAAGACATCAGTATACTATCTCAAAATGGGATGATCATCTAGCGATGGTCCACTAGATCCATCCTTTGATCTATCACTGACTGTAACATCATACATCTAACAACCCTATCACACACACCGCTTAAGATGCATAGCGGAGATGTTGTGAATAGAAATGGGTCTCCTGACCCCTGATATTACAGACTCAAATCCTAAAGAATCTACACAAGATATAGTCTTATGGTAACAATCCATCCTGGCCCTGTGTGTGGATAACCCATCTATACCTAAAATGACTCCATACGAGCCCAAAGGAGGGATACGGAGATCTGAGGTAGTGGTGAAAGGTCCTTAATCCACTACACATTCCTTAACTAAGGAGTCAACAGAGATATTGGCTCCAGAAGCAATCTTGACATCTCAACTAAAACCCTACCTAACTACCACCAGCCTGCATTTCTCTACTAAAGATGGTGCAATGAAAGAATCAAATGAACCAAAATCAAACAATAAAGAGGTAGGCATACCACCAATGCTACATGCAGTCTCAATGACTATGCTCTGATGCTCTTCCTGGTAGTTCTTAACTACTGCATAAATCTTGTGACTACATCCCATGTCACCAACCATAGGCTCAGAGATCTATGTCTTACCCTTGTTATTAGGGTTCTGTGGGTAATCTCTCTAAAAGTGTCCAGTAACTCCATAACAAAAACATCCTCATGATCCTCCCCAACGAGAAGTCTATTGTGTGGATCCTGATTATCTAGCTGTGGTCTGTTGAGGTCTTTGTTGGCAAGCTCCTACTGACTGAGCTCTAGGTCGACCCTATGTCCTGATGGGACCCCTAAGAGGAGGCCCCATACTCCAACCTCTCTGTGAATCAGCTCTCTGTGGAAATCTATGAGGTTGGTGAGACTGTTGTTGCGGCCTAAAGGATGACTGTGCTGAATCCTGGCCACCACAAGGGAGAGGTACTGACCCCCTTGATCTACTGTCCTGCATCTACTGTATGCGGCTCCAAACTTGGTCTCTATCCTTCTAGGTCTTCCCCAAAGTCTCCTCTACTATATAGGCCTTCTCAATGACCTCAGCTAATGTCTGTCAGCAATGGATCCACATTGTACCTCTAATATCTAAATTCAAGCCCCAGATGAACATGTGAATCCATACCTGTGAATCCACACTTGCTCATCCTACATGTACTCTACATATTGGAGTGGATCTAGAAATCTACTCTCATACTCTTCTACAGAAAGAGATGCCTGTCAGAGGTCATGGAACTCGTCAATCCTCTGTTGTATGAACATCTATGATAAATATCTACTCCTGAATCTCTCCTCAAATAGCTCCCAGGTCACTATCTTTGAATCTACATGGAGCTTCTACTCCTCTTTCCTACACCATAATCCTACTCCATCCCTCAGTAGATGGATTACAACATGAGCTTTCGTGTTAGTAGAACAAGGAAAAATATTGAAGCAACTGCTCAAGCTCACTAGCTAGGCCTCTACCTGAAATCCACCTGTATCACCTGAGTAATGTGATGGTTGAAGCTTTAGGATCTCCCTGATATGATCCACAGCTATGGTCTGACGGCCTTTAGGTCTCTCTACATGCTCATCCCTAAGTCTAGGGCTCTGAGACCTCTCTCTATGCTCTGGAACTCTATCACCCTATCCCCTAGGTTGTGAGTCTATTTTGGCTAACTTCGTATAGGATTTCTCTCCTCAATTATCCTCATTGGGTAGAGGAGATACCTGACCCTCAATGGAAGGGGCTCTATCATTATTAGCTGCATGTCCTCCACCTAATCCTCCGTGTAGAGCAGCATTGACATCCTGAAGAGTCTGCAAGATCTAGGGTAGGATAGTTGCTACACCTTGATCCGGTGGTGGTGGTGGTGGTGGTAAGTCTGATTCTATGTGAAGATTCCCCCCGCCCCATCTATACCTCCTACATAGACCAAAGTGAGAGTTAGTTCATTATTCTAGGTCTTATTTAGTTTCCATGTTTACTAAAATATGTAAATTCTAAACTAAGTTATTTTTTGTTTGATTTAAAAATGTGTTAGGTTTAAGTTTCATGTCCCAAGTTGTCTATTGTGCCCAATGGTCCAAGATTTTGAACCATTGCTATGATACCAAGTGTGATGCTTGTTAAAACAACCCACTTGAGACCCGAGAAACAACCTAGGATTAGTTAGGAAAATTATGGAATAATTATTTTTTCATTAGAAGTGTCCACAACCAGGTTGCAAGACAACAGTTGACACTAACGGGTTCTGGAACAAGTATAAATTTACTAGAACATAATTTTCATTTATTAACAATTTTAAGAGGTCACGTGGTCCAAATTTTGTGGTTAGAAGTTTCAGTTAGGTTCAGGGGTTAAAAATATCACCATATCCACTCTCTAACAGGCTCAGAGATTCAACTTGATTTTTCTCAAACTTAGCGCATTAAAAATTTTCCTAAATCATTCCCATTGGATAGGAAATTTTCTCACATTTTTGATGATATAAAGAAGTCCTCCTAACTCCTTTTATAACTCCAGATATGGACTGACGGACTTTAGGGGTCAAATTTTCCTCCAAGGGAACATGTGTCGAGCGAGGAAGGAAGCCCATTTGTCAGGTTGGTGGGTCATGGGGTGGTGTTGGAAATTTTTCCCCACGTGGTTGTAAATTCAAAATTTCTCCCATGCCTTCGCGGGTCCTCCGAGGACATGTGTCGGGCTCTAAGCCAAGGTGGGAGAGAATGAGGGAAGGGCGAGGTGGCAGAGAGAGTTGCCGAATTTCTCCAAAGAGAGGAGAGGAGTTAAATGGTGCACGCAGGTCCGCACGCCCATAGAAGAGTCACACCAGGGTGAGGACAGGGGTGCGTGGTCATCAGGGAAAAACCCAAAAATTTAACAAAACAAAATTTCAAAAACCAGAAAGGTCGCGAGGGTTTCCCCACCCCATTTTCACCCCATGTTGTCATGTGGCAGCCTATGATTGACTGAGGGCTGGCGGGGAAGAAGGTAAAAAATTTCCCAAAAAAAAATTAAAACGCCCAAGGGAGAAAATGATGCCGCACCTCCACCATTTCCCAGTGAGGACACGTGGAAGCCTCTGATTGGCTGTGGGCTAGTGGAGGAAATTTTAGAAATTTTCCCAAGCAATTTTTAAAAATTTTCTGAGGATTTTTCACGGGAAATTTTTCGGCCACAAGCCCGCCAAGGAAAAATTTCAAAGTGCCATAACTTTTTCTAGAAAGCTCAGTTTTGGGAAAACAAGGACTTTCTAAAAATTTCTCAATGCCCTCTTTGCACACGAATCATAGATTTTACATTTTGATAAAGTTTGAGGGGTCAATTTTACAAAACGATCTGCAAGCTTTTAAATAGTAACTAGTAAATTTTAACTTATGAAATTTATTCAATTTGGTCTCCTCCTTCACTCAAAATGCCAAACAGACATGAAGAATTGATCTAGGAAGGATTTAGATTGTTTTAGGGAAGTAATTTCACTTGTTTGATTTCCAATTTACATTTTTCCAACAAAAGACAGAAAAATGACTGTGAAAGGGATTGGGCTCAATTTTGCAATGTTTAAATTGTTTTCTTAAGTGTTCTTTGTCAATTTGAGTTCATTGATGTCATAGCATGCTAAATTATATCATTTCCAAATTGATTATTATGTGCAGGTCTGAACTATACATTTTTAAATAAAGTTATTTGCCAGTTTTTAAAAATTTACAAAGAGATCAAAATAAAAGAGATCCATCTAACTTTTCATCATGCAAGTATGGAATTTCATTTCCAATATAATCTAATACATTCATTTATTTTAAACAACCATTCTAAATCATAATGCAATTACTAAATTCCATTTTACACATTTCCAAAGATATAAAATACAACATTATTTCCACATACATTTCTTCTTTTCAATCAGAGATCTAACTATCTCTTTTGCCATACAATGACACATTGAATTCAATCCAACAATGCATATGAGAGAATATATTGCAATTCTTTATTGGCTTCAAAAGGAATACATCTTGACATCTTTCCATGTTTGAATGCAAATAACACATTTCTATTTCTTTCTTTCCAATAAATAGAACATAATATAATTATCCTTCACATTCGAATGTACAACTTTCACAATATGTTACAACATATTTTCATCACAATATATATTACAATTTCATCCACATCAAGTGGGAAAGGATTAAAATTGAATTTGTTTCACAAGGGGCTAGCAAAACTATCTTCTTCTGCTCCAAAACAGCAACATGCTAGTTTTCTTTTTTTCTCCAAGTTGATCAAAACAAAAGTGGGGGAAGGGAAATACTCTCCACCTAACCAAGACATCCAATTAAATGAGAATCCATCCTTCATCATTGGCCCCCGAGCCCCAACCACAATACAATAATAGGTGTGATTTAACCCATGGCAAAAACTAACTTCCACAACACACAACATTCTTTCAACATGCGTAATTCAATATAAAACACAGTCCAAAATAAAGACAACAGTTTACAACTGCATTTGCAAACATTCAAACAAAACTCAAGCTTGATCATGCAAGCCAAAGGAGCAAGGACTATGGGGGAAGCTACTTATGCCTCCCAATGGGAATTGGTCATCCACAGTAACAAACTGCCAATAAAAATTCACCACGCATATCCTTATGTCCCCCACAATCCCTCCTTATGCCCCCCACAAAGTAATAAATGCAAGCTATTTCTTTTCCATGGTGGATCCCAAACCCAAACTCCCTCCAAAAAATTCTGATGCTAATGGAATTCCCTTATGCCCCCCCAGATGGATTCCCCATAACCTTATCCTACACCATTCCTATGGAAGTCTAACCATAAAGCCAACAAGAATAACAACATTCACCATTCACACAACACAACAAGAAAATATCAGCATAAAAGAAAAGTTAAACTCCTACCTCTCCATGGTAGCTTTTCTTTCCAAATAGCAAGCTTCAATTCCCAAAACACAGTCCCAAAAAAATAATCTCCAAACATGCAAATTTTCTGCAAACTCCTTCCAAAAGCAAGAGCTCCAAACACCAAAAAATGAGCCCCCAAATAAGTATGCAAAAAGATTCAACAACCCAAAACAAGCAAAGAGTTTGAATTTTATATAAGAGGGAAGAGAAGAGGATGATGTGGATCCATATAGAATGCCACATCACACATCCTCAAATTTAAACACAAAAGAAAAAAATTTCATTCTCCCAAGCACAATAAAGAGGTGGGTGAAAATATGACAAATTGCTTGCACACTCCAAAAAGTCCACACCTCAAAGGACTGCAAATTAAATAAAATGTAAGAGAGTGCAATCAAAACTTGTAACATGATGAACAAAATGCATTAAAAAATTCTAAAATCACCCATCCAACCAT
The DNA here is from genome assembly GCA_019776745.2 of Taxus chinensis. Classification (NCBI taxonomy): domain Eukaryota; kingdom Viridiplantae; phylum Streptophyta; class Pinopsida; order Cupressales; family Taxaceae; genus Taxus; species Taxus chinensis. Next base: position 452,688,605 of record CM034151.1, on the reverse strand, counting down.
AAGTATGGTTGGTAAATTAAATTAAGAGGTATGGGACTGGTTTTACTTGTCCCACAAGCCTCCAAAAATAGCTCCCAAGGACAAATTTCAATTTCCAAGGAGGTGGAGTATTTCATACTCCAAAATTTGACTTACACAACTTACATATCTCTTACATATTTAATACAAAGAGACAACAACTTGCATTATGTTATCATGTAAATTGACAAGGGTAATTTTACAGATAACCATACCAAAATTTAATTTTGGTCCCCTGATGAGGTATGTTAAAGTTCAAAATGGCTTACAATTCCCTTCCATTAATCAAGTTTTAAGAAGTTAGCCATTTTTTTAGCTTTTTTTAACTAGGCGCAAGAAATGTTGTGTCAACATAAGAGAAGTTGCACCCCTAAGGTGCTAAAAGTTACATGTCAACATCCTCAAACCTGCGCTAAAGAAATGTGCTTAAGGCATGAAAATTATCGTGTCAACATCACAAAATGTGTGCCCCTTTGAAAATCCTTAGGCACCCTAAATGACATGTCAACATAAGAGAATTTGCACCCCTTAGGCATAGGGAACGACATGTCAACATCATTATACATGCACCTCAAAAGTGCGCTTAGGAACTGAAAGCATCATGTCAACATAGAAAAATGTGTGCTTAAAGTGCGGGAACTTTTTTGTTAACATCCTAGGATGCATGCCTAAGATGCTAAAAATATTATGTCAGTGCTAATGCAATTGTGCCAAGGCACATTTAAGCCCATGTCGACACTTTGAAAAGTGTGCCAAAGAAAATTTGGTGGGGTAATAAATGATAAATTTTCTATATATAGGCACTTAACACCTGTCATTTTCATGATTTGAAAATTGTGAAAAGACTTCCTCTAAACCTGTCAGCTATCCCTATCACACCCACATTCCACTTTTCAAGTTTGTGGGCCCCAACATCATCCTTCATCCTTTGTTAAACTAGGTAAGTGGATTTTATCACTCTCATTGTTGTTTATGGTTTTGTTTCCTGGTTGTTGGTGGTTTTTAGGTTTGTTATAAAAAATTAAAACTAAAAATGAATAAAATACCCCCCTATAACTATATGGAAAACTACCTTATCCCTCCTTCCAGATCTATAAATCTGAGAAGGCTCTTCCCTGCAAGAAATCCCACCAATCCTCTCTTTGTCACTTTGCAAAAAATCAAAAAAAAATTAGAGGAGAAAGGGTCATGCGAAGAGAAAAGAAATCAAACAATGTAAAAATCATTTTTTCCTTTGGTGCATTGTCCTTTCATGTTACACTCCCCACAATTGCACCAAGGCGCATTGCCCCCACATTTAACATATCCAAATCTACACCCAGTATAACACTTAACAAATCTTGTAAAGGTGCATGCGCATCCTAACCAACATCAACATTTTATTTTGTGTCCCCCAGATCCGTGACAAGCAATTTTCCTTTGGCGCATTGAGCTCATTTGCAACACATTCCAAAATTGTGCTTTGGGCACACTAAAAAGCCATGCAACACCATCTTTTGTAGTTCCCAATTAAAGCATTTCTCCAAAAGCACTGGTGCATGATCCTTAACACCAACATTACATGTTGTGTTTTTCTTACCCGCGCCCCACACCTTTCTCCTTGACGCTAAGACCTTTTGTGTAACACTCTCCAAAAGTGTGCCCCTTTATAACCATTTGGTGCAACTTTTTCCCTGTCAACAATGGGGCACCTTTTTTCATGTCAACATCCCCAAAAGTGTGCCCAACCTTTTTAAGCCTCTGCAGCATGCTATGAACTTGCACCTTGCGCCCTAAGCCTCATAATTTCTCATTCTTATTTCTACAAGCTTTCATTATGGATTACATGAAGGTTGACATGGCTCTCCTATGTTGGACCTCTTTGATTCTCCTTGCAGAACAACAACATCCATCCTCAAGCTCACACATGTCTTCATCGAGAAAAAATCCAACCAAGTCTAAAGGTAAAGCTAAGTTGACAAAGTAACAGATGAAGTATAGATATCAGAAAGTCATGATGCTTGACTCATATGCCAAGAGTGATATCGACATCAGAAACTCTGAGCTTGAGCACATTGATATGGAAGACTTCTGGGCAAGAACCAACCGGGCAACTAGTGGCCTCTGGATGAATAAACTGGTGGGCAATGGATTGCACTTTGCAGTTGGGCTGCCAGTAAGTGTTGTTAATAATGAGTTCATCATGTTGGTGGATTGATGCTATAACAAGGACATAAGATGTGTCGAGGATAAAGAAGGAAAGATGGTTATAGACCTAACTGCTCGTCACTTCAAAATAATCCTGGAAATTCCTCATCACAGGTAGTACGTCGTCATCAGCCTTGAAGACTTCAAAAAGGCATGGGATGACAATGAAGACAAATGTATGCAAATGATGAATGAGCTATGTATAAAAAACAAAAATTCGGTGAGCCGATGGCCTCATACCATCCACCGCAGTGACTTCAATGAGGAATTGAGTGATACAATCACCTTCCTAAGCAGAGTATATGGGCTTCCTGATGCCCATCATTTCCATAAATGGATGATGAGGTACTTAGAGACCATGAGCAAGAATGTTCCTGAGAAGCATTTTGGCTGGGAAGAGATCATCGGTGACACCATCTCTCAGCAAATTCAACAAGTCATGAAAACTGGGAAGTTCTATATGAATACCTACGTTGTATACGTTGTAGCATCAATGAGAGATTTCATAGGCCTAGCTCGAAACGGAGTATGGCCCCAAGTTAAAATATATGAATACTACCTAGAGCTAAGGCTCGAGAACAGCATCCCTCAGTTCTTAAAAATCAACGACACCTTCTTCTATGAGGTGATCTTCCTGTTGAGGCTGAATATGAGACATGGTCGAACTAGCCCCAGTGTGGTCAGTGTCACGAAGAAGTGGGGGGAATTGTTCACTCAGTTTCCCATGTTCACCTATCTCAAGGTGGTGAATTCTGTGGGTGAACCGACCAAGCTACCAAGGTATGCAGGACCCAAGCTGATTCTCTTAGAGTTGTCAAGGCAACTAATCACATATCATGAGAGATGCATGAAGAGATAGAAGGGAGGAACTCCATTCCCCCTTATAGTGGGCCGATACACTTGCACCACACTGGCGAAAGCATGGGAAATGTATGCCGAGCTTGAATTGTTGAACCTAAAGCACAACTTTCCGGCCAGGCCTACTTTTGATTACTGAGGTTGCCTCCCAAAGGTAAAAATTGATCTTATTCATGTCCTTGAGATCAAGGACATCTACATCAACTTGACACACAAGATAGAAATCAGGTTAAAGGATTACTCCAGGATGGCTCTGGAAGAAATAAAACACTATGGCGTGGCCATCATTCCAAAAGGATTCCAAGAACTTGATCAAGAAATTGATCAAGTTTACCTTGACATGGATGGGGATTATTGGTCGTTCGTAGAAATTGACAAAGCCAAGGCACCAAAGACCATTCAAGAAAGGGTCAAGCACACGTTACAATGCACTAAACATTGGTGCAAATAGAATGGTCTCATCTACCTCGAGGTAGATTTCACTACTTCTCCCTCAAGAAGAGCACCTCCAAGGCCGGCCCAAGTGCCAAAAGGAAAAGGAAAAGACAAGGAGGGAGAATCAATCCAAGAAGAAGCTCCTCAAATCCCTCCTACTTCTGAGAAGCAAGTGGTCGACCTGGTCTCTCTAGGAAAAGAAGGAGAGACCACCAAAGTCTCAACGGACACATCCACTGAGGATGTGGTCACAGCTACAACTACTGAGGTACCCACCATTCCTCCTTCCACTCCTTCTCCTCCCCCTTTCTTTAAATCATCTACCCCAATGGATGTTTATTCTTCTCTCCCTTCCTCCCTTCTATCTCCCACCTCTTCCATCTTCTTCTCTCTCGTGGATCTGTCACCTAGTATTCCCTCCATACCATTATAGATCCATTCTACCTCCATGACCTTTTATTCTTCTATAGTAACTCCAGGCCCTACAAGCAGCAGTGTGTTAGAATACTTGTTGATGCCACCACCAAGTGTCTCAACGTTCTTCCCTGTGGCCCCTTCAGTTGCTTCCCCTTTCACTCCCGTTTCTTCCTCCATTCCCTCTACTCCTTCTCCCCTAAGTCCAAGCTAGATTTCTGACCATCTTGGTTAGCTCAAGAGAAAGGTTCCCATAGCACCCATGGACTTCTCTATCATTCTAAAGAAGGGACTGAAGAAGTAATAATCTATAACTCACTTCTCTAAGAGCATCTCAGGAGAGAGGGTCATAGATATTACATATCTCAATCCCACCAAAAAGAAGAAAGATATGTCTCCTACAGACTTTACAGTGACCCAAGTCACCATGGGAACCTCATCTGAGAGCCTGCAAGGAGAGGCTTTATCTTCAGTAGATGCCCTCTGTAAGAAACTTCAAGAAGAAGAGGAGGAGAAGAGGATACTAAAGGAACAAAACAAACATCTTCTCCAAGCATTGCAAAGAATGGGCAACGTACCTCTTTATGACTGCCACCAAGCCTCTTGAAGTTCTCAGTCAGAACAAGATAAATGAATACACCAAGATTGGTGAACAAGGCATGGAAATGTCCTCCTAGATAGAGCGAGTCCTCAGAGACAGTGAGGAAATAATCACGAAGTTCAAAAAACTCTACCAGAGTATAGATCAGGTAAACAAGGAGCTGCAGTCAATAGCAAGATCTCTCTCCGAGGAGTTAGACAATGCCAGATTGCAACGTGAAACATTTCAAGAAATGGTCAACTACTCATCTAATGACCTATTAAAAAATCGGTGTCATTGATCACCCGTGGGTGCACAACAAAGCTCTCGTCGCTTTAGACTATCGGGTTGATCAAATGGAATTTATCCTGGAAAGGATAGATAAAATCAAGGAGGAAGCCCTGGATGCAAAACATCAAATGGAGCAGATGGTCACGAAGATGTCTCTAGGGATGCTTAGTAAAGTGTTCACCTTAAGGGAAGAAGATGAGAGATGATCCAGCTCTTCAAGGATATCGCAACTCAAGGTTTGGCACCAGAGGTCACTTTTCACTGAGATTCTATCAATAACCTTCTGGCTTGCCATGATTTCATTGAATACTTGATTGAGGCATGTGATGAGTACATCGAGCTACCAAATAATCTCAAAAATGAAAAGGAAACTTGCGAAGTCATTGGCGACCATTTCAAGGGTCCTGATCATAATTCACTTCTGATAATGATCAGCAAGTTTATGGAGTACCAAGCTCAGTATCACATCACCTCTCCCGATCAGAAGCAAGACACTCCATTCAAGCAAAGAGATGACGACAAATAGTTTCTCTTCTTGTGTACGCTTCGATCTTTTTGTAAAAATATTTAAAAAGTATGTTGGCATTTATGATGACATCATCCATGTTGCACCATGGGATGTTGCCATCCAAAAAATTGCCTAAAGTCAACTTTTGACTTTTTAGATATTTTGTAGATATTTTGTAAATAGTGGTTGGCTTATTTTTGTCTTCTTTCTTCTTCTCCTTCTATAAATACTGGAATACTTGTTGTATTCTAGGTGCGGACATTTTGTATGAAAAAGAGGCGAAGAGAGAAAGAATTTGTGCCTTCTTGTAACAGAAGAGATTTTAATATATATGTTAAGACTTTGTGCTCAATATATGTGTTATTTGCATTAGATCTTTCTTAAGTTAGATATGTGTTTCTATTTTGTTGGATTCATTCTTTTTATTGTCATATGTTCATCAGTATTGCTTTTTTTGTTTATGCAAGTAAGTTTGGCTTTGTTTACTACCAGCCCAAAGCATAAACCCTTTGACCTTTCCGTCTTTGGAATTCATTTCTTTTCTCCCTTCAGATCTACCTTCCTCCATTCCTTCCCTCTTACCTTTTTGTTTGCAGTTGGAACTACCTCTACTGGGATGAGATCCCAAACCCCTGAAGTTAGAATAGCATAGATTTGCATAGATTCCTGCTTGGTAGAATAGCAATAAACCATTTTCACTTTGTTGTCTCAAAGAGAGGCTATGCCCTGCACACAGTTGGCATGTTTCCCTGTGATCTACCTAACTGACAGATTTTCAAACCAATAGTTTTTGGTGACTCCGATAGGGATCCAACTAAGGAAATAATTAAAAAAACTATGAAAATCACTACCAGTTTGCAAATTTTTAATTTTTTTGTTAAAAACTAAAAATTTTGTAGAAGTGATCAAAATCAAAAAATTCCTTATACAAATCCATAGATCTAGACCAGATAGGAGCTTTTAGTTCACTGAGTTTTTACAAAAATTTGTATATTTCCATAGATCTGAGAATCTAACATTTTCTAATATTTTCAAAACCTTGCAAAATTCAGTTCAAAGATCTGAAAATCAGCTTTCTAAATTAACCCACCTTTTATCCTTGTTGATCTTTGTCAAAAACTACAATCGGTTATGCTTAAAGAGGGTAAATTTTAAATATTGGAAAAGTACATGCTGCTTATTTTTTCTAGAAAAATCAGAAAATCAGAAAGTACAAACAAAAAGATTGTTGTAGATCTGCTCTTAATTATTACAGATCTGAACGGGTACACTGGCAGGTGAACAATTTACTCGTGGAAGAAGAGCTCGTGGAGAAGTTGATCCAATCTTTGATCTACTTCAAAGGCACAATTTTAGTATCACTCCAGCATGATTTGCATCGCTAAATTCAATGGATCAATCAGTAAGAAGTGCCTCAACCCCACGAAGGAGCCGGATTTCACAGGGTGCTTCGACATCTATTTGCAGTGCTCTTTTACTAAGCAGAACCACACTCCCGGCTCGTGTTCTTTTCCCCGTGTTTCAAATGGTAGTACCATGGGGAAATTCCATGGGCCCTCTAGCACTACCGCATCCAGTTCACACCCTCCCTCATAGAAATCACAAGAATTTCCTAAAATTTAATGGGAATGGAAATTAAAGCACGAACACACATATCAATGTGTTTATTATGTCATGCAATATTCTAGACATGACTCACGAAGACGTATCAATATGTCTCTTTCTCAAGACCTTGCAAGGGTCTGCATCAGATTGGTTCCAGCATTTACCAACTGGATCCATCACTAGTTAGGCCACATTACAAACTACATTTGAAGATAGGTATAAGCCTTCAAAAGACACATTCATGTTATTATCAAATATCACTCACATGAAGAAGGTGGCCAATGAAACCATGCACAATTTTATCACCCATTTCAATTCACTGATCAACCGTGTGCCACCTGCTATGTTTCCAACACTAGAGAATCAAAAGTGTTTCTTTGTGAACGTCATGAGTTTGAGAGTAAGTTTCTTACTCTTACAAGAACAAGTTCCAACCTTGGTCCTCGCTCAAGCTGTGGCCATTCAGATAGAGGAAAACCTACTTATATCTGGTGAGTTAAGATGGGAGCCATCAAAATTAGAGGCTTCGACTCATTCTCAAGCCACCTCATCAGACCCAGAATTCCAAAATATGGAAAATGACCTGCTCGCATTAAAGAAGCAATTGGCTTAGGCTTCGTCTACTGCTCCGTACCGGGATATCCCACGGAGGAACTTCCCTCCCAAAATTTCCCCCCAAAGGTCACATTTTCCTGCTACTCTCCAAGGTTAGCACTTGAGACCCCTCTAGTTAATGCCTTGGTCGAGATTGAAGAAGATGAGCAAATTTATGAAGAACCTTCATCACAAGGTGAAGATCAAGATGTCGATGAAACGACTCGTGACTCTACAATCGGGTATATGGAATTTGAGGATGAGGAGGAAGGTACCCAAGGGTATGCAAGAAGACATTCATACGTTGTTTTCACCCACCCATAAGGAAAATAAGCAGAAGTTTCTGCTAAAATACAAAAGGAAAAGGTTGTATTAAATACACCTCCAACAATCACTAAAAGAGGTAATCCCCTTGCCGCTCAACCTCCTATCAAACCTTTCGTAAAGAAATATTTTCCTCCTATTTCTCCTCTGAATCAACCTCCCTCCATTTCCATAAAGACTAGTACCACTCCTCCACCATCGCAAAACAAAGGTCATTCCTTCGTCAACGTAACCCTTGGTCGCATTCGATATAGTCGATCATGCCAAAAGGACCAAGATCCAAATGTCTGAAGCTGAGTACCTTCAATTTAACCCCGAGTAGCTTGTTAGATTAACCAAGTATATTCAAAGTCAAGCTACCATCTCTCACCCCGTTTCTCCCAAAGGAATTCTTTCCACTCCTCCTGCATCCCGCATAAACATTGCCTCGACATCTGCGTTAGGTAAAATTGAACCTTTTTACCTATCTCTCCTTATTAATTGTCACAAGTTAAGTAACTGCATAATTGATTCTACAATGTCTGACAATGTCATGCTAGCAAAGGTCGCTCATGCTTTGGGCCTCACACTCACTAAACCTTTTGGCAGATGTTACTCCATGGAAACCAAATAGGTACCATTAATAGGTCAAATCAAGGATGCACAGTTTGTATTCACAGCATTCCCGAAGAGAAGATTAAAAATTACTATCCTCGTAGCTTATATTCCAGTATTATACGGAATATTACTAGGGAGGATTTTCTATAGAGAAGTTGGTGGAGAAATCCATATGGAACTTTCCAAATCCAGAATTCCTGTCAAAGGGGTGATGCAGACATTAGAGCCTGAATCACAAAAGAAATATCAGGTCACAAACTCTGACGACCCCAAGGCCCAGATTCTCTTCGAATCATCAGGGATGGGGAATTACTTCTTTTCCACTGACTCTGATAAGATGGAAGTTCTCATCCAAGAGGAGGAACTCAACAAGATATGGAAACTACAATTTTATGGTAGTTGTGCAATAAGTGGGTGTGGTGCTGAGGCCGTCCTAATATCTCTTGAAGAGGATATTTTCCCTCTTTCTTTCAAATTGTAGTTTTTTAATACAAACAACACTACTGAGTATGAATCTTTGCTACTTGGCATGTAAGCTGCAAAGGAAAGGGGAATCAAGAATTTAAAATTATAGGGTGATGCTGAGCTAATTGTCAATCAAGTGAAAGGGGTATACCAAGTAAAGAACAACAGGCTCAGACACTACCACAACGCAGTGTGGGACAGCATCGAAGAGTTTGATGCTTTCTCAATCAAAGTAGTTCCGTGAGCTCAAAACAACATGGTTGATTCTTTGGCCATCTCGGCCTATCTCATGCTCCCTCACCCAGGTGTAAAGATGGACACATACACCATTGAGGTAGTTTTCCACCCAAGTGTACCAGATAATTCACAGCACTGGCAGGTATTCAATGATGACAATTAGCTTATCACTTTTCTATAGAAAGATGATAATTTCAAAGAGCTCCATTTTGATGGATCAACTTCTGTGTGTCATGAGTCTCTCACAGGCCAAGCATAGGAATCGGTATAAGGTCAGGGCATATGTCAGCTCAAGGGAGATAAGATTCCAAAAGGTTTAGTTTCCCTGGAATGATTGTTTGATAAGCATGACTGTTTTGTCAAGAAAAAGTGACAGGATAACCCTGGCTCTTCTCCAGAAACTGAATCTATCAATTTGGGTACTGCATAACATCCTCGGTCTGTGAACATCGAGAAGTGTTGTGCACCCAAGGAAAAGCATAAAAATTTTCAAATTTCTGAAAAGATATATGGATGTATTGGCATGGTGTTATGTCGATCTAAAGTCATTTAAGCCTAAGGACATTCAGCATGACATCCCGCTAAAGGATGATGTCAAACCTTTCCATCAAAAGAAAAGGCACTACAACCCCAAAATCTCAGGTACCATCCAGGCTGAAATTCAGAAGATGTTGGATGCAAGAATCATTTTTCCAATTCATCATAGTACTTGGGTTGCAAATATTGTGCCTGTGTGGAAGAAAAATGGCGAGATACGCATATGCATAGACTTTTGCAACCTGAACCAAGCATCCTTAAAATACAATTATCCACTACCCATAATGGATCAATTTCTATAGGAAGTAAACAGTCCAGAAATGGTGTCCATGCTTGATGGTTTTTTGGGTTACAATTAGATTGAGGTCACGCCTGAAGACCAATTCAAAATAGCATTCACCACTCCTTGGGGAACCTTCACCTACAACAGGATGTCGTTCGGTTTAACCAATGCTAGTGCCACCTTCCAACAAGTGATGGACTTCACGTTCAAAGGTATGATGGGAAAGGTCATCATAGTTTACCTAGATGACTTAACCGTGTTCTCTAAAAAATGAAGTGATCACTGTGATCATTTGGAGCAAGTCTTGATTAGATGCCGAGAACACAAAAATTTATCTAAACCCTAAGAAGTCAGTTTTTGGGGTCACCGAAGGAAAATTACTAGGACACGTCATCAGTAAAGAAGGGAAAAAGATAGACGTCAAAATATTCAAGGCTATTCAGAGCCTTACCTTTCCCACAAGCAAAACTGGTGTTCACTCTTTCTTCAAAAAGGTAAATTTTCTCAGACGCTTTGTTCCCAATTTTTCTGAAAAGACTCATCATATATCCAATATGATGAAAGGGTCACAAATGTTCCGATGGAGTGAAGAAGGCAAGATGTCATTCAAGGATATAAAAGCCTCAGTTGCTCACGTACCTGTCCTGGTATGTCCTGACTTCTCCAAGGATTTCATCATGTACAGTTATGCATCCGTGCATACTGTATCAGCTATCTTAATGTAGAAGAACTCTGAGGATGTTGAATCCCCAATTGCTTTCATGAGCTCTCCTCTAAAGCCTCATGAACTAAATATGTCACAACTAGAAAAACATGCCTTCACCATGGTAAAAGCCATCAAAAGTTTCTGCTACTACATATTGAATTCTCATACAGTAGTGTTGGTTCCAGACACAACAGTTAAGTCTATCCTGACTCAACAGGAGTTAGTAAGCTTACAAGGGAATTAGATTGTGAAGGTCCAAGAATATGATCTGGACATCAGACCAACCAATTTGGTAAGGGTTAAGGGACTGTGTCAGCTAATGGCTGAAAATGAAGACACAGAGGTACCTAAGGAGCAAGTTGCTCATGTTGATGAAGAACAAAGTGAACTGGAGAAAGTGGATTCTTTACCCATGGTTCTTTTTGTCGCAACCAACGACGAATGGTATTCTAACATCACTTTATTTCTCACCTATAGAGAGTGCCCAACTCATCTAACCACAAAGGAAAACTGAGCAGTAAAGCTCAGAGTTACACGATATGTCATATGGGATGATGGGTTGTACAAATGTGGAATTGACGGTGTTTTTCTATGATGTGTTGATAATCCACAGCAGGTAAGGTTGTTTAAGATTTTTCATGATTCATCTTACGGTGGTCACTTCTCCTCATCAGTGACATCACATAAGATCATCTGGGCCAAGTAATATTGGTCAACGCTATTTCAGGATGTAGCCACCTAGGTAGCGAAATGTGAACTTTGCCAATAGTTTGTTGGCAAACCAAAGTTGGCTGCATTTCCCCTCAAGCCCGTCATTATTGACAAACCATTCAAGCAATAGGGAATTTATTTCATCATAGCACTCAATCCTCAATCGAGTGTTGGACATAGCTACATCCTAATAACAATGGATTACTTCACAAAATGGGTGGAGGCCATACCTGTCAAACATTCCACTTCTAAAGTTGTTTGTAACTTCATCAAGGAAAATATTATCGTGAGATTTGGCATTCCACACAAAATCATTTCTGACAATGCTTCCAACTTCTCTTCACTTGAATTTATTGGTTTTTTCTATGGATACAGAATAACCTTGGCTCATGCTTCTTATTACTATCCTCAGGGAAATGGTCAGGCAGAATCTAGCAAAAAGAACCTGGTAACCACCATATGGAAGCTAGTTGATGAGAACCAGCGATCCTGGCACAAGTCATTATACGATTCCTTATGGGTGGATCATATCACTCTAAATAGATCTCTCGGCATGTCACCTTTCCAGGTGTTGTATGGGACCAATGCCGAAATCTCTATCTCCACAGAACTTCCTGTTCTGTGCTTGGCTCGAGCAATCGAAGATGAAACTTTTCAGAGTTCTCTAGAAAAGATAATTATGCACCTAACAGAACTTGAAGAAAAGTGAGTGAAAGTGGTCGAAAAGATCATGGAACATCATAATCAAGTCAAGAGGCTATTTGACAAGAAAGCTAGGCAGAGAGATTTCTAGGTAGGGGATCTTGTCCTTCTGTGGGACAAACGAAGAGAACCAAAAGGTATGCATGGAAAGTTTGACTCTCTTTGGAGAGGGCCATACAAAATCAAGTAGCTCAATGGAGAGAATAGTTTCTATCTCTCATATCTAGACAGAACTGAGCTCTCACTTCCCTATAGCGGGTAGCACCTAAAGATCTTCAGGAAGTAGAGCTTGCTCTCTTCTTTGTATAGTTTTCTTTCGTTGTTTGTTTTCTTTTTTTGTGTGTTTGATTTATGTTTTTTGTGTGTTCCCTTTCTTCCCTTTTGGTTTCCCTTGTTTTTGACTCTCTGAAACCCAATGGATAGGCACATGAAGACTGGGATTCTCTACCCCTAAGTTCACTTAAGGATAGTCCCCAGAAAGAGCCATTTGTTATCCTGTAAAATTAACAAGGACGATTTTACAGATAACCATACCAAAATTTCATTTTGGTCCCTTGATGAGGTCTGTTAACGTTCAAAATGGCTTAAAATTCCCTTCCAGAAATCAAGTTTTAAAAACTTAGCCACTTTTTTAGCTTTTTTGAACTGGGCGCAAGAAATGTTGTGCCAGCATAAGAGAAGTTATGCCCCTAAGGTGCTAAAAGTTACATGTCAACATCCTCAAACATGCACCAAAGAAATGCACTTAGGGCACGAAAATTCTCATGTCAACATCACAAAATGTGTACCCCTTTGAAAATCCTTAGGAACCCTAAATGACATATCAACATAAGAGAAGTTACACCCCTTAGGTGCAATGAAGGACATGTCAACATCAATATACATGCACCTCAAAAGTGTGCTTAGGCACTGAAAGCATCATGTCAACATAGCAAAATGTGTGCTTAAGGCGCGGGAAATTTTTTTTTAACATCCTATGATGCACGTCTAAGACACTAAAAATTTTATGTCAGTGCTAATGCAATTGTGCAAAGGCACATTTAATCCCATGTCAACACTTTGAAAAGTGTGCCAAAGAAAAATTAGTGGGGTAATAAATGATAAATTTTCTATATATAGGCACTTAACACCTATCATTTTCATGATTTGAAAATTGTGAAAAGACTTTCTCTGCACCTGCCAGCTATCCCTATCACGCCCATGTTCCACTTTTCAAGTTTGTGGACCCCAACATCATCCTTCATCCTTTGTTAAACCAGGTAAGTGGATTTTATCAATCTCATTGTTGTTTGTGGTTTTGTTTCTTGGTTTTTTAGGTTGGTTATAAAAAGTTAAAACTTAAAATGAATAAACTACTCCCATAACCAGATGGAAAAATACCTTATCCCTCCTTCCAGATCTGTAAATCTGAGAAGGCTCTACCCTGCAAGAAATCCCACCAAACCTCTCTTTGTCACTTTGCAAAAAATCAAAAAAAAAGAGGAGAAAGGGTCATGCGAAGAGAAAAGAAATCAAAAAATGTAAAAATCATCTTTTCCTTTGGTGAATTGTCCTTTCAAGTTACACTCCCCACAGTCGCGCCAAGGTGCACTACCCCCACATTTAACATATCCAAATCTGCACCCAGTATAACACTTAACAAATCTTGTAAAGGTGCAGGCGCATCCCAAACAACATCAACATTTGGTTTTATGTCCCCCAGATCCGCGCCAAGCAATTTTCCTTTGGCGCATTGAGCTCATTTGCAACACATTCCAAAATTGTGCTTTGGGTGCACTAAAAAGCCATGCAACACCATCTTTTGTAGTTCCCAGTTAAAGCATTTCTCAAAAAGTGATGGTGCATGATCCTTAACACCAACACTACATGTTTTTTTTTCTTACCCGTGCCCCGCAGCTTTCTCCTTGGCACTAAGACCTTTTATACAACACTCTCCAAAAGTGTGCCCCTCTATAACCCTTTGGCGCAACTTTTCCCCTGTCAACATTGGTGCACCTTTTTTCATGTCAACATCCCCAATAGTGCACCCAACCTTTTTAAGCCTCTGCAATATGCTATGAACTTGCACCTTGCGCCCTAAGCCTCATAATTGCTCATTCTTCTTTCTGCAAGCTTTCATTATGGATTAAATGATGGTTGACATGGCTCTCCTATGTTGGACCTCTTTGATTCTCCTTGCAGAACAACAAAATCCATCCTCGAGCTCACACATGTCTTCATCGAGCAAAAATCCAACCAAGTCTAAAGGTAAAGCTAAGTTGACAGAGCAAGAGATGAAGTATAGATATCAGAAAGTCAGGATGCCTTACTCATACCAAGAGTGATATCGACATCAAAAAATCTGAGCTCGAGCACATTGATATGGAAGACTTCTGGGCAATAACCAACCGAGCAACTAGTGGCCCCTGGATGAATAAACTTGTGGGCAATGGATTGCACTTTGCAGTTGGGCTGCAAGTAAGTGTTGTTAATAACGAGTTCATCATGTTGGCGGCTCAATGCTATAACAAGGACATAAGATGTGTCGAGGATAAAGAAGGAAAGACGGTCATAGACCTAACTGCTCGTCACTTCAAAATAACCCTGGGCATTCCTCATCACAGGCAGTACGTCGCCATCACCCTTGAAGACTACAAGAAGGCATGGGATGACAATGAAGACAAATGTATGCAAATGATGAATGAGCTATATCTTAAAAACAAAAATTCGGTGAGCCGATGGCCTCAGACCATCCACCGCAGTGACTTCAATGAGGAATTGAGTGATACAATCACCTTCCTAAGTAGAGTATATGGGCTTCCTGATGCCCATCATTTCCATAAATGGATGATGAGGTACTTAGAGACCATGAGCAAGAACATGCCTGAGTAGCATTTTGGCTGGGAAGAGATCATCGGTGACACCATCTCTTAGAAAATTCAACAAGTCATGACAACTGGGAAGTTCTATATGAATACCTACGTTGTATATGTTGTAGCATCAATGAGAGATTTCATAGGCCTAGCTCGAAACGGAGTATGGCCCCAAGTTAAAATATATGAATACTACCTAGAGCTAAGGCTCGAGAACAGCATCCCTTAGTTCTCAAAAATCAACGACGCCTTCTTCTATGAGGTGATCTACCTATTGAGGCTGAATATGAGACATGGTCAAACTAGCCCCAGTGTGGTCACTATCACAAAGAAGTGGGGGGCATTGTTCACTCAGTTTCCCACATTCACCTATCTCAGGGTGGTGAATTTTGAGGGTGAACCGACCAAGCTACCAAGGTATGTAGGGCCCAAGCTGATTCTCTTAGAGTTGTCAAGGCAACTAATCACATATCATGAGAGATGCATGAAGAGAAAGAAGGGAGGAACTCCATTCCCCCTTACAGTGGGCCGATACACTTGCACCACACTGGCCAAAGCATGGGAAATGTATGCCGAGCTTGAATTGTTGAACCTAAAGCACAACTTTCCGGCTAGGCCTACTTTTGATTACCGAGGTTTCCTCCCAAAGGCAAAAATTGATCCTATTCATGTCCCTGAGATTGAGGAAATCTACATCAACCTGACACATGAGATATATCTTAGGCAAAAGGATCACTCCAAGTTGGCTCTGGAAGAAATCAAACACTATGGCGTGGCCATCATTCCAAAAGGATTCCAAGAACCTGATCAAGAAATTGATCAAGTTTACCTAGACACGGATGGGGATGATTGGCCATTCACAAAATTTGACAAAGCCAAGGCACCAAAGACCATCCAAGAAAGGGTCAAGCACACATTGCAGTGCACCAAACATTGGTGCAAATAGAATGGTCTCATCTACCTCAGGGTAGATTTCACTGCTTCTCCTTCAGGAAGAGCACCTCCAAGGCCGGCCCAAGTGCTGAAAGGAAAAGGGAAAGGAAAGGAGGGAGAATCGAGATAAGAAGAATCTCCTCAAAGTACTCCTTCTGCTTCTGAGAAGAAAGTGGTCAACCTGGTCTCTCCAGGAAAAGAAGGAGAGACCACCAAAGTCTCAATGGACACATCCACTCAGGATGTGGTCACAGCTACAACTACTGAGGTACCCTCCATTCCTCCTTCCACTCCTTCTCCTCCCCCTGTCTTTGAAGCATCTACCCCAATGGATGTTTCTTCTTCTCTCCCTTCCTCCCTTCTATCTCCCACCTCTTCCATCTTCTCCTCTCTCATGGATCTATCGCCTAGTGTTCCCTCCATCCCATTATAGATCCCTTCCACCTCCATGACCTTTTCTTCTCCTGTAGTAACTCCAGGCCCTACAAGCAGTAGCGCATTAGAATACTTGTTGATGCCACCACCAAGTGTCTCAACATTCTTCCCTACGGCCCCTTTAGTTGTCCCCCTTTCACTCTCGTTTCTTCTTCCATTCCCTCTACTCCTTCTCCCCTAAGTCCAAGCTAGATTTCTGACCATCTGGGTCAGCTCAAGAGAAAGGTTCCCATAGCACCCATGGACTTCTCTATCATTCCAAAGAAGGGACCAAAGAAGCAAAAATCTATAACTCACTTCTCTAAGAGCGTCTCAGGAGAGAGGGTCATGGAGATTGCATATCCCGATCCCACCAAAGAGAAGAAAGATCTATCTCCTATAGACTTTATAGTGACCCAAGTCACCATGGGAACCTCATCTGAGAGCCTACAAAGGAGAGGCTTTGTCTGTAGTAGATGCCCTCTGCAAGAAACTTCAAGAAGAAAAGGATGAGAAGATGATACTAAAGGAACAAAACAAACATCTTCTCCAAGCTTTGCAGAGAATGGGAAATGCACCTCCTATGAGATCCTAGAAGTTCTCAGTCAGAATAAATGGAATACACCAAGATTGTTGAACAAGGCACGGAAATGTCCTCCTGGATAGAGTGTGTCCTCACAGACAGTGAGGAAATAATCACAAAGTTCACAAAACTCTACCAAAGTATAGATTAGGAAAACAAGGAGTTGCAGGCAGTACCAAGATCTCTCTCCAAGGAGTTGGACAATGCCAGATTGCAACATGAAACATTTCAGGAAATGATCGACTACTCAGTTGACAACCTATTAAAGGTTGGCGTCATTGATCACCCATGGGCACACAACAAATCTCTCATCACTTTAGATTACCAGGTTGATCAAATGGAATTTATCCTAAAGAGGATAGATAAAATCAAGGAGGAGGCCCTAGATGCAAAACATCAAATGGAGCAGATGGTCACGAAGATGTCTCTAGGATTCTTAGTAAAGCATTCACCTTGAGGGAAGCAGATGAGACGATCCATCTCTTCAAGGATATTGCAACTCAAGGTTTGGTGCCAGAGGTCACTTTTGACCGAGAGTCTATCAATAACCTTCTGGCTTGCCATGATTTCATTGGATACTTGATCGAGGCATGCAACGAGTATGTCAGGGTACCAGATAAGCACAAAAATGAAAAGGAAACTTGTGAAGTCATTGGTGACCATTTCAAGAGTTCTGATCATAATTCACTTTAGATAATGATTATCAAGTTTATGGAATACTGAGCTTAGTATCACATCGCCTCTCCCGATCAGAAGCAAGACACTCCGTTCAAGCAAAGAGATGATGATGAATAGTTTCTCTTCTTGTGTACACTTCGATCTTTTTGTAAAAATATTTAAAAAGTATGTTGGCATTTATGATGACATCATCCATGTTGCATCATGGGATGTTGCCATCCAAAAACTTGCCCAAAGTCAACTTTTGACTTTTTAGATATTTTGTAAATAGTGGTTGGCTTCTTTTTGTCTTCTTTCTCCTTCTCCTTCTCCTTCTATAAATACTGGAATACTTGTTGTATTCCAGGTGTGGACATTTTGTATGAAAAAGAGGTGAAGAGAGAAAGACTTTGTGCCTTCTTGTAACAGAAGAGATTTTAATATATATGTTAAGACTTTGTGCTCAATATATGTGTTATTTGCATTAGATATTTCTTAAGTTAGATCTGTGTTTCTATTCTATTGGATTCATTATTTTTATTGTCATATGTTCATCAGTATTGCTTTGTTTTTTTATGCAAGCAATTTTGGCTCTATTTACTACTAGACCAAAGCATAAACACTTTGACCTTTCCGTCTTTGGAATTCATTTCTTTTCTCCCTTCAGATCTACTTTCCTCTATTCCTTCCCTCTTACCTTTCTATTTGCATTTGGAACTACCTCTACTGGGATGAGATCCCAAACCCTTGAAGTTAGAATAGTGTAGATTTGCATAGATTCCTACTTGATAGAATAGCAATAAACCAGTTTCACTTTGTTGTCTTAAAGAGGGGCTATGCCCTGCACACTGTTGGCCTATTTCCCCGTGATCTGCCTAACCAATAGATTTTCAAACCAGCACATTATTACTTTCCCATATCCCAATTTGATTTATTTACATTTTAACCATATGTTTTCTCACATTAATCCACCACAATTTTAATTAAATAAAAGAGAGGGACACATTACTAATAAAATACATACAACAATAATAAAAATTAACCACATTAATAATATACACAAACCCATGGTCACATATAAAGGTGATCCCCCCATGGGAATCCCTAACAACAACAAACACTACACAATAAAACAAGTTGCCATGGTGACCTTGTCAAATTCACCTAGAATTCCATTGTGGTTTGTTTCCAATCCCCCGATGTTTGTTGTGATTTTAAATTTCAAAACACAAATACCTCCTTCAGCCTCGCGGCCATATCAAAACATCCAAAATGAATGTAAATATAATCACAAAATCATCTATACAAATGAATCACAATAACATCAAGGCAATTTAACATTATCACATGCAATTTATATCAGCAACTATATCATCATCATATAATATCCATTTTCTAGATCTACTCATAATATCCAAATTCACATGTTTGAACAACATCCATAAAACATGCATGTCAAATAATATATCATCATCCACATATGAGTGTCTCTATAAATCACCATGCATCATAACCAAATCAAGATCAACAATAATCCATGATGAAATTTCTAACATCATACTAAATCAAAACATAGTAATGTCCATCATGTAATCAACCGCATCAAAATAAGTATCAACAGGTGTCAAAGGGAAGTGAGCACTATAGATCGTGTAACCTGGGGGGATGTGATAGAGTTTGAATTGTTTCAGTTGGAGCTGATAGTGGTAATTGTTGTTGAGATTTGACAATTGCACAAGATTGTACTTAGTGAGTTGGCGATGCTTGCTTTGAAGCACGAGTGTAGTCCAAATTCCCTGCAAGTGTAAGAACTACATGTCAATTCAATATGGTAAATCATTAAATGGTAAAATAAAAATGTAAAAAACCCTACTTTGAATGTTAAGGGTATTATGTCTCTATCGTTTCATTAATGCAAATACTTGGGCATCAGCTTATGAACAAACTTCAATTGCAGATTGTGATTCTCCCGAGGCCTCTACATGTTGTTGGCCTCTTCCTCTCAATGCAGCTTTTTTTCGTGGAATTGACTCCAAAAATATTTTATGCATATAGAAAAGATTCAATCAGAATTGCATTATATTAGTGCACATTGATTCGATCAGAACGAGAAAAACATAAGAAATACTACCCTTGGTAAATATGGAATATGAACTATTTACCAATTGCTCTTCAAGTGGAATTGACAAATTATTCATTGTCTCATTTTAGCAAGTTGAAGTTGGTTCATCTTTTAAATTATAATAAGCCTCATAATAAATATCTAGGAGATTTTTTTGGAATGAATAACTAGTGTATCTAAAATTGATGCATTGGTAATGTCAACCTTTATCTTGTTAGATAGAAATGTGCACCAGTCAAATTTTTGATTTCTTATTTTTGTAAGAATGCATGCAATAATCCAATTTGGAATGTCAGTTTGTTGACACTACATAATAATTCTAGAATGAAAGAAAGAAATCAAGGCAACAAGAAAGTGGTGTGCAACATATTGCATACCCACTCCTTGTCTTGATTTGTTGACATGAGCTACAAAATTCATCAGAATTCATATCAATTTGAATTAATATAAAAACATTCAAATGAGAGAAAATTACACTTACAATCAACATTGAAACCATAACTAGATTTGAGGAAAATCTTATCATTTTTAGTGATGGTTGCTTTGGTTGTTACTATTGGAAATTTTTTAAAAGGAAGGCATGTCAATCGATGGATATCAATAGGTTCGACACCGGAGGAGAATGTAAGTCGATCTTCCAATGTAACAGTAAAAGTATTGTTTTTTGTATTATAGGATGAAAGTAGGTAGTTAAGAATCTAATGGTCAACCTCAAACTGGGGCATGCTAACAAGCCCTTCGAATTTAGATGCTACTATTGAATCTCCATATTCTACCTTAATTTCCATAACTACATTTATGTGGAGGCACATAGCACTTCTGTATTGAATATTTCCCTTGGAGGCTCTGGGTATTGGATCTTGAGGTTCACCTTGGGCACAAGAAGCCATGACTTCGATTTTGGTGATGAGGAGAATTTAATTGATGTCGACGTATGGTACCTATAGCAAGAAGTTCTTGGAGAAGGAAAAAATTGGTATTTGGGAAAGGAGAACGTGAAAATGAGGGGTCGTGTTGGTATTCATAGGGGAAATTAAGGTTTCGTGATTGTTGACTGGTGTCAACAACATTTTGTTGTCACGTGATAGCAAGGTGTTGTTGATATACATCAACAAAATTATGTTGTTGTGTGATAACAAGGTGCTGTTGATACCTGTCAACAACATTTTTTTGCCGTGCGATAATAAAATTTTGTTGACGCATGTCAAAAAAAATTGTGTGATAGTAAGGTGTTGTTGACACTCGTCAACATCACCTTGTTGTCACACAGTAGAAAAATGTTGTTGAAAAGCATCAACAACACCTTGCTATCATGCGAAAGTAATGTGCTATTGACGGGTGTCAAAAAAACCTTGTTGTCATGCAACAACAAAAATATTGTTGACGGGTTTCAATGGCACCTTGCTGCCGTGTGCCTTTCACACTTTCTCTATTAAAATTGCCAGGAAAATATTTCGTGTAGAAACCTACGAAAATTTTCCTTTGTGGTGAATGTGGCCAAAGGAATATTCACCATGGATTTTCCACCTTTTTTTAGAGGCTTCTTAAATTGAACCCTAACTTCCAAGTAATTTTCCCCACTTTTTTCAAATCATTGACGATTCTATAAAATCCTATCGACCTTCATGAATCTCAATCCCTGGAAATTATAGTGAAACTATGATACTTTAGAAACCTATATGATATCATTTCATACATCTGGACATCTTCTACATCCATATAACATCTTTAGCCTCACAAAAACTTGTAAGACCTCATACAACATTATTTCTTGGCATTCCACACCAAAGGTAATTCATTTTCACTCATTATCATTCTTGGTCTATCCACACATCATATTAAAGGTCAAATCAATCTATAAATCATTTGCTTTCCATACAACTTACATATTATAAGGAATCATGTTTTTACACAACAATTGTCAACTATTCCTTTGAATCACTAGTGATTACCTCTAATCACCAATGACCGTGTTGAATCACTAAAAATCACTATCTTTTAGTCATTTAATCACATTTTTCATATTTTTAATCAGTATTGTAATATATTTTTCATCTAATATGTCTATTTCCAAATTTTCTCTTCTTATAGATGACTATAATAGGTCAGGCACATCTAATTACCAGCATCTATGATCTTCCTATCATTTCATAGACATTAGTCTAGGAGAAATTTGACATTACACATGAGTTGAGTCTATGTGCCATATCCTTGACACCATACATTGACAACATCAAATATCAGATTGAATTCATATAATAAGAATAATATATTGTTGAAAAAGAGTGGATCAAATACTTCAAATATTTTGAGCTCGCCTTACCCCTTTCTTGTGCCACTTATCACACAGAGCAGGATCTCTCTATCCTTTTTACACTTAATTTATATTTCTATTAACTAGCTATCATAGTGTATCTTTTATCATTTATCACTTGATTTTCAAAATATATTAACACCCTTCAAAGGAATCCCATTGGTTCCTGGGATCAGCCTTTACTGAGCAAATCATCATATCTTTATCTAATATTTATCTTGTCTAGTTGTCTCTTTGTGTGTAGCTTCTCCCATTCATTAGAAGCAGGAGTCCCACATTTGTTTTGCATTCACACATCTTGATACTGTATTATCGATGTAGGTATTGTTAAACCTTGTTTTCCTCTAAGTTTTTTGTGATTATTTATATAAATAATGAACTGGAATCCACCTTAAACAATGTTATTAGTTTTTTTTTAAATAAATGATAATAAGCTTAGCATAAATGGAGGTAAATTGTATAGCATGATAAAATGGTACCATTGTAAAATTTCAAATGTGATATTATTCATTATGAAATAATATCAATATACATAATGTTGGAAAGTATTTAACTAAGACTTATCCTTAGAGAAAAATACTCCTCTAATAATAATATATAATAAATGGGATGGAGGTGTACCTTTGTTTTCCATAGTTGTATATCAATTCACCCAATTAATTTTTAGTTAGGTTCAAAGCTAGTAATCACCTCTAACTTTTGAATATGATAGCCTTTGAAATTATAGGGGCATAAGTCAGATATCCAAAAGAACTAGGGGAGAAGGAGTATATAGTATCGGACATATCACCTCCTCCCCCACCAACCTTCAAGCCCCATATATAGATAGGGGCCCTCCAATATCTATATTTTCTTAGCCACCAAGGTATATAGGGTAATAGATACTTCCAAATATCTAAAGATATCCCCCCACTATAGCTACAGTAGTGCTGACCTACCCTCTTCCCCAATTCACCTCCACTCCCATATAGATATATATAGTGGTAGGGTTGCATAAGGAATTGCAGACAAAATCCCTAGGTTACATTCTTTACCAGAAGGACTTAGGGATCCAACCTTATATATTTATTAAATCCCTATATATAGAAAATGTGAAACCTTCTTATTTATCCAAGATCAATCCAACAAACCATTACCACAACCATATAATCATTTCACACACAGAAAGACTATTTTATTATCTGAAAGAAAAATCACACACCATGCGGCAATACAAGACTACCTATTAAATAGGATTTACAACAAAAAATTTCAAAAAAAACTTTGTTTGAACAACCTCGACGAGAGACCAATTTTTTAAAAACAAAATAACAAATTTGGTTAAATAATAACTCCCTAACAATGATTTTAACCTAGTGTAATTGTAAACTTATTTACACTAACACCCTCAATTAAATGAATATTAGGGAGAAAAATATGAGTCCCAGATACTATCCTGATAAGGTACTCATGTACAAATATTCAGAAAAACACAAATAACTCAAAAGTCGTAAAATATCTACAATATATGCACACACACACACCCCATAATGCTTAAATGAGTGGAGTGATTTCAAATAATCTGTATGAGTGGAGAAACAAACTGCTTGGACAAGGACAAGCTGAAACTGGAATTCACCAGAATAGCTACTCTTCAGAAGGATGGAAACCTCAAAAACATGCTGAAGGAGACTGTCACCTGCCAAAAACAAGTCCAAAAATACAGATACAAAATCTCTCAAGAAGATGGCTTTGGTGGTGATGGAGTAATCCAACAACTTAAATAGTGAAATAGTGCCCAAAAAATTAAAGTACAAACACATGAAGGTAAACAAGGTTAAGTAGTAAAACCCCCATGGAATTTTATAACTCAGTGCAATTACAAAATAATCCCAACAAAACACACCAAATGATGCATAGAACTAGAATTCAATCAATTTGTAGAAGACATCATCTAAAACATGAGAGTAGCTCCTAAACAAACTGTCAATAACCCAAGGATCAAAACAATAGATAAAAAGGGGCAAGAGGAGTTATGAGTGGAACTTTCAAAGAGGAGTTCCAAAACCAAAATCCAATTCATCATCTGATGCAGGAGTGACCCAAGCTGAAAGTGCCTTGCCTTTTCCTGTGGAACGAGTGGAAGAAGATGGAATAGTGATATGATGTTGCTTCAATGTTGCCTCTAAAGCTTCCATTTTCTTAAAGCATATATTTTCATCATGATTTGGACCACTACAAAAATTACATGGGCCATATGTTTTCTTCTTTTTAGTGATCCTGGGAGTTTGAGATGATTTTCTTGGAGGTCCCTTGAGAGGTGGTGGAGACTTTCCTTTGAAGCTATTAGCAACTAAAGCATGGCTTGAGCTTGATAAGGCATCAAGTGTTTGTAATTTTGTTTGCTCATGAGATAACCTTTCACAGAACAACTCAAATGATGGCATTTTAAACTCATCTCCTAGGGCATCCATTGTAGAATAGAAAGTAGAAGAAAAAATACTATAAGGACCTTTTAATTTTGACATAATCAAGAAAATGCATTCGTTATCCTTTTTTTCTTTCCCACCTACTTTTAACTGAGCTCTGATCAACTTAAATTTTGTCAAGAAATCTTCAATTGACAAAAATTCCGATGGAGACAATGAATTTAACTCAGCATCTAACTGCAGTATTTTAAATTCATTGATTTTACCAAACAGATCATCAAATTTGTCTCAAACCTCTTTTGTATTCTTGGCACCAATAATATGGAACATTAGGCTATCTAATATATTAAATCTAATTAAGTTGAGAGCTTCATATTACTTTCATCCATACACATATTTATCCTTCTTTGATGTGAATGCTAGCACATTATCTTGAAAACCCCTCCATAGCCCTCTGGATTGTAATAACTGCTACATTTTTGGTTTCCAGATGTGGTAGTTTGTCATATTTATTGGCTCAAAATACCTTTGATCCATCACTGGGTTTGACATTTTTACAAAAGGAAAGATGCTTCCACAAAGAGATTGTGCTCCCAAATATATTGTTGAAGGATGCTCTAAAAAATGAGTTAAGAACTAACCTCTCTGAATCACAAGAAAAATGTAACCAATAGATCGGGAATAAAAAATAGGCACTTTTGTAAAAAAATAGTGCTTGATTTCAAGCTACTATGCAAAATTTATAAGTGTTTTAATTTTCCTGCAAATAGGCTCTATTTAATTAAAAATTGCTTTGAGATTAAAAAATTGATCAAAACAGAGGCCATGGTGGTTGTGTGACCACTCGTTGGAATTAGGAGAATATGTAGATTCTAAAAATGGCCTTGATTTACTAACAACCCACCAAAAATATTTTAATTTGGCCAAAAATGCATTACTTGCCCAAAAAATGTAATTATTTAAGAAAAACTATAGATTTTTTTTTTTTAAACTATAGTATTTTGCAAACAATTAAAAATCAGCCAATCAGAAATGGTTGTTCAAGAAAAAAAATCATGGGAAAGAAAATTTAGGCACCAATCCTTCCATCAAGGCAGTATTCATGGCAATATTTATCTCATAGAGTATTAATTCATCTATAAATAATTAATATAACAACTAAAGTATTAATTGCAAACTTGTCATCATGAGAGTTGGCTGCATATAAAATAATAAGACTACAATGGTTTTGAAAACCATGTGAATCTGATGTAGACTACAATACGGATCCTAAGCCAAAATTGAATAGAACAATTTTGTCACGTTGGAGAGGTTACTGTGAGCTATAGATGGATAAAGAGGCCTAAATGATAATACAAGATGTTGATAGAAGATGATTTGAGGTAAATGCAATGACCTCAAAAGGATAGATAATGGATTCTCAAAGATCAGCTCTGATACCATAAAGAAAATGTGAAACCTTTTTATTTATCCAGGATCAATCCAGCAAACCATTACTACAGCCATATAATCATTTCACATGCAGGAAGACTATTTTATTATCTAAAAGAAAACTCACACACCATGCAGCAATGCAATAATACCTATTAAATAAGCTTTATAATAGTAATTTTCAAACAAAAAAAAATTAACAACCTCTACGGGAGACCAATTTGTTAAAAACAAAATAACAAATTTGGTTAAATAATAACTCCCTAACTATGAGTTTAACCTAGTGTAAATGTAAACTTATTTACACTAACAATATAGAGATTATAGGGAACTACTACTATAGTAGTTATAATATTCTCAAGGGACCAAAGGAGAAAATCTACAACCTCCAACACAAATTAGATAGGGGAGCTACAACATGTAGAGAAAGGCAAGAAACCTACCTTACTTATTTACCATACTCCCTCAAAACCTTCCAAAAACTCCTTCTCCTACCCATATCTCTTTCTTAATTGATGGTCCTCTTTTTATATAGATCAATTCCTTTCTCTCATCCCATGCTTCGGTCCATGCTTCAATCCTTTCCTTTCTTCTATGTTTCATTTCATATAATTTATTCCATATGTCATATATCTATATAGTCCCATAAACAAGTAACAGATATCACAGTGGCATTGGAACTGGTGGAGGAAATGAGGCCTACTCCCTAGCCAACATCCTCTACTCATAGCCCAACCTAGCACATACCAACATAGCCTTGCAAGTGGGACCAACTAAATGAACCTGAGGGGTACTCTCACCCTCTTTTCAATATTATAGGTATGCCTACAAATTAAACACAAAAGATAAAACTACCCTCCCCTCTCTCTTAAACCACCAAGTATACTTTCAAGTGGGGGAAACTTGTATAACCTCTATATATATAACTACCCTAGTTCATAGTCATAGATACAAAATCCATGCCCACTCCTTCTACATTCATAACCTAATCTATAGAATTTTCTCTATCGGGGTAACACATATAGCTTAGTAACACCGATATAATTATGTGTTACTAATTCTCTTATTACAATATGCTAAAATTGAATCCACCTCCCTTATGGGCTTAAAATTACTCCCACAAAATATAGTAGCAGTATATAGATGGTTGTAATACCAACTATATAGAGTCTTGTAGGCGTCTATCTAATATGGGTGTTTCTCTCTATAGAGACAACCTAACTACATATATTATATTTGTTCCCCTTCTATCCCTCACATATACAGGTAGGGTGGAGAAAGAGAGTAAGAGAAAAATATAATGACTCTCCCCTCCATATATAGGGTAGGGGGTTTTCATGTTCTTGAGTTTCCCCAAGATAAGATGATTTTCTATAAACTCTAGATAATATTTTCATAATAGATATGTAGGGATGCTTTTACCTGTTTTTTTATCTCCATAGTTCCATATCTTTTCTACAGTGAACCCTAAATAGATATATATTTGGGACTATGAATATTATATATCAATAATTGTGACCCTCCTTTCTCTCAATCCTTGTATGGATATTTGGATAAAATTGGCCCAACTATAAAGAATGGACCTACATAGAATCCTAAATTCTATATGGGTTGTGGGGCAATAGTAATTAAGGTTTTATTCTTTTTTTTACAAATTTTAGGGGTGGCACAAAGTTGTGTCATATTTGTGTCACACCCACCTCTAATTGAAAAAAACATAAAGTTTAATGCCAAAAAGAAATCACACTTTATTTCATTTTATTTTAA
Organism: Taxus chinensis; assembly: GCA_019776745.2. Lineage (NCBI taxonomy): Eukaryota > Viridiplantae > Streptophyta > Pinopsida > Cupressales > Taxaceae > Taxus > Taxus chinensis. The sequence continues at coordinate 452,661,072 of CM034151.1, read as the reverse complement.
CAACGATGAGAGGAAAGAAAGATAAAATGGAGAGGAGAAGATAACTCTAGTGGAAGAGAAATATAGCAAGCAGGGAGAGGAAAAGGGACCAAAGACATAATAGAAGATAACATATACAAAAAATGGGGCATCGATATAAAAAAGGCACAAAACTAAATACTTGAAGGAAATAAAAACCTTTATTGTAAGAAGATGAAGATTATGTGGAAAATCCCATATTACATTTATGCATATTTTCATTTAAATCTGATAAATAATCTATGTGAACTGTAGGAAGTAAAATGTAAATCTTAGGAGAATTTTTGTAAACCCTATGATAGATTTGAAAGTAAATCATGTAAATCCTAAATAAAATATAAAAAACCCTAGCATAAATTATGTAAACCATAGGGAATATTGTGTAAACCCTGGTGTAAATCATGTAAATCCTAGTGTAAATTGTATAACCCCTAATGTTAATTGTGTAAACCCTAAGAGAAAATTATGTAAGGTATAGATAATACTGTATAATCCCTAATGTATATTGTGTAAACCCTTGGTAAAATTTTGTAAACTCTAGGGAAAATTATGTAAACCATAGGGAATGTCATGTAAAGATAAGGTAAATTGAATAAAATCTAGGGTAAATCGTGTAAAACCTAAGAACCCTTGAAATTTGAGTAATTCATGTCATTTTTGGTGAATATACCCTTGATTTGGTCATACTATTTGATTTATCTCATTCAACTTGTATCATTAATTCATATGTATCAATAATAACCAATTGATTCCATAAAGTGTGGTTTTCTATTGGGTCTCCTTCCAAGCCTTGAATAAGAGGTGTCAAAGAATACAAACTTCATATCCTCTCATAAGTGGTATTTAATTTTTACAAAAAAAACTTATTTACTTGTATTCCCACTCATACGGGGTTTAATTACATAAAGTAGAGATCATGAACCATGATCCTTCATCATACCTTTCTTCACATCCTTAAATTTTGTAATCTTAAAACAAGGTTTCCTAATAAATATATTATTTCAAAATGTATATGATGATATTTAAATAATACATATCATAATCACAACAAATATTCTACCCTAAATCATACCATAATATAATATTTAATCAACACAAATTTTTCAAGTGGAATATATAGAAATATGATTGGGGTTTAGAAATATGGAATCTTCTATGATATTTATAGATGTGACAATGATATATAAATTTGCTAATATGATATTAAGAGTTTCTTATATGTCTCTATAACCTATACGGACCTAAAGATAAGATTCAAAAATAATATGTTGTGTCAAATACTATCTTTGAGATATTTTTTGCTAGGGCATATGAGTCTTACCTCTACTACTATGATCTAAAATAGAACTTTGGCATCTCATACACCTTTGTCTCTAAAACCAGGATATGTTCTTGAAATTTCACAATTGCACTTATATTAATAACTAGGATGCTCAACACTACTCCAAAGAGATGGCATACCCATGTAGATGTCCCTCTTAGTAGGTGTGTGAGAATGTGGATAAAAAAATGTAGATTGGAAATCCCTAATAAGGTCTTCAACACTTGGAAATGAACTTTATATAATTATTCCTATTCCTATATCTAAAATAAGTACATAATTACATTGTACACTACATGTAATGCCATGTTTTTCATGACTAAGTCATACATATTTCCCCACTTAATGCATTCTATAAAAAAAAATCGATACTATAGAGGATGCAACCTATTTAGAATTACATTTGATTCATTCACATGTGGCATATCCAAAGATCAGAGTCTAGTACAATATGACATGGATGAGGATTTAGATGAAACCTATGTTCCACCTAGAAGTTCATCAACCTTTGCACACTTGCTAGAGAGGTATAAATTAAGAGTATTTTTGTAATTTAATAATATTTTCATATTTGAAATTATAATTATACATCTTCATAATGACAAGTCTACTACTTATAGAGACCTAGAATATTCATCTAATGAATACCGCCACATTTTTATGAGTGGATGTCACTCAACCTCTGGGGACTCAACATGGAGGTATATATTTATAATTGATTTTTAATAACAAAATTATTTAATTTCACTTAACAATTCTAAAAGTACTTGTGTATCACAAGTATACTTCCCATATAGATTTGTGAGCAGATGGTGGCAGTGGAACAAGAACACATACTTTGTTTACTCATAGGGTTTCCCCTGCATGGAGGTGTTAATTTATAGTTTATTTTTTAATATAATAAAACTCTTAATTAAACACTTATAATATTACTTGATTATGGCATGTTTACATCCCATATCAACCTACATAAGGATGAGGGAAACCATAGAATGAAAAATTCACTATGTGGAGGTATAGAGTCTTCATGTATTATTTAAATTAATTATAATTAATTATTTTATAATGAGTTGACATTTGTTTTAGATCCTCAGTAGGGGCAGCTCCCTTACAACTTGTTAACAATACAAAAATTATAAAAGTGCAATGGTGAGAGAGTGCCCCAAAAATTATGAATGACTCTCTCCTTAGTGGACTAAGGGGGGTGATAATGTACTCTCATCCCCTCTAGAAAACATTTTATAGAACCTCTTAGTAATTATAAGCATTTGGTGCAAGGGGACCACAAAATGGACCTTTATGTAAATGATGATATGATGATATTAATGCATATTTGAGGAAAGTGAGTATTTATAATTGAATTTATTTGAGCTAGAATAATTTATTATTGCATTAGTTTAATTTTTTTCAATTTATTTTATATATCATTTTTGGTGATTTCTATTTTTTGATTTCAGGTATTTAAAAAAAGAATAGTTGACTGAACATGAAAATTGATTCATTCATATTGTCATCTAGAGTGGATACAAATCCAACTTGAGAGATGGATAAGTGTGGTTGGTGTAACTTTCGTCAAGTTCAGGAGGACCCACTACAAGCTAAATCTAATTATAAAATTTGCATCATAAGGGTTTATGAGAATAAAGAGGAATTTGAGGGTGATTGCATTGCGTAAATAAAAATTTTAATAAAACAATATATATTTTTAAAATAATTTTTATATTTAAAATTTTGAAGTTCACTACTTAGGAAATATAGATGATGAGAGGAGATGTATTCCACCTCCTGAAATAGAGAAAGATACTTCGTTCAATTTGTATGACAAGTGGATAGCATAAGACACTAATAGGGTTGCAAGTTAGCTAACGAAAGAAATAATATATGTTGGCATTAACACTATAAAGAGGAATATTTGAATATTTGCACTATGGTTGATAAACACATTTTCTTTAATTTGATATTTTATGTTGTTTAGTTTCCATTCACATCTTATAAAAGATAAATATGATCTATGATCATAATGCAATGGTAATTGTATAACATGGTGATTGATTATAATTTAATACATATTGCAACTAATGCATGTATCAAAAGGAATGTGCTCAAGGGGTACGAAGCCAGATTCCAAAAAGGGTTGTTGGCAACTCACTCTTTGGGCCAAAAAAACTAAGAAGAGGTTGCTAATAAATTTCTTAGTTTTATATACGTTATTTACAAAATTGCGTTGTATTTTTTAATATTTTTTAAAATGAAAATATTAAAATATGTTATTTTATCATATATTTGTACTCGCAGGAAGAGTTTTATAAGAAGCGTGAAAAAAAAGTGTGCATCATTAAAATATTTGATATGGAATAAAAGATCCTCCAATCAATGGGCCCAACATAATCGATTTGTACTATTAAGACATGTAGTGTTCAATTTCTTGTACACACAAACTATAAATTGAAATTAAACACTTTTAACATTTTATCATTAAATTTTGTCGGGGTAAAAAATTATAAGGATGAAGAGGATTTGTAGAAGGTTGAGGATGATGAGAATGATGAAGATAATGATGAGCACAATTAAGAGGATAATGAGGAAAACAAGGTGGATCAAGTTCAAGAAGAGAACTAATATTTTTAGGATCAGGGGGAGGATTTCGAGAGCGATCATGGGATATTTATGTAGTTTTATATCTATTTGTTTTGTAATTCAAAAGGGACCCCTTAATACTCCCTCAAAATTACATTGATATATTATTATAAATCACATTTTTAATTGAAATAATGTCTTTTATTATTATTATTATTATTATTATTATTATTTTAATATTTTAAAAATTCTCAGTGTACAATTTCTCAATGAAAATACAATGTAAACAAAATTTTAGTATTTAATGTTCAATATTTGTAAATAAGAAAAAAAGTAATATAATTATTCATAATCATACCGTTTGTAATTATGATTAATTTTATTTCTATATTAAAAAATTTATCCAATGAATTTTGCATCACATTTTTGCAACCACTAATTGTTAATATTTTAGGTCTTGCGTCAATTCAGGACGCAGTTTTGATGAAAAATAGTTACAAAAATGACACAAAGTCAATACAACTAAAATATTCTAGTCACCTCATGTTTGTGCCACTTTTGCACCACACAAATTCTTATAATAAACACGTTGAAAACACCCAAAAGGTAAAATAATGACACAAAAATGAGCTAAAATGTGGTTTTATTTGCACATTGTGTAGTAGTGTAGTGATGTAATTAATATAGCTGAAAAAATCAAGTTTATTTTCACATTTCATGGATTTCCAAGAAGCGTTGTATCAAAAAAGGATGTTAAGTTTGTATGAAAATGTTGGAGAACATTTTCGAAGAAATCAAATAGAAAAATGCAATTTATTTTTACATATCATTCATAGATAGATGGATAGACAAAGGTCATTAATAGGTGTTTGGAAAAAAATTAAGATATTTAAATGAAAACAAGCTAAGTACATAAGATAATATTCTATAAAAAGTTAATATTTCATATAATAATTTAGAGAATATGATCATAACAAAGACATCATTCTACATAATGTATGTTTTTCTGAGAGGTATTGAGGAGTTATGTGACATGATAAATATATAAGTAAGAAATATAAATTGAGAATATTTTGTAAAACATATGAAAGATGTACATAATCAAGTACGTAAGTAATTAGAGATAAGTTTCGCACAGTATAACCATTTTGCATATAAATATTGATGGGAATTTTGATATCAAGTAGGATACATTGTCTTAGCTTATTTGAAAAATGAAAGGCTTCCAAAAGTTACATACTATAATTAAATTTGAAGACAATTGGATCACAAAGAGTGTTGTGGAAGTTTTTGAAATATGCATATGAAAATGAGTTAATAAATGTATTTAAATTTCACCTATATTCAATGTGGAAGAATTATATCCATGTAATCAAGCATGAAATGGATGAGGAAACAAAGAATTGGATTCATAATTGGAGGGTTGATTGGAGAACGTAAATGGTAGAGAAAAAGTGTGAATATTTAGATATATTGATTGACACTAAGATAAAAATTTGGACACAATACAAGGAATACAAAAATTATTTGGTCAAATAGATGAACCAACACATTGAGGATGTAACTTTTATAAGTTCATTTGAAGCTATGAGGCATGGAATTAATAGATACAAGGCATAGATTACCATTATCTAAACCATAAGTATGAGCTTAGGATTTTATTCTTACCTATAGTGTATGATGTAGGAGCATATGAGTTTATTTACAATCTTGCATCACTGAAAAATACTGTAGTGTAGTTTTTCAAATTAATTTTGTAAGTTTTTTATTTTCTAATTTGTGCAAGTTTTATTTTACACATGAATCTATTTGTATGTTTTGTGCATCATGTTCCACGTAATTGTCTATTTTAATGTTTTATTGCCACATAAATGTGGAATAAAATAGTAATTATATATTATTTATGCATATTTACTAAGTAGTGTTCCACATTATCAATTGATATGCGTAGGTATTTTGAGGATAGAGTGATTGTTCCATTTATATAAAAAAAAATCATCCAGGATCATAGTATTATCTTGAGTACATAGCTAAGCTTCACATATCAATAGGAAAATTACATTAACAGCATGAGGTTTCACCACTTGGCGCAAAGGAAGATGACTTCAGTATAGTTTTTAAAAAAGTAATGTGTTTTGTGCATAGTAATGAATCTATATTTTCTAATATTTCATGTTAACATCATGTTTTCTATTTAATGGTATGTAACTATATTAAGATAGCATGCAAGGATTTACTGCAGCAGTTGAAATCAAAGTGTTATGTGTGATGGCATGAACATGGCGTTTAACTTACAAAGTTTAAAATATAATGTATTATGATATGAGCGGACATCGATGTTACCTAATCAAATATTTATAACCATTGAAATGAATCAATTTTCATTAAGTTGTGTTTGGGACCTATGTTGTATAGAGAATTTCAATGAATATTAGTATCATACGGGCCAATTAAATATTCAAAAAAATATTTTTATTAGGTGGGTATTGCATCATATAAGTATGCCACTACTCTTTTGTTAGGTATGACTCCCACACAATTATTACAATATCCCAAACTAGTTTGTTTAGTGTGGTTTATATTGTAGTGTTATACTTGCAAAGATTGTAAGTTGGCAAGTAGAGATATTAGCATCTAGATTTTGTTGAGCATCTTATCTATGAGATAGATTTTTTACCATACATTTCTTTCTGTGATTGAATAAATATTTTTTTCAGAGTTCAACCATTTGTTTGTGTTTTTTTTTTAATACATTTTATACATAGCATTTCATTGGTTATTATCAAGGTTGTATGGTTAAGGAAATATATAACAAGGAATCCTAACCACATTTACATCACATATGGATCCTAAAGTGAGGTCATGAGGAACAGGGAAAATGTCATGGGAAGGCATAAACATTTATTTCTTTTACCTCATAGAAAAATATGGGATATCTTTATACTTCACTTGTTATCCCAAGTTGAAACCTACATTTTGGGTTTCTTCACTATTTGATGTTTTTATATTAAGGGTAAAAGCTTTTGGAGGGACCTTGCCTAGAAGTACATCAAAAAATATCTACAACCAAGATAAGCAAGAAAAAATATAGTGGTTTTTTTATATGTAGGGGTCTCACCCCAACCAAAATATAAAAACCAACAAAGAACTAAGGTAGGGGGAAACTTCCTACAAGAAGCCAAACTACAAACAGACAACAGTAAAACTGCAATTCTAAAATAGCACCACAACAGTTGCACGATGAACACAAATACAAAGGCACTAACTAGCAGATTTATTAGAAACCTTAAGAGAAATCTTGAGTGTCTGATAGAGATTCAATGTTATGCCAATATTAGGATCCCAGTTGGAAGCTTTGAAATTCTTGGTGATCCTTCCATTCTTCCAAGTTGAGGATGGAATGCCACTGATATCATAGATCTGGTGAATGTGGAATTGAAGAATATCTAATAATTCTCTATGAATGGCCAAATGGTTATTGTACTTTTCATCAAGAGCTCTGATTTGAGTAGTAAGAGTGTTTACTTCCTCTCTAATACTGGAAATGGAGTCAGAATCTGAATTCGTGATGCCATACTTGAGGAGAAAATCAATATTCCTAAGGGCAGCCTGTCTGCATATTTTATAGAATTCTTTCAGCCTTTGTGTGTCTCAAAAATATGGATTTTTCTCCATATATTGGCTATATAAATTTAGTCGATCACATTAGAGTGGAAAAATCATAATTTAATGGTTGATTTTTAAGGGTTTTATTTCCTTCCCTAGTTGCATTTTTCAGCATATAATTCAGAAATGCAATTATGATTTTTGGATATCTTTTGTAAATCTGGATTTGGTGATTGGGAGTGCCTCAAATCCCTTTGAGGTTAGAAAGTGTCATTTTGGGGACATTACATAGTCCCCACTCTTTATCAAAGTGCCTGTTATATTATGATTTAGCTAGTCAATCGTATCACTGATGAAGAAATATCCAGCCTAGCAGAGCTCCGCCTAAGGTCTACATTCTTCTCTTTCAAAGATCATTGGTTTCAAACAAAGGAGCGGAGTGGCAATGGGTTCGGCCCTTGTCCTATTGTTTGCCAACATATTATGAAGAGGTTTGAGGCTAATACTTTGACTTCCTTCCATCTACAAACCAAAATGGCAGAAGCGATGTGTGGATGACAATAATTTCAAGTGGCCACATGGAAGAAAAAGCCTTGAGATGTTTCATACACACCTAGATAGCATTTATCCCAGCATCCAGATCACTATTGGATAAAATATTCTACATTGTAGTGAGAAAGGATAAGGGAATGTATGAATGTTAAAATGTTTTTCATATTATATACAAGTGAAGGGATGTATGATAATAAGTTGCAATCCTTCATTATCTTATATATATATTATTTACCAATCTTAATTATTATATTTGCAGTATTATTAATGGTAGGTATATGGCAGTAACACCTAGGTTCAAGATACTAAGACAAAAATTTGGGAGCAAGAAAATTTGAAACATACCATGCTATGGGATTGCTTCATTTCAGCTAACACTAAACACTCAAAAACAATTATTTTATTCAACAATTGTAGCTACTCTTACCTAAACCTGTCACAAAGGAAAGAATTACGTATTACATGACCTTGAGGAATTGAGTGAAGAAATTTGGTGCATGTTTTAATACATAATTATCTGTGTGTGTAAGTTCTTAGAGGCCACCAACTGTAAGGATCAACTTCCCAAGCAATCCATATTGAAGATAGAATTCTAAGACCGTGTTAGCACTCTAAAACCTCAAGGATCTATATATGAAAAAATAAAGTACATACAAAAGAAATGAAAACTTACCTAAGCCGTTGGGCATTAAGGAAAATGAAAACTTACCTAAGCCGTTGGGCATTAAGGAATTCTTACTAGTGAAAAGAACGATACATGCGAAACGCAAATCTCGCATCCCATCCTGATGATGCTAAACCACTAATCCAGTGAAGCAAAAATCAACATCAAAATTAGACCATATTATGTAATGTAATAAAGTCAAATTAAAAAAATCAATGGAAAAAAATATTATACTGTCTATAAAATTTCATACAATTGCTCAAAAGAAGAACCAAGAGCAGTGTTGCATTCAGAAACCGATTGTTACATAATGCGCAACGGCGCATTTCCTCTATCTCTGGCAAAGACAACCTCCAAGATCTTCACACAAGGAGAAAACGATCTTGTTCAATAACAAAATGATAAATTTAGCAGTTGAACAGTTGTGAACAGTCTTTACTTTACCTCCCAACACAAATAAGGATTGAATGCTCAAACTATGAAATATTTATACCAAAACACATTGCAAAATCCACTTACTATCGTAAGTACCCACAAAAAATTCTTGGAAAGATCACAAACATTAGTTTAGGATGAATTGTAAGACATTAAGATGAGAATTTTCACACAAGAAGCAACAAGTGAGAAGCATAGAATTTGCAATATTGACCAGCAACAAGCAGCAAGAATATTTGTGTACCTTGCATCCATAATTCTCTGCAAGCAGACCTAAAGCATGGTGGCAGGTACTTCTTATAGCGTCATCACAATCATCGAACCACTGTGTCCCACATAATATGAAATACAAATTAAATATACAATGAAGTAGAAACAGTGTGTAAATGGTTATGGCAGCTAAGTAGTAACATTTCTGATCATCTTTCTTCTTTTCAGGGAATGAAAAAAATAGTGCCATTTGAGTTTTTTTACGTCGGTTAACACAAATGCAGAGGAAATTTTTAAACAAAATATGAAGTCATAAAACCTTTGTGTATGTTGCAAAGCATCAAATCCCCAACAGAGTTGTTTGTTTGCAGCAGTGGTAAATTTACTCGAGGCTGATAAAGTATATACCAAAGAAATCCACAGCAAAAAAAAAAAAACGATCGTTAGATTCCAAAACAAACTGGATGATAAACTATGTTTGAACTATTCACATTTAATAAGCACGAATCTCTCCTCTATCATGTTCAATCAATGAACGATATTATAGTCATCCACAATGAATATTTGTATTCAAATGTATTCTATTGATGATGCTTCCAAAGGACATGCAATTTTAGCATTTTTTCTACATTCTTCGTCCCATTTTTCTAGCCTTCACTAGATACCCTACAAAACCACTTGTAAACTTATTGTTCACTTATGTTATTTTGTCTCCTGCATCAGACATTTTACCATTGGTCTTAGCAAAGGACTTTGTAATTTCCTTGCTTGTGAAGGGGACAATATTTAATCACATGACTTGGTGAAAAACAGGCAACATACCAACAATGGAGATTTATGTAAAAAAACTTTTTTTTACTTGATTTGACCCTCCACGAAGGAATCAATCTGTGAGGGAACATGTCTTGAAATATCCACCTCAACTCACACTCTTGTAATTTCTTTTAATGAGTACATACCTCTCTTGTCTTAAACAAGAAAATCTAAAATTAGGGGTGTAGGGATACAAATAGTAAGGTAGCCATTAATACCTTCAATACATGTCATTAATGATACCTTCAATGCCCACCATTACCAAGGTTTGCACTCAGTGCCATCCAGCCTAACATATAACCACTTATCAAACAGCAATTTTCAACAAATGCAATGCGTTGATACCGAAAAATGTTGAGGCAAGCTTGCTCTTACAATGTAGTGCAAGTTTGATTACTGGTCTTTCAACATTTCAATAGCTAAAGGAACCATTTTACGTACATGTTCAAAGATGTCGAGTATATCCCATGCAAATGGGAGAACTGGTCCAGTATAGAGATGCTCCTCTACCACTATAATTTCACCATCTCTAATATGGTATTGCCACAGGCCCAATATGATCCAAACCATGTGGTTGAAATATAACTTAGTGTGTTCAAGTCAGATAGCCATGAAAGGACACCATCAAGAGCTCTCTCCTTCAAACTAATACCAACACCTCCAATTGGGATAAGGATCAAAAACACTCGAGATAATTAAAAACAAAGAATGGGAGAACTGGTGTCCATTTTGGGTATAGTCAGATGCTCCTCTATAAATGGGATAGTTAATCCACTATAATTTCACCATTGATGTGCCTATCAAATAATATGGTATTGCCACAGGCCCAATCCAAACCATGTGTTGAGGTTGGTGGCTCAAAGGGCAACCCTATAACTTAGTGTGTTCCAGAAAACCATGAAAACACCATCACTTGGGATAAGGATCAAAAACACTCAAGATAATTAAAAACAAAGCAAATCATACCTTATTTTACCTTGAGAAAGTGATCCTTGTTGAAGGAAATTTGAATTCACTTGCTGATTAAAGATGGATGAATTACTTGTATGATTAATTGCTTGATGGCTCAAGATTTTGTCAGCTCTTTGGTAAGAGTAACTTAATTGATTATCATTGTCTTAAATGGTCTTCAGGGTTTCAGCTTGCAGATTTAACTTTTCAAAAATAGAGGGGGTGGCATGTTCATTGGGGCTTACAGGGCTGACAACAGGGGGGTTTTCTTCAACACGTAACTCTTTATCCTTTTTGTTTCTTCTCAGAATCCATTTTGAAGGGGGTTCAATAACAGGGTCACAGAAAAGGGGATTTTTTGAGTGGATACGGGGATGCTAAGAAGGCGGAGGAGCTAAAGGAGGGATAGGGTCATTTTCCACTACATCTAGAATAAAATGGTGAATAAGAAAAATAACCCCTTGATGTAGTGGTGCTACCCTCTTATGTCCTTGTACTTCCAAAACAGACTTCTCTAAGGAGTGCAGAATATAGTATGGAAAACTTACCTTAACTTCATGCCTGAAATGGGTAAGGAGAACCAAATTATATAAAGGAAGAGTTGAAAACCATCCCTCAAGAGTAATGTAGTGGACCATCATGTGAGAAACTTCGTCAAAGGATTGCGAGATAGAGACACGTATGATGCCTTCTTTTTTAATTTCAATGCTTTCTCCATCATCCAGGAATAACCTTTCTTCTGCCTCTTTGTCAAAAAAAATTCTAAAAATATTATTTCCTTCCATGCTTAACCCTATGATGAAGGAAATAAATTTTTTAGAGATAGTGAATTCCCTACCTCATAATTTTATGTTCATATCCTTCCAATTTTCCACAAATTAAAGGGAGATGTGTTGATCATGCCCCTTAATATTTTGAATAAATTCTGTGAAACCCCCAATGTTAAGGTTTTCCTAGAGTTCCACATTTTATTTCCATTTTGGGTAAAATATGGAATTGACTCTACAGGGAGATCCCCCCATTGTGAATGAAGCTAGGGACATAGTAGATTTGAGCCTGAGACAGCAACAAGTAGGTCTTCTGGTGGAAATTTGAAAACCAAATAGCTTGGTAGTTTCTATGATGAAATATGATGCCTCTCTCCAAACCTGCTTGAAATGTAAAAAGAACTCAAAGTTTTAGGTGTGGTGAGAATGAAATCGATTTGTTTCAAAAATACAAGTGAAGGATTCCACACATGTGGAAGCCTTTGCTTAGTTAGTAATGTTGAGATGTACATTGGCTTCATTAATAATTATGGGATGAACTTCATGGGGGGTTTCCTTGATATCATACCACTCACTTTAATTATTAATGTGAACCCCAGCATTGGCTAAGCATCCACTAATTTATTGCCTTCCCTATATACATGTTGGAATATAATGTTAAGGCCATTGCAAAGGTTAGAAACTTCATTAATAAAGTCTCTAATGGTTCTTCTTGGATCTTGGATTTTAGAGAGGTTGTTAATGATGTTCATTGAATCTCCTTCCACAATGATTTTATCCACTGTGAGAGTCCTAACAATTTGGATTCCCCAAAGAGATGATAGGGCGTCTGAATAGTGATTGGATTGCTTACCCATGGGTCCATTATACACAGAGATTAGTTGGCCCTTGTGATTTTTGATAATAACTCCACCACTTGTTTCTCTGGAGTTACCTTTGGAGGTACCATCGAAGTTCAGTTTATGCCAACCATCAGTAAGGGGAATCCATTAAACAAGAGATCTGTCAATTCTAGGAAGGGAAACTGAATCATGTTGAGAATTTATACTTCGTTCCTTTAAGTTTCTCTCCTCATCTTTTAGGTATTGAGATTTTTTGGGGGGCTTACATTTTCGAATGTTTTCTTTAGCTACTACTATGAATTCATTTAGGATGCTTTTAATATGTTTTTGGTACCTCTGAAGATGAGAGAGTTTTGAGCCTTCCATATTCTCCATATGGTATGGGGAAGATGATCCTCCAAAATCTTTGGAGTAAAGTATGTTTGAAGGGAGGCTTCCACTAAATCTAGGCTTGAGTAATGTCCTTTAGGAAAGACCAGCTGACACAAAACTTGTTGAAGATGGGATTCCAAAGAGCATTGGCAACTAGACAGTGCAAAAGGATATGTTGGATGGATTCATTGTCTTTTTTACAATGGTAGAATTTATTTGGCATGGTAGATCCCCTTTTGATAAGGTTATAAATGGTGAGAATACCTTTATTCAGGACAAACCAGAGGAATTGGTTTATTTTTGGGGTGAGTTCTTTGAACTAGATCTTTACCCAAGGAAAAATACTAACATGTTCATTGGCATATAATTGATAGCCTAATCTCACCGAGTAGTTTCCATAAAAATAAAGAGCCCATGTAAATTCATCTTTGGCCTAAATTTGACTAATGGTGATATGTCTAAGAATGTTTTGCAAGTCCAAAAGAAGATCCTTTTGTTCAGGGATAATAGCCTTGAGGTTTTTCTAATGCAATTTTCCTTCTTTATTCTGAATATAGTTGTTGACTTGATGTTTGGATGATGCAATGAGGTTGTCTTTAAGCTGGACCCATTGCTCATTGTTAGCTAGATTACTAAAATCATCCCAGTTGTCATTCCAAAATTTTATGTTTTCTCCAGTGCCAAAAATCTATTTACATCCTAAAGCAAGCTCTCCAGGTTGTTCCAGAAGTTAGAACTAGTGGGGTGGCTAGTATTGTTGAAGAAATATTGAGCATTGCCTTGATTTAGATACTTGGCTTTAATAAGATATGTCCATGGATGTTCCTCCTTTATTAGTCTCCATCCATTTTAGAGACCAATGTTTCATTCATAGTTCTGATTTTTTTGATGTCAATGCCACCTACTTTCTTATTACTGCAGACCTTATCCCAAGCAACCAAGTGCCTTTTTTTTCTCTTTTGTTCCCATCCAAAGAAATTTATTTTGAATTATCTCGATTTAATTAGCAATATCTATTGGAATAATAAAAGAGACATGATATACATCGAAAGGTTTTGAAGCATGATTTTAATGAGCAAGATTTTCCCAGCACTAGAAACGGTTGTGCCCTTCCAACCAGCAATATTTCTTTGAAATTAGTCAAGAAAATCATTCCAAACACTCATGTGAACCTTGTTAGTAACTAGGGGAAGAGCAAGGTAAGTGGTAGGCAAAGAATTGATTTCACATCTAAGGATTTGAGTAATTTTCCTTTTTCTAACCAGTGGAGTGTTGAAGAAGTACAGAGATATTTTATCAAAGTTAATTTTTTTCCCATAGGAATCTTCATAGATCTAGAGGATATGGTTCATAATTTTGGCTTCTAGAATAGAGGCAAGAAGAAGAAGAATAGTGAAATTAGCAAATTGTTCATGGGAGACCATAATATCTAAAAATGTGGGCTTAAAGTCATTTAGATAGCCCAAAGAAATAGCTCTTGTAATGGTACAACTAAGGCTATCCGCCATGATGATGAAATGAATGGGAGAAATAGGATCACCTTGACAGATGCCTCAACTAATCGGAAGGAACCCCAAAGGACTTCCATTGAAAATAACAAATGATCTGGAAGAATAGATACAGGTCCAAATGTTTTTTTTGAAATGAGCATGAAATCCAAATTTCTCCATAACTTTATCTAGGACTAGCCACGACACTCTATCAAATTCTTTATTCATATCTATCTTTAAAACCATGCCCACTTTTTTACTTTTTTCCATCAAGTGTATGGTTTAATGCACCATGACAACTCCATCTTGAATAATCCTTTCTTTCACGAATCCTCCCTGTTGTATGGATATGATGTGAGGGAGAAAAGGTTGGATCCTAGAAGTGGGGATTTTGGTAAAAATCTTATAAAGCACTTTAGTAAGGCTTATAGTCATAAAATGCTTGAAATATTTTTCCCCCATTTTCTTAGGCACAAGGACTATGAAAGTATTATTGATTTCTTTCAAAATCCTACATGTTCTAAAAAATCATTTTTTGTTCTAAGGAGGTCATCAGCACAAATATCCCATCATTTTTTATAGAAAAAAGTAGAGAAGCTGTCAGGGCCCAGGGATTTGTCTCCCTCCAAAGAAAAAACTACTTTTTGAAGATCTTCCATGGTATCTAAGTTAGAGAGAGTGTTTAATTCTTCAAGCCTCACAAGATTATTTGGAATAGAATTAAATAGCATACTTTCAGCTTTAGAAGACAAAGTGGGAGTGTTATTTAGAATTTTCTTATAGAAATGTATAGATTCTTCTTTAATGTAGTTTGGGTTTGACACTGTATCTCTATTTTGTGTTTTGAATTCATAAATTTTGTTTTGGGACCTATGCTTGAGTGTTTTCATGTGAAAACATTTAGTGTTCTTGTCACTTTCTTTAATCCAAACTGCTTTGGATTTTTGTC
This sequence comes from Taxus chinensis, assembly GCA_019776745.2. Taxonomy (NCBI): domain Eukaryota; kingdom Viridiplantae; phylum Streptophyta; class Pinopsida; order Cupressales; family Taxaceae; genus Taxus; species Taxus chinensis. The sequence goes on along the minus strand of CM034151.1, from coordinate 452,645,505 downwards.
TCCGGAAAGATTCTTCTCTGCAACATATGGTATGGAACTCTGCCAGAAGGTTTTTTTCATGATCATAGTCCTCTTGATTCATACCAAAAGAAATAACTTTCTTTTTCAAAGATTCAATATTCTCCTTAATCTATTTTTTCTGAGTGAATATGTTTCTAAAAAAAACTTTATTCTAGGCCCTAACTTTCCTTTTTATGTTTTTGATTTTTTACACAATTTTGTGTTGGGCTGATCCCTCAACCTGAATTCCCCACCACTCATTAATTATTTCAAGGATTTTTGGATGATAAAACCACATATTTTCAAATTTAAAAGAGGGTTGTGTAGGTCTGCTGTTGTTGAGAAATTTTAAGAGAATGGGGTTGTGATCCGAGGCAATCTTGGGAAGGGAGGAAAGATGGAACTCTTGACTTAAGAGCCACTCAGCTGAGATAAGTTCTCTATCTAGATGCACTTGAATAATATTGTTTCCCAATATCTTATTGGTCCAAGTGAAAGGATTTCCATATAGTTCTAAATCCAAAATATTAGCTTGTGAGATAAAGTCAACTAAATCATCCACTCAAGTTGTGTGTTCATAAGATCCACCTCTTTTCTCCTCAGAGGAAAGGGGTGAGTTAAATTCTCCCTTTAGAATCCAATCCCCACTGGAACAAGTGTTTTGGAATATTTAGAGGTCCCTCTAGAGCTTCCTTCTTCCATGTAAAGTGTTATGAGCATAAATGACCGAAAAACTCCAATTGCATTTGTTTTCAGAAGTGTGGAAATAAAGAGAAAGGTGGGAATGTAAAGTGAGAATTATTTTACCTATTAACTTGTTGGGATACTAGAAGAAAACCATACCTCTTAAGTCTCCTCTTGAGTCAATAGCCACCCACTCTGATTTTTTCCACACTTTATTACATCATATCTTTAAGGTTTCGGAACTCATTTTTGTTTCTTGTATAGTCATGACGGCGGGTTCCTTAAATATTTAATATTACGTTGTTTTCCACTATCATTAAGGCCTATGATATTCCAAGAAACTATCTTCATTTAAATATTCAGGGGGAAGAGTGAACCAGGTGGTCCAAGGAAGACCGAGTACCATCCCCTAGTGCTTTATTGATCTCATTTTTTCTTTAATCATTTTTGGAAGGTCTTCCTTTTATAGTGGTTGCCCCTATATTTTCATGTCTTATAGAAGATCTAGTCACCCTGGAAGTGGAGTCATCCTAATTTCCTACAGAATTTTTCTTGTCCAAAAACACGGCATGTGGTATGTTTTCAAAACCTTTAGATTTTATCTTTTTGTTACATACCAGAGTAAACTCTAGAGAGTTAGTGGAGTCCTACAAAATGGAACTCTTCATGGGTGTAAGTTCAGCCTCCTCCTTTTTTGGACTAGGGTACTTATGGATTCCTTCAATGATCTACTTTAAGGGGGATGAGGGAGAAGATGTGAAACTCCTGAGACATTGCTGAGAATAATCAGCAAACGGGAACTTGTACGCTTTTCCTCCACTTTTATGATTAGCAAGATCCAGATTTGGGTTGTTATTCATGTTTATTTTCTTAGGGGCAATGTTATAATCAGGTTGTACTAGAGTTGTGGTATGGCTTCCTTTCGGAGACAAAGAACCAACCTCTTGTGGGATCTTCAGATTCATAATTTCTTCTTGGATTGGAGTCAGTCCCAAATTTTCATTTTGACCTACATCGCAAGGTTTCATGAATACTCTAACTATTTGGAGACCTCATCAACCTGAAGACTATCAACAATCTTTTCATCTGACTCCTTAGCATCTAAAGAGCCTTTGATAAGATCTACTTTTTTATCTGGAGTCTTGGGAACCCAGAGATTCCTTTGAACGGGTTATTTCTTGATAGGAATTTTGAAGATCCTTTCCTAGGTTTGTGTGTTAGAGCCCTTTTTGGTTTATTTCTAATATGAGTCTGGGAATTTTTATCATTCTTATTTCTTTCAACCAGAGATTTGAGGTTAGGACATTTCCTGGTGAAATGCCCTATTTTGTGGCATTTAGCGCACCTCATCTAAAAGGATTCATATATCATAGACTGAGTCCAAGGTCTAGACCTTGTTTGAAGAACGGTCTGATTATGTAAATCTTGTTCCATGTTAGAGGAGACATAGAAATGGACATAGGACAACCTCAATCTATTTCTTGTGGAACTGTTAGGACTGATAGGATATCCAATCAATCTAGAAATGTTTAGCAGAATCTCATCATCCTAGAATTGCAATGGGAGACCAGGGGGCCTACACCAAAGAGGTATGGTATTGATATTTTCTTTGAATGGATCGAAACTCGGGTACCAACACATTATAAATAAACCCGCGTTTCCCAGGAACCAAATTCCACCCAAAAACACAGCATCCATTTCTTTTTGCAAAGTAAATTTAAAAAAGAAAAACCATTGGCCATAGATGAGACATTCACATCCCCGAGGTGGTGCCATTTTCTTAAAACCCATCTCCTAAAAACATCAATATTAGGTCTAGGACCCAAGAACTTACCTATTAGAACCATTTTGTTTTTTCTAATTTCTTTATTCAGGAAAATCTCGAGTTTATTGATGTGATGGATATATTTTTCATCCTTTGAGCTTGAAAAAATAGAGGGGGCCAAAGGAGTACCTATACCAATGGGGTAAAAAAAATTCCCTCAGGATTTTTTAAACAACCCCAACAATGTTTTTGGCTTGGATAGAGGGGGACAATTTTTCTAAGACTGCTTGCATGGTTTGTCTCCACTTCAGCTTGTCTCACTATCTCTAGCAGAGAAACCATAAACATGGCTTTGGAAAACCTAACGGTTTCATATTCCTCTTTATTTGATGCATCAGGTCCCTTGGGTAAAGTTACCTTGATAATCTTAGCAACATCAGGCATCTTAGGTGGATATGTAGCCACCCAATAGCTCTCAATCCCCTCCAGAGTGGCACCATGGTGGCCAAAATTCAAATTTTTGGTTGTTAAAATGGCAAAGACTTTTCACTCCATCAAGTTTCTTTTTTTCTATATAATCTTAAAGTTTGAAGAAGAAAAGTAATTATTCCAAATGTAAAATTATTATTCACTATTTGATAATGAAAACTATTAGTCTTTCTAATTTAATTATTTCCTTGACACCAATATTAAAAATATCACCTTGGCGGTGTCCATTTTTTTCCTCCTACATTATATACTCTTGGAAGACAAGATAGATTCTAAATTTTTACCATTTATTATCCTTTTCTTCACCTCTTCTCAAACATGTTAGAATGATGATAGGCATTATGGTTTTAAAATATTCTATTAAACCATCCCAACTTGATTATATTCTACATTTGTGGGATTTTATGGTGCTCTCTTGATCGGATTTATCTTCTCTCTCATATTTCTCTGAGATATGATATGGATTCTAAGTGTCGCATGTTGGTGATTATTATATAAAACCCTTCTAAATCAGTTGATTGATTTAGTGACTACCACCTATAAATTATTTCTAGGTTCCTATTGACCTAATTTATTCTTCCCTTTATAATATAATATAGACCTAATCTATTCAAACATATCTACTTTTATATCCTATCTATGTTTATTCATTACCTTTACGCCTACTAATTTGATTGATTAATTTCCCAAACATCTTGTTACACATCATCGACTACTTGGCCTTGTCCTAGTACCCTCCTTTGTTATATTTTATCATAATTTTTGTATATCTACTTATTGAATCATTTTTGTACACTGGAAGTGTTATCCTATTCTTTTAGTCTTGTACAATTAGGATTCCTTAATATATTTTTAGCTCCATAATCAAAACAAGAGGTATATGCATTCACTTTCACGGAAAGGTAATTATAGGTAAGTATATTTCATTTGGCTAAGTTCATATTTTTATCACTTATTATTTCTTCACTTACAATCATTTCTTATGATTTTAGTGTTAAAATCTATTTTCTCGAAGATCACCTCGCATTACATTATTGTGACATGTGATGATATTTAGTTAGGGAATATTTATACACCTTATTTTTCACTCTTACTAATGATTTCTCTTTGTGGGTCATCAAAGAAATAATCTTCCTAAGTTAATTTTGTAAGGTATCAAGAATGGAAAGGTTGGTTAGGTATACCGAGAGAGAGAGAGAGAGAGAGAAATGTTATCTAACCCATTTTTCTTAGATCATCCTACCTCTTTTGTTATCCTCTTTCTACCCTTTAACAACTATCTTCAAAATTACCTACAACATCCTCAAATCCTTTCTGGATCACCTTCACATATACTCCTCCACCTCTTTTTCCCTTTATATACTCATGCAAGAATTTTTGTTGATGAAATTTAATTTGGTTGATATTATATGATGTCTAAAGATAGATTCCAGCTAGGTTCTTAAATGTGCATATGAAATCTAATTCCAGACACATAATGTAGATAACAAAGGTGCTCAGGGAGCACTAGTCTTGTAATTCTAGAGGATAGTGATTATAACCCTAAGATAGATATAACTTTCCAAGCGTACACCTAAGATAAATATGAATATCTTACTAGGATTCATAATAGATGAGTCAAGAGATGGATAAATCTAAGGGGTGTATTATAATAAGACAATGCAATAAATAAAATATAACATACATCTATTCTATTATATAGTGATAAATGAAAAATCAACATCATATAACTGCAAGATAAAAGACTAAAAAGGATTAGAAAACTTAATTGTAGTGTCTATGGAATTTTTGATGCATTATCCTCCCTATATACTACATCACGAGAGAGAATTTCTATGGGTGGATAAGAGGAAAGATCAACAACAATACCTCCAGTATTGACTCACTATGGTGACCCAAATGTAAAAGAAGTAAGCTCCAAATCCTTCATTCCAACAAGTAGGTGTGAAATAGTGATAAAATGTGTGAGCAATATTAAGCAATACTCAACACCATTTTACATGGGTGATGGTATTTTCCTTGAGGGAAACATAAAGTAAAATATTGAAAAAATGTATGACATGGAAAAAAAATTAATGGAGGTAGAGATGAAGGTCTAGTGTGACCAAAAGGATGGATAGAAATAAGTGTAAACAAGTGGAAATAATGAGACAAGTACACATAACAGATGTAATATGTAAAAAAAGGGAAGAGACAAGGAAAGGTTAAGGGAACTATGTAATAGTGACATATCTCAAATGTTGTGGTATTTCCCATTTGATCAATTCTAATCATGCCCCAATCTTAACAGGCCCCTTAAACCACTAGCTTAGGATGAAAATGTATCAGCAGACCCTGCAAAAGAAAATTTGTTACAAAGAATCAAAAAGAATGTGTATACATATGCCCCATTCAAATATCAATTAATGCAACAACAGTGAAACATGAGATGGTATTAATAAAATAATATATGCAATACCTAAAATTGAAATTAAATGTTGAAATTAGCATAGTAAGATAAGTATTGTAAACAAATAATGGAATTCATTAAATTAAATATACCTACCTCATACTTACATGTCATTATTTATTTCCTTACCTATGGTGGATGAAATAGTTGCCAGGAACCCTTAAGAGACAATACTAAAAGTAAACATGAGAATATAATTAGTAAAATAATACATAAATCACCAAGTAAGATACCATGGGAGGGATGATAACCGAGAGGTGAATAGAAACATTGAAGAGAACCCAAAAAATGGGGAGATGTTATAGGGACAATAAATTGTGATAAAAGGTGATAACAATGATGTGATATTCTAGATTTAGTGGGCTTGTAGATAAAATGATAGATAGATAACCAAAGTATCTAAAATAGGAAGAAATGACCATATAAACCCAAGTTGGAAGGATAAACCAAAACATGTTGAAACTAGAATAAAATAGTCGGTTGATGAAATATTTTATTTGCATAATTCTCTTATAGAGAAGGTATTATTATTTGAATAATTATTGGAGTTGAATTTTTTATTTCAAGAGATGGTGAGCATCATGATGTTCCCTAAAATATGGTGTGGTGAAGGAAGTGGCACCATGAGATGCTTTAAAAGAAGCATCAATCATGTTGTTATTATTGTTAAATGTGTGCATTCTATCTAGGATATTTTGATAATGGATTACATTGAGGTGTATAGAATATGTTTTTGACATTTTGTAATAACCATCATAGGAGCGAAGATTGGTGCATGTAGGTATGTTAGTGGAATTATGGGTAATAGTTTTAGTCTCTTTGATAGATATTATGAACTTACTAAAAGATCGGGGAGAAAGATGTGGATAATAGTGGAATAGTTTAACAATTAGAAATTCAACTCAAATGGATATTCTCTAAGGTTGTATGAGATTTCAAATTTATTAGAAGGAGGCTCCTCAAATTCTAATATGGGAGGAAACTGTTCCCAGTGTAAAATAGCTAGAGGAAGTGAATTGGTGATGGATAATGGATGCCTTTGTTTATTAACCATTTATGTTGTTCATTAGGCTCATCATCATTTGATTTAGTAAAAGTGGTGTTAATCTTAGGTTTGTAGTCTTACAACTCAAGACATAGAACATTATACACTGTATGAGTAGTAGGAATATGGAAGGCCTTATTAGGGAAGGGTACATGCATGTTCCATGGATTAGGATCAACATCATTTTTATACCATTAGTTATTATGAATGAATATAAGGAATTAGTAACCATATTGTGTGCAAGAATTAGTTATCTATGCAAGTAAAATCAAGATTAACACCTAATAGCCTCAATAAAATGCTAAACTAAAATCTATGCACCATCATGCTTAGATCTTAAACAAGACTAATATACCAACATCTTTTCATTAGAACACGAATAAACATCAAGCTAACATGCTAAGCAATTAATCTCTATCTCTATTGAATGCTAATAAATGAAATGAACCTATTTATATCCTTAGCAATCAAAATGGTTGATTGTATGTTTGAATCCCAAGGTTTCAAGAATGGAGTCTTTTCAATCCATGGCTAAAAGAACACTTGAAATATCTCCATATGACTTCAAAATTAGATAGATGAATGTAAGAAATGAAGATAGCTAACTCCTCTAATGGAAGAATGCTCTAAGATGATAAAATGGCTATAGTATAGGCTATATTCTCATTTAGGTGTAAGTAGAAAGGTAAGAGAAGGGATCCTTATATAGCCTAATGGATAAAAGAATCTCTACATCCCTTTACATGTGGGATAATAGCAAGGTTGAGTTAGTTGGGGATGAATATGGTTGAAAACGGGGTTGAGTCAACCTTAGGAGAGTTTAGTTTGTCCTTTAGTGACTCAAGGGGTTTGAGGGGATTTATTAATTAACCAAAGTGATTAATTAATATGTGAGCAAGCTTTATAGAAGCTTTTAGAATGAATAATTAGTATGATTTAGGGAATACGATGAAGGTTTAATCTAAATAAATGATGATTTATTGATCTAATAGAAGAGGAAACTTAATTAATTAAGAATAATTAATTAATTCAGGTAGAATGGGGTTTAATTAATAGAAGGTCATTAATTTTCATCTTTGTTGGATAGAAGGGTTAGTTAATTAACGTAATGTAATTAATTAACGATGATAGAAGAGAAAGATGTGTCATATTGACGATATGTCGTCAATTTGTGGGAAAGGAGTATAATTAGCGCAATTTAAGTATTTAAATTGTTGGAGCTAAATTATAGGTGTCTACATTTTCCCCTCTTTGGGGTGGCGTAAGTGACGCCACTTCAAAGATAGTAGACAAGTAAAATTTTGAAGTGGTAGAAGAAAAATTAGTAGAAGTGAGAGATGCCCCCTCGAGTGTCGATGGGGTGATGAAAGAAGGCGATCGACGATCAAAAATGGATAGAGAGAAGAAATGGATAGAAGAATGGGTAGGGGCAAGATGCCCCAAGTGAATTAGAAGAATAATTTTGATAGGAGAATGATATAGAAGAAAGAGAGGAAGACAGATAGGAATTTCTTATAAATAAATTTCTTATCATCATTTTTCCAAGGATCTACATCATTGGTCCTTATTAAAAATATAAGCATATGAAAAAAGTAAAATGACATGAAAAGCCATACTACGAACAATTTCCCATTGCTGAAAACACCAACTCAATGCAACATACAAAATGCAATGCAATACGAGAAAGTAAAAGATGCCTAACTCCCTACAACATACATAATGCAATGCAATACGAGAAAGTAAACAAGCTAACCTAACAGAGAAACATAATGCAATGTTTTTATTATCAAGCTTTGATTCTGACCTATGTGAATTAACGACAAGGGTTAAAAGATGGTGCCCTAAGAAAGGATACATGCAAGGGAAATAACAAAGGACACTTGGGTCCTATGAAAAGCAATCATGCACTATGAAATAGTACCAAGAAACTCATTGTGCCCCAGAGTACAGACATAGTAAGCAAACCAACTTTTTTAATGGAGGTAGATCAAGATGATCCATGAGTCGCACAAGAACAGGTGAGAACCAAAGAGTGGCATTTTGTAGGATGATTTTTTATTGTTTTTGATTTTTTAGAAACATATTTGAATGTTTTTGTGTTTTTGAAAGTTTTCTGAAACTATGTACAAGAAGACAAAGAAGTGTGGATGCCCCCAGCGATAGATGGGATGTACAAGGGAAGAATGCCACACGTATGCGCAAGAAAGTGAAGATGCGAAAATTACCCCAATGATTAGGTGGGAGTATTCAAAGGAAAAATCTTCACACGCTGAAGGGGGATCAAGGCCAATATAAAATAGGTTCAATCATGAGGGAGAAAGGATGCCCCCAGCGTAAGATAGCCAAGAAACACATGATAGAAAGGAAGTGGAAAATTGATTTATTAAAGGGGGAAAAAGGTGTCCATAAACATAGAAAAAATGCCATCCTATACACATGGATGTTCTAAATGGTTTCCAAAGAATAGAGGATGCTATCAAAAGATTTAGAAGTCAGTCGATGAAAAGGTGATTAGCCCAAGGCACAAATCTTGAGACAAGACATACACTAAAGAAAGAGTTTGAATGAGGTCCAAAAACCAACACTTGGTAACATACCAATCATGTTTACTCATCGAGATCCTGTGTGTGCACGTGGAAATGAATTACCTCTTGAAGGAAAGATTTGATAGACAACAAGTGAAGACACTAGCCAATGTGTAGGAATGATTTAGTTTGAAAGGTGATTTGTGAATGGATTGTGGAAGGAGAGTCATTTGTATAAGTTGCACATTGCTCCACTACCAACCAGGTGTTCATAGCCCCAATGGAGATGCATTTGATTCTAATCGCAACATTTCTCTACTACTAGCTAGGCATCCATAGCCCTGATAGAGATACTGGAAATACCCCAAGAGAGAGTTATCTATCAATTTGCTTTTACTTTGTAGCTTTTTCTTCTTTGATTGATTGATTTTGATTCTTGTTTTTAAATTTACTGAAAATTTATTTCATCTCTCTTGTTTTGACAAGGGGTTAAGAACCACTGATGGCTTGATGGAAGGATATGGAAGTGATTGTGATGATGACATTGGCTAGTGTCAACAAATATATCCAAAATTTCTTTGCAACAAGTTTATTAAATGTTGATTTTAAAAGGATCTCTAAGAGGTCAGTCGTTCTTTAATTTACCAAGGTGATGAAAGACCAAGGTCAAATGGATACCATAGAGATAAATGTCACAAAATGCGTGCAAATAGGCTAACCACAATAACATCAAAGGGATGAAAATGGTGGATGAATTGCAGAGGAATATGAAAGAAAGGGAAGAAAGAACATCCATCTGTATGCAATACCTGATTGCAATGTTTGATCTTTGTACCTTTGATTTTGTTTTTTATAATGTTTTAATGTTTTCTCATTTTTTGTATTTTTGAATTTATTTTATGATTTTTTTGAAATTTTTGATGGTTATCAGAATGAAACATGTCACTCTGTGTGATAGGATCCAAAAACGATGTTCATGATTTCTTTGATAAGAGAGACTAAGCGTGTTTGCTTATCAAGTGTAATATTATCCCCAATCTCGATGATCATGGTGAGATCACACTCAACAAATGATTGTGATTTGTTTTGAAACATGGGTTTTGTATGTGGGAGCTTGAGTTCCCTATCCATAGGTTTCTGCACTTTGCACCATACTTGATGGGTACGTTGGTGTGCATTCTTGAATCACATTTGATTTTGAATTTTATGATCGTTTGAGTTGTTGGGAGCTTTGGAGCTCTTTGGAATTTTGATCTTAGCTTGATAAAGAACCTGTCTGGGTATAAGCTAATGTGTGACTTTTCTGATCCTAAGAAGTGGGAGAAGAATGTGGATGTTTAGAATTGATGGAGGAATGTAAGGAATGATGGTGGGCTTGCCACAATATTTGATAGAAGAATAATGTGATGGATGAAAAGGACATGGTCTGAGAATTGAAGAAGAGGGGCTACCAGAAGGTGAGCCATGAATAGAAGATGAAGGGCTACTAGGATGTGGCCCAAGAATAGAAGAAGAAGGGCTGATAGGACACAACCCATAGATGTAAGATGATGGGCTACTAGGATGTGGCCCAAGAATAGAAGATGATGGACTACCCATGGGTGACCCATACATAGAAGAAAATGGTGGGCTACTAGGACATGGCCCATGAATAGAAGAAAAGGGGCTAAGAAGAATAGAAGGACTACTACAAAAATGTTCCCACAAATAGATAGAGGGAGGGATACTAGAAGGTTACCCACACCTAGATGAAGATGAAGGGATACTTGGCGTTGACCCCATAAGAGATTGTGATTGAGGAATTGTGATAGATAAAGATTTATTAGGTGATGAGAAGATAGGCCATGGATCAATGCAAGACCCAGGAGTTTCATCATGTAATGAAGAATGTGAAGATGGAAGAATAAGAGGAGGATCAAGTTGCATGATCTGAGGCTCTTCCTCCATTTCTTGATAAAAGGAATCAACCTTTTCCTCACAATACATGGACACATCGAAGTCTAAAGAGAATACTTGTCTCATAATCTTCTAGAGGAATATCTTTGTGTGCCCCTATAAATGCCCTGATTGTTTCTTCATTCTGAAAGAGATCAATTGGTATGAGTTGTTGATCAACCACCAGGGTTTGATTGGAAAAAAGAGGTTCAATTGGTGTGGAAGACTTAGAAGATGTTTGATGATGATTGATAGAAGAAGATGACTCAAAAAGTAGACGAAGTAGATGTTAAGAGCTAGAAGAAGGTTGTGACCTACCTAACGAGATGGTATATCAAAAGAATATTAAACTAGTATAGGTTTCCCTATAAGACGACATCATGGAGGAAGAATATGAGGATTTTGTATCCAAAATTCTGTAGATTGCGATGTAGGAGTCGACTTAGATGATTGACTAGAAGGACTTTGAGTCACACGAATCTTCAAAGGAGGAAGGGTTCATTGAGGTGATTGATAAAAGAGGTCCTGCGAAGAAGGGGAGGACTGTGATTGAAGAATCACATTAGATGTTTTATAAAGAAGGTCTTGTGAAGAAGGGGAGGACCATGATTCGAATTGTATTAGATGTCGAAGGGATTGGATGAATCTTTAAAGGAAGAAGATGAAGAAAGGGAGGACTGCAACATGTAGGAGTCATATTAAATGAATGATGATGAATGATAAAAGGAGGTCATGTGAAGAAAGGGGGGACTCAATAATCACAGTAGAAGTATGATGAAGAGGTCCTGTGAAGAATGGGAGGACCATGCAACTTAGGAGTCGAATTAGATGAATCTGAATAGTAGTTTGGATCCAAATCATCAAAAGAATTAGAGGAAATATTTGGATTGAAATCCTCAGAAGAAGAGGAAATGTTTGGATTAGAATCATAAGAAGAGTGGGGGGAACCCGAATAATAATTTGGATCAGAAGTATCCAAACCATACCACCGAATATGAGATGAAGGTGGGGAACAGGTTACCCGGATGGGTTCTCTAGTGTGAAGAACCAAACAAGGCTTAGTCATGGTGGGCATATTTTGATGTGAACACTGAAACTTTGATTCCTTATTTTTTGTACGTATAAGGGAGCTTGCGATAATCAGTCATTGTTGGCACATGTTTGGTTCAAAGGTCTAAAACTAGATTGTATGATCAAACTTCTTCAAAGTGAAGAAGGTTTCATGTTGATTTGGGCAGCATAACGATAACTAACTAGACATTTCGTAAAGATGGGGATGCTTATGTGATTTTCCAAAAGGGAAGTTAAGGAAAACATACGTCATGATGACTCAAGATTGATAATCCAACAAGGTTTGGACAACAAGTTTGGAGGCATAAATGTCAAAGGATTGATCAAAATTTTAGCAACATAAAGGATACAAAGGAAAGATTTCCAATGTTTGATTGATGCAAAAGTTTCTTGATAGGAAATTTTTTTGCCAAGGTTTGAAAGATATGTTCAAAAATGACCATGAACTTAGGAAAAAATAAGAAGATCAAGAGGATCAAAGACCCAAAGGATTTTCCTAGAAACAAGTTTATAAGATGGATAAACGCAAGGAACAATCACACAAGTTCAAAACACAAAGCCAAATTAATGACCAAAGAATAATGAATGATAAAGAATCAATGGATCAAAGTGATTGTCCTAAATGGATAAGTCAAAATGATAAATAAGACACAATCACACAAATTTGTTTAAACCAATCAATCAAATGAATACTTCCTAAGTTTGTTTTCAAAATGGCAGTTGACATTTAAGATGATCAACAAAATGTCACCACTTATGTCAAGTTCAAATAAATGAACAAGGCATAAGTAATAACAAGAAGTTTGATATGATCCCCAATCAAAGTATACTAAAAGCGAGCTTGAATCCAATCAAGACCTATATCCCAAAAAGTGGAAGTTACGACCATGAACAACACAACAATACCACTAAGATATGTTAACCAAACTTTTTGGAAAAGTAAGGTATTGATATCAAAATGATATTGATACGATGTGCACAAAGGTAACACTCAACACTTTTCAAAAGTGAGGTAGTGATTAAACTAAAACTAGGGCTAGAGTATACCAAGGAATTTGTTTAAGTGTGTATAGCATAATGTCAACATACAATATAGATACTTAGGCCAAGTTTACAAGAAACAAGATGTAAGTACCAACATTGTAGCGATACGATACAAACAAGATAACAATTCAAAGAAGAATCAAGGTGATGAATTAAGCCTAACTACAATTGACGATCTTGACTTGGGTATCAAGATCAAAAAGGATACCAATGATATGAAAACGTCTCCACACACTTTAGACATTTAACAACTCAGCTACAAACATGGATGAGCATAAACAAACACAAAATGGTGAATACAATCAATTAGCAACACAAGGGTAGTCACTCTTCTTTTGATTAAACAAAGTGTCAAAATAAAGTGAAGGAAATAGATCAATTGGTGTTTGAAAAATGTTTGGCCTCACTTCGGTAGAGTTTCACCTCGCCTTACGAAAGTGAAAAACTAAGAAAGTAATGTCACATAAATTCCATGGTGAATAACATGTAGTTTGAACTTTAATGGACTCTCCCTTTGTTTGATAAACAAAGTTTTGACTCCGAGAAATTTCTCCCTTTGTGATGGCTCTCAACTCAAATTGGTTTTGATATGGTCAAAGTTGGCTCCTGGACAAGATAGCTTCCTAGGTGGTTCACTCAACTAGGTGTCACAAGTTATCTAAATGCAAGCTCAGGTTTTCCAAGGTTTCCCAAGGAGTATCCCAGCTTTACTTTACCCCCTTTAAGCACAGTGGGAAATAAATGCGTCCATTGTGTACTCTCACTAGGGTCACGATATAGATAACTTTGACACTAAATCTCACGTGTATACTAGTCAAGTAGGTGTGTAGAGCACTTCCCATTTCGTCCACAAGGTTCCCTCTTACGTGGACTACTTTGGGGTTCCTAGGACCACCCCCATTATTATAGCTTAAGGCTTATGCCAAAGGGGTTATGTCCTAGTTAAGCGGATGGGGCATACCCTTATCCAAACCTACAAATACAGTCTTTTGATTGTGGTGTGTTTTTTATCTTTTATACTTAATGTGGTTTTCTTGTACACCTTTTGGCAACCTGCATGGAAATTGTATTAGTAGTTTTATGTTTTGAACCACCTTTCTTTGACAAGCATTTAGGTCCTGCATGATGGATTTAGTAGTCTTCCATACACATAAAGAGGATGAATGTCATTTCTAATTATCAAGATCATCCTAAGACACGAGAGAAGAGTATACATGATGTAAAATATAACTTAAGAAATCAATAATGGAAAACACTTAATTCAAAACACAAAATATGTTCATCTTAACCAAACTTGACATTCTTTTTAAATTTTTCTCAAAGCAATGAAAGATATAGAAATCATTTTTGATTCCCAAGATCACCTAAAAGGTGTGAGGGAAGCACATATGTAACTCTAATATTATGATTAAGCATGCAACGTTCATTTAACCCTTTAAACACATCAAATTAGCAAAAATATGCAAATAAACCCCTGCAAAATAGAAATTAGCCTCAAAACAGACCTACAAGAAGTTAGAAAAAACTTTTACAAATTCCCAATCAGACCTCAAAATAGAAGTGTGATGTGTACGCTCAACTTTGGGTGTGTACGCTCAACTTTAGAAAAATGAAAGTGCCAAAGAATAGCTTGTACCCTCAAGTTTGAGTGTGTAATGCTCAACTTTTGGAATGTGTACGATGACCTATAGAAAAATGAGAGTGACAAATCAGAACATGTACCCTCAAGTTTGAGTGTGGTACACTGTTAAACTTTTAGGTGTGTACACTCACTTATAGAAAAATGACAATGATAGAGAAGAATGTGTACCCTCAAGTTTGAGTGTGTGTACATTCTCAACTTTTGGTGTGTATGCTCACCTATAGAAAAATGACAAGTGACAAGAGTAGAATGTGTACCCTCAAGTTTGAGTGTGTACCCAAGTTTCTGTGTATGCTCAACTTTTGGTGTGTATGCTTACATCATAGAAAAATGACAATGACATACCTGGGACATGTATACCCTCAAGTTTGAGTGTGTATGCTCAAATTTTTGTGTGTACGATCCCCCATAGAAAAATGAGAGATAGATCAGAATGTGTACCCTTAATTTGGAGTCTGTACACTCAAATTTTGGTGCTGTATGCTTGCCCAAGAAAAATGATAGACAAAGCATAACGTGAACAATTGGGCTTCCAGAATGATGTGTATGCTCAACTTTTGATGTGTACCCTCAACTGTTGATGTGTATCAAGTTTTGGTGTGTACGCTCTCCATGTCATTTTTTTGTACACCTGTTACCTAGAAGTGATGTCGTCAAAAACGTATGGGAAATGACGTAGAAAAATCGATCTAAAAAATCTCAAAATTTTGATAGTTAGCTCAAAATTGACAAGAACCCATCTAAATTAGATCTATAAAGCAAGACTCAACACATGTAAAGTTAGCAAAAATCATAAGAAATTCAAACATTAATTCACACATGTGCATATCAAGGGTTAGCCAAAAATTGAAATAACAACAAAATTTGAACCACAATGCTAAGGGACTAAGGATCCATCCCACTGGGCATGCCAAATGTGTGTAAGAATTAGTTAGCTATGCGAAAAGAAATCTTAACTAACACCTAGTAGTCCTAAATTACAATGCTAAACTAAAATATATGCACCATCATGCTTAGAGCTTAAACAAGACTAATCTACCAACATATTTGCATTAGAACATGAATAAACATCAAACTAATATGCTAAGAAATTAATCTCTATCTCTATTGAATGTTAATTAATGGAATGAACCTATTTAGATCCTTAACAATTAAAAGGGTTGATTGTATGTTTAAATCCCAAGGTTTCAAGAATGGAGTCTTATCAATCCATGGCTACAAGACCATTTGACATATCTCCATATGACTTAAAACTTGGATGGATGAATGCAAGAAATGAAGATAGCTAGCTCCTCTAATGGAAGAATTCTCTAAGATGATAAAATGGCTATAGCTTAGGCTCTATGCTCATTTAGGTGTGTGTAGAAAGGTAGGAGGAGGGATCCTTATATAGCCCAATGGATAAAAAAAAGCTTTGCATCCCTTTACATGTGGGATAATAGCTAGGTTGAGTTAGTTGTGGATGACTATGGTTGAAAAGGGGGTTGAGTCAACCTTAGGGGAGTTTAATTTGTCCTGTAGTGACTCATGGGGTTTGAGAGGATTTATTAATTAACCCAAGTGATTAATTAATAGGTGAGAAAGCTTTATAGAAGATTTTAGAAGAATAATTAGTATGATTTAGGGAATAGAAAAGGTTTAGGATAAATAAATGACAATTTATTTATCTAATAGAAGAGGAAACTTAATTAATTGGAAATAATTAATTAAATTCAAGTGGAAAGGGGTTTAATTAATGGAAGATAGTTAATTGTCATCTTTTTTGGATAGAAGGGTTAATTAATTAGCGTAATGTAATTAATTAACGACGATAGAAGAGAAAGTGTGCTAATGATATGTCGTCAATTTGTGGGATGTGGTATAATTAGAGCAATTTAAGTATTTAAATTGTTGGAGCTAAATTATAGGTGTCTACACGTATGATATGACCATGTGAATGCATTTTTTCCAAGGTATACCTAGTAAAATATTGTAATAAGGAGGTCTATCAAGAACCATGAACTTAGTGCATATGGTCTTAGATCCTATAGTAATATGGAGACAAATACAAGTAAGTATATTCTAATGAGTTTTGTCAAATCCATGACATGTAACTCGGGTATGCTTAAGGTATTCATTGTAAAATCCAAGTTTTTTAATGAGAGAGAAAAGAAACATTAATTCTTGAGCCTTCATCCACCAAAACTTGTATTGTTTGGGCATTTTGAATGATGACACTAATGCGAGGGGAAAGATCGTCAACACTAAATAATATTTCATCATTAATCATTTCATCTTTCTGAAATTTTGTATCTATTTAATTATAATATTTGGAAGTTAATTGAAACATTCTTATTAGATGAGGCTTAACTAAGGTATCATACTCATCCTTGGATTGTACATGGGATGTATCAACAAGTTTTTGGTTATTAGGTGGATGCTTTTTGGGTTTGTAAACAGGGTCCTTATGTGTGGGTTTACACAAATAATCAACCTTAGTCACATTGACATGTTGGGAATTGAGGTAGTTATGATTATAGAACCCTTCAATATTACCTTCAAAGTTATTTATAGGTTCTTTGTTAGGGTTAGTTTATTGGGTATGATGATCTTGTAGAAGGGATTGATAATTCTCATAACATTATTGGTTGATGGTGTTATTATAAAAATGATTTCCAAGGAATATATCAAGGAAATCCTTCTTAACAACCCAAAAATCTACATGGGAATGGCCAATAGTGGTGTGCAACCAATGGAAGAGGTCAGGATTGAAGGAATCTAATGATTGTTTGGTAGGAGGAAAAATGTGAAGAACTTATAATGGTTCACCAATCAATAAAGGTGGTTGGTTTGGATTATGAGAAATAAAACTTTTATTATCATTTTTAGAAGAGGAATGTGTGATAGATTTTCCTTTAGAAAGAGCTTGAGGGTCAATGGAGGCATAGATTTGAGGTTTTTTTATGGTGTAAAGGGTTATTTGAATTCCCGTGTAAGGTATTTATGTTGCATAGCTTGTTCAAAAGCCTATTTTAATGTGGTAGGAAAGAAGAATCAGACATTATATTGGAGATTAGGAACAATATAATTAAGGAAGATTCAAAAAACATTCTAATTATCAAGATGACAATTGTCTTGATTAGATAGCACCTTCCTTCACTTGAAATCATGAGATGATTCATTGGGATATTATTTCAAGTTAATGAAGCTTTGAAATATATTTTTAGGGAGATCGTGTTGTTGAAACTCCTTTACTGAATCTTCGACTAAAGTTTCTTGATTGACAATGAAGTGTGCAGGAAGTTGGTTATATCATTTTAAAGCATCTCCTACAAAGGTTTTTGCAAATATATTGGTTTAAATCCACTCCTTATATATGTTTTAAAAGTTGATGAGATAGATGGTAGGGTCAAATTACCCATCAAATAAATGGTTAGACATATCCTCCATGTATACACAGATGTTATATAAAGAGTTAAGGGTTCGACCTATAGTGTTTGAATAACCTCATTTCATATTGGAGGAGGAAGGATATGATTTCCATTAGTATCTGATGGTAAATGAGGTATTGAAGGTTAATTATGACCTATAATGACTTGTGATGATTGAGAATCCATTTTAAATTTTTCATTTTACATTTGAAACATATTATAAGTGATAGAATATTGTATAGTGGCCATTTGATCCAATAAATTGTTAATCATTATATTGGGATCAAATGGTGGTTTCGAGGAGGATTTTAAGGCTATCTCTTCCATAGGACCTATGCCTTAAGAAACGTTGATTATTTTTTCCTCCTTGTTGGGTGTGTAATATTCATTATTGTTGATATTTTTTATTATTTTGTTCACATCAATTATTTGAATTTATACCATATTACAATAAATTGTTGTATATATAGACGGAACCAACCATGCTAGAGAATATGGGCTAATGGCATCAGGAGGAGAACAAGACATAGATGGAATTGACTATGCAAAGTAACATGTAAATTGTATAGAAGTGGAAAGAACATTTTTGGGTTCTTTAGTTTTGATGGAGTAGCAAGAAGTTATTTTTAGGTATATAATTTTATAAATGATGTAATTCATATTATGATTGAGATCTTGGATGATTTTGGAAAAATAGTTGATGTCATTGCAAAGATGTCTCATGGTATTTTTCCCCAAATGCTAACTGGAGCATTCATGCAAAGACACACAGGGGTTAATGGAGTCAAAAAGGGCATGGTTGTGAGATAGGAAACCATCCAAAAATATTCAGTGGTGTAAGATCATAAAATTAGTTACACAAGTAGGATTGGTTATGTAAGGGGATTTACACAATGTTTGATTATGTAGGCAATGAAGAAAAAAATAAGATGATTGATGCAAATTTTGAATAAGGAAAGTCCGACATATAATAGATCATATAATCATAGAATATAGAACCAAAAACTTGATTGCTGAATATGAATAAGAGTCATCCCAAAAATAGTAATGAAAGTAGGCCCAAAAGTTATGTTTAACAAAAATTGGTTGCCGTTAAATTACTAAAACGACCATTTATAGAGATAAAAAGTTAATTTAAAGAAACAAAAAGAGGTATTTATAAATTAATGTGTGGAATAAAAATATCCAATGAATTTTTGAAAGAGTATATATGTTTTCTAATTATTCCCTTATTACTACAAAAAGATAATTTTGAATTTCTAAAAATTGTGCTAAAATTATGCCAAACAAAAAAAGGTTTTCATAAATTTAT
>CM034151.1:452010012-452025834 GCA_019776745.2 Taxus chinensis | reverse complement strand
AACTTTCATTTTGGCATGTATATGATCTTCTAGTTTAAGATTTTTTCATTTGATAAAAAACCAAGGCTAAAGTGTATGTATGCTCTTCCATTGTACCTAGTGTGATGTTGAGAACTAAAAGAAACTTTAGGCTTTCATTAAAAATCACTTGGATTAATTGGGAATATATCTAAATTTACAAATAAGTATGGTAGTTAATTAATTTACAATATTTTTCATTGCTATCTACTTAGGTTACTTGTTGTGTATGCTCTTATCTTGCACCTACTATGATATTGAGAACCAAAAGAAAAATTTAATCCTCTTTCTATGATGTTGTAGATATTTTTAAATTACTAACCATTTGTGTGAAGGACCTAACACTAGCCAAAGAAAGGATAAATCTCTTCAAACCAAATTCTAACATACATGTGTGATGTAGGTTACCAAATGGTGGTCTAAACCAAATTGTTTAATCCAAAAGACAAGAAAATTCACCACTTTACAAAATATTGCATGTGCAGATTTGGTTAAGAGCTAAATATTGTCCACTTAACTAGGAGAAAATTCCTTTGGCATAAGCCTTAAGATAACAAGAGGAATGCTCCTAGGAACCCCAAAATATTTCACACAAGAGGGAACCTTGTGAACAAAATGGGAAAGTGATCCACACTACCCAATTGATTAGTACGCCTTGAAATATTAGAGTCAAATGTATCTCCATTACAACCCTAGTAAAAATAAAACTGAATGAAATTCATTGCTCATTGTATTGAAGGGGGTAAAGGAAATCCAAGATACTCCAATATTAGTCAGTGTGAATTTCTTGGTAAATCAATCTCGTAGAGGTAGTTTGTGACAACCTAGGCAAGAGAACTAATAGGAAGCTTTCCAACTTGGAGCCAATTTTGTCTTAGTTATTATAATCTAGAGCTCTCACAAAGTGACAACTTTTTTGGATTCAAACTCTTGTTTTTCGAACAAGGTAAAGAATCTCTTAAATTTGAAACCACGTGACATTTGATCATGAAATCTATTTAGTGTTACTTTTTCCTATTTTTTCACTTTTCCTAAGACAAGGAGAAACTATGCCAAAGTTACACACAATATTTTTCATCACCACTTGGTCCACTCTTTTTTTTATTTTTTCTCATTTTGAGACAAAAGAAGAAAAAACATACACAGATACCACTAGAAATAATCATGTCCACCACTTTTGTAGTCTACTTGCATGACTAGGTTACAATTTTGGAATGCAAGTGTTGAAAGTGTGAATGGTACGTCATCAAGTTCTAGTAGGCCCTTTGTCTGAAACCCATATTGAGACTTATTATCATTGTAGTTAGGTTGTCTTATCATTGAATTCTTGAGTTGTTATGCTTCCCACATTATAGCCATACAATTGTGATATTTATGTCTTTTTTCCATTATGAAACTTGACCTAAATCTCTAAATTGTATTGCTACATTGCTCACATGCATAATGATTCCTTGATATACTTAGACATAGTTTTTACATCCTATCCCTATCTTGAGTTTTTTGAGTTTTGAGATTACATTTTTCACATCACTATAATGCCATTTTGATACAAAAAATATTTATTTCTTACAAAGCTTGGTTAAAGTGTCCAAATAGCGTTGTTATGTTACTCAAATTTGTAACTTCCATTTTACAAGACTTAGCCTTTGTTAGTGTCTAGAAAATGGTTTTAGTATACCTTATTGGAGGATCACATCAACACATTTTTAGCATTTAGGTCTTGTTTATTTTAAAACTTGATCTAAGTGATAATATCATGTTGTCACTATTTGTTTCAAACCTATCTTAGTAAACTGTAGAGAGTAAACTATTGTTGTGACTAGATTTGAGTCTTGTGCTTCATTGTTGTGTTCTAGGTTCTTCTTGGTATATATTTCCTTGTTATGGTAGATCATTATTTTATTCTTTGATATCTTTATGTTCATATTGTCCTTCATATTTGTGATCATTTGATTTTCACCATTCTTTGTGATGACCTAGCGTCGTTACACTGCAAAAATTTGTCTAGGGCCCATTTTTGTTAGCCTTAGAGAAACCTTGTTCATTTTTGACTCCTATCATAGGGATGGGGCATCAGAAGTGGGGGACCAATCCCTTTAAAAAAATGTTTCCCATCATCTTTTACAATTACGCTTCTAAACTTGTTGACCAAACCTTGTTGTATTGTCAAAATTGCGTCATCAAACAATCTAGTTGGTTTCCATTGTGCTACCCAAATCAACACATGAATTCATTCCAATTGAAGGATTTCAATCACACTATCTTGGCCTAGACATTTTTATCCCACAAACACCAATAATGACCAACTATAGTGAGGTTCCTTATACATACGACACTAAGGAATCAAGTTTCAACATTCCCATCAAAGGATGCCCATCACAGCTAAGCCTTATTTCGTTCTTTATGCTAGAGAACCCATTCGGGTACCCTATTCCCCACCTCCACCTCATAGTCAGTGGTATGGTTTGGATGCTTCTGATCCAAATTATTATTCAGCTTCCCCCCACTCTTCTTCTAATTCCAATCCAAATTTTTATTCTAATTCTTCAAATTCACCTTGATCTTCTAAATATTATCATCAGAGCTTTTCACCTCATTCAAATCTTAAGTCAAAATTCTCCCTCTCTTCATAGGACTACCCTTATCATTCACCTAAATGACATCTTCCTTTAAATATCCATGTGGCCTAAAGTCTCGCTAATCAAACATATAATTCAGTTCTTGAGCCACAGTCCTCCCTTTCTTTGCAGGACCTCCCTTATTCATTGCCTCGACAACCTCTTCCTCCATTGAAGATCTGGGAGAATCCAAATTATTCTAATTTGGCACCCATGTAAAATTCATATAATTCAACACCTACGTCAAAATCATCTAATTCAAATCCCACATCACAATCATATAAGTTGATGCAGACGTTGCAAACACCTCAAATGAATCCTATGTCACAATCATATATTGATTTTCTACACGGTCCTCATTGTTTCCTGGTAATATGTCATCTTCTAGTAAATTCAATGCCAATTATTTCTAAATATAAATCTTCTTCTACTCACGAGACATCTAGATCCAAATCTACTTCATCTCTTGAGTCGTCATCTTCTCAAACTTCCACACCAATTGAACCCTTTTCTTCTAGTCAACCTCCCATGGTCAACGAACAACTAATCATACCAATTTATTCATTTCAGAATGAATAAGTGATGACATAAATCATGGGGTCACATGATTACATTCCCTGAGAGAATCACATGCAAGAATTCTCTGTAGACCTTTATACATTCGTGTATTATGGGGAAGAGGTTACTTCCACTTATCAAACCATAGAGGAAGACCCTAGGATCATTGTACTTGATCCTCCTCTTATTATTTCATCTTCACATTATTTATTGTGTGATGAAATTCCTGAGTCTGGTATTGATCTACGACCTATCTTATCATTACCCAATATTTCTTTATCTATCAAGATTTCTCCGTCACAAACTCACCATGGGTCACCACCTGGTAGCCCATCATATTGTTCTATATGTGAGCTACCTCCAAGTATTCCCTCATCATCTATATGTGGATCACCTCCTAGTAGCCCATCTTATTCTATTCTTGGGCCACAACCTAGTATCTCATCATCTTCTATATATGGGACACCTCGAATGATCCCTTCATCTTCAGTCTATGGGACACCTCCTGCTATCCCATCTTCTTATATCTATTAGACACCTCCTAGTAGCCCATCCTCTTCTATAATTTTGGTACAAACCCCCTCATCTTTGATTCTTGGAACACATCCTAGTAACCCATCATCTTCTATCTATGGGACACCACCAGGAATTCCTTCATCTTCTATCTTAGGGCCAAATCCTAGTTGTCCTTTATCTTCAGTCTATGCTACACCTCCTGGAATCCCATCCTATTCTATACTTGGGGAACGTCCTAAAACCCCCTCATATCTGATTCTTGGGCCACATCCGAGTATCCCATCATCTTCTATCCATGGGACACCACGAGGTAGTCCATATTCTATCTTAGGACCACATCTTAGTAGTCCTTTATCTTTAATCTATGCAAAACCTCATGGTATCCCATCCTCTTTAATTATTTGACTATATCATTTGTGCCCATCATATTATTCTTCTATCAATGATAATGGAAAGCTAATGACCATTTCTCACATTAATTCTATTCATCCACTTTATTCTCCCACTTATCGGGATCATACAAGTCACGTATTAGCTTATAGGAAACCCAAATAGTTTCTTTATCAAGCTAAGAACAAAAATTCCAAGAGCTCCAAAGCTCCCAAAAATTTAAACAACCATAAATTTCAGAATCAGCCATGATTCTAAAATGTACATCAACGTAACCATCAAGTATGGTACAAAGTTCAAATACCTCTAGATAAGGAACTCAAAATCCCACATACCAAACCCATTTTTCAAGATAAATCACAATAATTTGTTGAGTATCAGCTCACTACGATCATTGAAATTGGAGATAATATGTCTCTTGATAAGAAAACACACTTAATCTCCCTTATCAAGGAAATTGCAAATATTGTTGTTGGATCTTATCACACAGATCGATATTGATCGGTCCCACTTTTCAAAAAAGACAAAAATACAAAAAAAAAATGATAAAACATTTCAAAAATCAAAGGTATAATGAACACACATTCCAATCGGGTATTGCATACACATGGATGTTCTTTCTTCCCTTGCTATTCTTCTGCAAGTCTTCCTACCATTTTCATCCCTTCGATGATATTTTGGTTAGCCAATTCTCAAGTATTTTGCAACATTTATCTCTATGGTATCCATTCGGCCTTGGTATTTCATCACCTTGGTATATTAAAGAATGAATGACCTTATAGAGATCCTATCACAATCAACATCTAAAAAACTTGTTGTGAAGAACTTTTGGACATATTTTTTTCTACTAGCCAATGTCGTCATCAAAAGAAAATTTTCCTCCTTCCATCAAGCCATCAGGGGTTCTTAACTCCTTGTCAAACAAGATAGATGAAATAATTTTTTAGAAAGTAAAACAAAATCAATCAAATAAAAAAGAAAAAGCTAAAATAAAAAGAAGATTGATTTATAACTCTCTCTTGGGGTGATTCCAATAATCTCTAGCGGGGTTATGGGTGCCTAATTGGTAGTAGAGAAATGTTGTGAATAGAATCAAATACATCTCCATTGGGGATATGGATGCCTAATTGGAAGGGAGAATTGTACAGATCTCATTCCATAAATCTATAAAAAAAATCAACTTTGAAAAATAAACCATTCCTGCACATTGGCTAGGGTGGCTTCACTTGTTGTCTATCAAATATTCCATTCAAAAGGTAATAAATTTCCATGTGCACACACTGGATCTCTATTATCAAACAGGATTAGTATTTTACCAAGAGTCGTTTTTTAGACCTTGTTCAAACTTTTACTCTAGTTTGTATCTTGTCTCACGATTCATGCCTTTGGCTAATCATTTCTTCATCACGAGGTCTCTAAGCTACATTCATTCACATTCACTATTATTCTTCTTCATTCATAAGATCTAGGTGTATAATATTTTCTTTTTTCCATGTTTACAGGAACCTTTGCCCCCTTTCACAAACAAAATCTTCTATTTTTTTCTATCATATGCTTCTTGGCCAGATTACGCTAGGGGAATCCTTTCTCCTTCCTATCACGTCATTGGGTTACGTTCATCATCATGTTGAACCTATCCATATTGGCCTTGATCCAACTTCTGCGCGTGAATATTTTTCCTTTGAATACTCCCACCTAACGTTGGGGGCAATTTTTCATCTTTACCTTCTTGCGCATACACGTGGCATTCTGCCCTTGTACATCCCATCTATTTCTAGGGAATCCATGTTTCTTCATTTCCTATGCATAGCTTCATAAAAATTTTAAAAAATCAAAAAACATTCAAATATGTTTCAAAAATAAAAAACATTCAAATATGTTCCAAATATAAAAAAAATTCAAATATGTTTCAAAAATAAAAAAAATTCAAATATGTTACAAAAATAAAAAACATTCAAATATGTTTCAAAAACCAAAAACATTCAAATATGTTAGATGGAAAAACCCAAAAAAATGGTAAAATCATAAAAACTATTTACCATTCTGGCTTCTAGGCCCTCTTTTGTACGCAAGGGTATAGTCCCTTTCAAAAAACTATTTACCAATAATTTAAAAAAAACCCAAAAAATTGGTAAAATCATTAAAAAAACAAAAAATTTGTAAAAAAAATTGGTAAATGGCATGCACGTAGTTGAAGCTTGTAACAAATGCATTTTCCTTGAGAATCAAAATTTTTCCTACAAAAACATCTTTATTTGGTTCTTTCTTATTCTTGTCTCAAATGACTTGTGGATCATCGTGATCTACCTCCATTAACAAAGTTGACTTGCTTACTATGTCGGTATTCATGTGTAATAGTGAGTTGTCAGAGACTATGTCATAGTGCACGAATGTTTTCCATGGGACTACTTGTGTCCTCTATTATTACCCTCACATGTATCCTTGCTTTGGGCACCATTTTTATCCCTTGTTGTTACAACACGAACATTCAGGAACTGAAGCTTGATAACAAAAACATTGGTACACCTGTCTTGAATGTTGTTTGTTTAAGTATGTGTGATTGTACATGTTTCTCTATTAGGTTAGCTGGTTTACTTTCTCATTGCATTGCATTATCATGTTGCATGTCATGTTACAATGGAGTTGCATATTTTTAAAAATGACTTTCTCAAATAATGTTTGCATGGATATGGTTTTTAGCAATGAACAAATGTGTTATTTTACACTTTTGCTTATTTTAATAAAAGTCGATGATGTAAATCATAGGGGCAACATGATGAAACAATATTTTCTTATTGAATATTGGATGCAAATATCTATTCCTATTCTCCACTTTCTTATCTTATCACTATTTATTTCTCTTCAAAATCATCTGGGGCAATAAACAGTCATGTTTATTCCTATCCTATTTCTTCTATTTGTTTTGATCATATTTTCGATTTTCAATTGATTTCTTATATCACTCCATCAACACACGAGGTGATATCCTTCATTATACTATTTTTCCTTCAAAATTTTACTTGTTTATGCTTGTCTACTATATTTGAAGTGAATTTACTTACTTCACCTCAAATAGGGGTAAATGTAGACACCTAAATTCCACTTTTGCAATCTTATTGCCAAAAGCACACAAATCACTCTCATTCTTACCATTTCCATTATAATTAGTGATTTCCACTAATTAAATAATATTTCTTACCATTTTGGTCAATTAACAATGCATTGTTGATTTCCTAACCTCCTTTTCATTCAAGATGTAAATTTACGACAAATCGTAAGTCAAAATCCTCTTCCAAGTAGATAATTAGTGATTATTAGCTAATTAATCCTATTTTACCCTTGTTTTGGTCAATATACCATATTATTGGCTCAATCCCCTCTTCCAACCACTCAAAATCACCCCACTTCCTTCCAAAACATCTTAGAAAAATTTAAAAGCTTATCCTAGCCTCCTAATTGATCCTAAGTGGTTGATTAAGGCTCCTCACATATTAATCACTTGTTAATTCACTAATTGTGATTAACAAACCTTAATCATGATTAGAAATTATTAATCTACTTTTTGCTTTTAGTCCCACATGCACCAAGATTCTAGTTTTCCTCAAAGTAAAAACTATAAAAAAGGACTAATCACATACCTTTAAACTTTACATCATGCTTTAATTTGCATATTATAAGAAATATGATTAAGAACCAAGCTCAAGACTTTCCTCAAGTCTTCAATGGGGTTAGTAGATGGATATCCAATATGATCTTGTAGTCATTATTGGAGAGACCACCTCACCTTCCTTGGAGTAGTGAAAAACCCCCAATTTGATTTCTCCTAGATCTATTTAGGTATAAGTTACCTAGCAATTGAATGTTAAGTAGGCATGCTTTAACTAAGATAGATTGATATACCATATTAGTTATTTCAAGCATTCCATTAAGCTTTAATCATTTATGTAACTATTTTTAGATTCACTAAGAATTTTTTAATTAGACTATGTGGTGTTAGTCTTTTTAGTTAGCTTTTCTTAGAACTTTTAGTAGTCTCCAATCATAAATGAAGCATATTTAGCCTCTACACTCCTAGATCCCTCGACTTGTATATCCAGATCTCTTCTATATAATCATATATATATATATAAGTACATATTCCTCTATATTTTTCAATTTTATATGATATTGTAATCATTAGTTGAAATAACACATGTTATTTTAATATTGTGTGATTAATGTTGAAAAATAATTAATCAAATAGCTCATAGTTTCCAAACTTTACATTCCTTTTTAATTTTTTGTATGTCCCTAATATTTAATCTACTAATGTTAAAAAGGGTGGATTCATTTTGGTGAACCCAAATTTTGAATTGAATATTTTTTTCTCAAACTCAATTTTCCTACGTTTATATTTTTATGTTCTTCTCATTATCTCTTGGTGATGTCTATATCATTATATTGTTTATCATCATGAATCTACCGCTTCTCTTTAATATTAAGGGTTTAATTCCCTATGTTAGTATAGGATATTATCCCTCTGACCAGGTCCGTGCTCATACTCTCCATATGGATTAACACCATTATAATGACCATTATCATCACATGGATGATATGACTCCTACTTACATAGATATTAAAGATGATATCATTCCCATCACTACCGAATACCCACCTCATTTTGATCCTATTACTTTGAATCCGTTAGTTAATGAAATTAAAACATTGCAAAATAAGCACCCAAGTAGGGTAAACCTACCCTTTCCTTGACCTCCCATAGATTCATTAGAATAAAAAAATTTCCTCCTAAATGGTATGATATATTGGAGCAATTCAGTAATAACCAAGTACTAAGATACCTCACTCAGAACCACTTCAGAAAGAATATTTTTACAAATATATCTTACAAACAATTTGTATTCTTTCACATTATCCAATGATACTTAAATGACCTCCTTTTATTATCTTATGGATACATTTAAGGAATTAGACAAGGCCATCACTTTTGATGCAACTGAGATTCCTCCTACACAAAATTATGCATCATGTTCACCTCTTTTTATCACTACCCACATTCATTTATTCTTTATCAAGTGATTCTTGATTGATAATTTATCCAACTTAGCTATCTGTTATCACTCACTACTAACTCAAATGGGTATTTATCTTACTATAATTGACACCACTATTACCAATATACAAGGATTTGATAATATCAGCCAATCCACAATGGGAACTATCACATTATATATCTTCACCAATCCTAAGTTATTACCTACCACTTTTCATATCTTGGAAAATGACCTCCATTAAAATTTACTCTTAAGACATATTTGTATACATGTTATGTATGAAATCCCATCTACTCCTCATCAATGTGTCAAATTCATACATAGTGGATATAAGCACATTATATTTGTTGACCTAAACCTTTTCAAATATTACCAATATGTTATCAATCCCCCCACATCTCATTCCTATGATAATACAAATACTTTCTTTGGTGTCTCCTCCATAATCTAAATTAGTACCACCTATCATTCCTAATGTTTAAGATATATCTTCCCAAAAAAAATATCACTGGGTATTCTTGTGATAACAATGATGATCCTACTAAACTCATTGATGATCACCTACACAAGTTTAATTTTGGTCTTATTGATGAATAAGATTCCACGTTTCATTCCATTTTTTACTTCCACTATCCTTGGGAATTATCATCTTAAAGATACTACTTCTAACACTATTGATCCCACAATTATAAATCCTTACACCTCTACCACCATTAATGTTAATACATTCCATCATGTAGTCAATACACTCAATACTTTTCTATTTTTAAGTTCAATAACCATTCTCACTAGTGTAGATACATCACAATAATTCGTCTTAATTCTCTTGGATCTTGATTTAATATATTTACCCTCTCTCCGATATCGGTCTCCTCACAAGCTATCTAAACACTCAATAATTCCCTTCTATGAGTATCATTGCATCTCTAGGAATGATATTAATCACTGTAAATAGATTCATTGCCAATATTTTCATGTTCAATAATGCCATCACCATATTACAAATAACTTCCCCAAAATCAAATCATTCTTTATCATTAGACATTACATCTTCACACAAAATACCATGACATAACTTGTTTCATCAACACTCCCCACCATTGGATACATCCATACATATAACTGCCCCTAGGGGTATTCCATCTCTAGAGCTTATTGATTTTTGAACATGACATGAATGATCTCCAAGGATACTATTAAGAACTTGAGCCACCATTCTTTATCTGTATATAGTTATATTAAATAATATAAAAACATTCATATATTTGTAAAAATACAAACCTAGACCTATACATAGCTTGAGTTTTTGCAATCTATAGTAGCTATGTTTTTTTTCATTACATTTTTATTGATATTATATCTATCTTACTCTTTACACGTGTTCATGAGTTATATCTATCTTGATGTAAGACACACATATTGTTACATGCTAATAGGAGTTATATTAGTTCCTTACATTATTTCTCCTGGGGGAATCCCTTGAAATTATACAGGTTCTATTATTTTATTAAATATCCTTTCTACTTCCTCATTACGCTTGTTTCATATATCATGTACATTATATCTTTCAAACTAGTAGGACTAACACACATGTCTTATGCAATATTGATATATCTTTCTTTATGTTATTTCTTACTACTAATTGATCTTCTCATTATTTGACATTATTGTTTTCTATAACATGTTTAATAGTATGATTATTAATTTTTTGCTTCACTATATGTGGCATAATTCCCTTTCTTTTCTTGTGACACCATGGGTATCCCATATTTGAGGATTTATTCCTTTCTTGTGTGGCATTGTTTCTCTTGTATTGTTCGAAGTGCCTTAATTATATTGAGACACTATGAGTGTCAATTTTTTGTGGATTTATGCCTTGATCTGAATCTTCTCTATGTGTTATTGATTTTATTTTCTCACTTGATCATTTTTTTGTCTCTATTATATCTCTATTACATCTTCGTTTTCACTATTATTCTTATTATTTTTTCTATCACTAATATTGTTGTTCTTATTTCTTTGTTTGTTTATCTCTTTATATGCCATGGTTTCCACCATGTGAAACCCCATTTTACATGTACAAGTTCTCAACGGTGGCCACAAATTTCACATTCCAAATTCTCCTGCATATTTCTAAGACATAAAATGCACGGGAAAAAATATATTCTTGTGATCCATGCACTAAAATTCTTTATGACATGTACCTCAAAATAGGGTGCATTCATCGAGATGTATTCTACATTTACAGGTAGAATTACAATTATAGACACAAGTTTTCACTAGGAAAAAGTACTCATAAACAACTTTGGATATCAAAATCGAGAAGAAAATCATAGGTTAATATTGTACATAAAGGTCAAGACCATACTAAATTTTCTGACCCTACCATATATTTTATTCCTAGGGAAGTAACACCATATTTTTATACTATTTTAGATTTTTCATCATTGGTATAGATTTTTGGCATAATCCCAGACTAATCTGACACAATTTATATCTATTTATAGGGGACATGAATATTTCACTCCTTCACATCATATACTCATCATTGGTCACAAAATATACATTTTTGTGGAATGGGTCTCCTTCTCCATTGCTATTTCATCATAATACACTCTTAGCCAGTGTTAGAATGTAATATTAAGTGTATATAAACACTAGTTTATAATTAAATAATTACGAATATTATAATTTTAATTATGTAATATAAACTATGTTGTTTAGGTTTAATTGATTCTATTTAATCAATATTTAAATCAGTGTGCTTTGTAAAAAGACACAACCTATCACTTAACAGTTCATGACCCGTGGCATTAAATACATGAATCATTTGACATGATCAAATTAATGTATTCACTTGGTAAATTTTGGGAGAGAAGTAAGGAGAGAGATATGGACTATAAATGTTTCTAAAAATTAATGGATTTATCTCTTTGGTCTTAGTTTTTACCCCTTCGGGGGTTTTGCACGTAAAATGGTGTCACTGTGTTATTATTTATTTCATGTTATAATGTTTGGTGAAATATTATTTTAATATGTTAATTTAATTACCTCGGTCCTAACATGATATCAGTGTGGAGTACTAATGTATTTTAATTAATTGTCAAATCTATAACAGTTGGTGGGATTTGGTTAGTCAGTTAGAAAAATGTATTTTAAATACCCCCCCTCATCCTCCTCTTGGGACATTACACAAAGCACAAAAAATATTTCAAGACCCTTTTAAAAAACTTTCCTACACTTGAAAACTCCTCCAGTTTTGAATGATGTGCTCAGGACCCTACAAATAAAGGCGAGGGTTAAATTTAATTAATTTTCCTATAGTTTGTAAAGTGTGTTCAGGTGGAAATAATTACAAGGGATTAAAAGTAACTAAATTAAATTCACAAGGTCTTTCACATGGAGACATCTTCCAAGAATGTAGGAAAATTGAATTTTCATATTGGATTCGGTCAAATTTTGATGTGAATAATGGAAATTCATAGAAAAATGACCAACGTATTTTGAACAACGATAGGCGGATTTTTTTAAATGATTTACAAAAAACCTTCTTGTTCTCATTTTTAAAAAAATTTTACATAAAAATGGGATCTAATAATTTTAAAATTTACAAATTGCATATGTTTAATGGATTAAACTACAATATATGGAATATAAGAATGAAGGTAGAATTCATGGCATGCAATCTTTAGATGCTCGTGAATGGTATACAAAAATATCTAACTGGAACGTAAATGATATTGGACAATGTAGATGCACATTAACAGAAGGTGTAGGAAGAAATGTCTATTATATTTCAGAGCGTGTAGGATGATTTTCTTATTTACATTGGAAATTAGGAAATTATGATTGAGGCTTGCAATCAATTAGAATCAATACATGAAGGTACATGTTTATCAAAAAATTTAAATTTGATTCTTTAACTGATGACAACTCCCATGAAGAGAAATGAAAAATTAGTTAACTTTGTGAAAAAAATTAAAGACATTAAATCTCAATTAGATGGATGTTACAATAAATTAATTCATGATAAATTTTTATATTTCATTATTCAAATGAACATTTATGAAAGGTTTAGGAATTTCATTTCAATTTTGAATTCTAAATACGAAACTGAGAAAGACATTCTTGATTTTTCTACTCTGAGTGCTCTTTTGACCCAGGAAGAGAAAGTTATGACTAATTTTGATTTGGAATAAAATTCCACTCAAGAATTCCTCACTCAAAAATCTAAAAAACCTTCTATACTTAACAAGAATCAAAAACTGGTGTAGACTTCCAGGACTACCCCTTCATTTCTGGGATGATGAGATACTATTAAATATGGCTAAATCTATTGGATCTCTGATTGCGCTCGATGGACCAATGAGGAATTGATCCAAACTTTCCTTTTCCATATTCTACATTTCTTTTGAAATGGAACATGAATTACTATAACATATCATTTTGCATTCTAAATGTGGTACTTAGCATCAAAGGATTGAATATGAAACCTTTCACTTGAGCTGTAATAATTGCCATCACATTAGACACTTCACTAGAAGATGCCCAACCTTGCATAAGGATGCAGAGATACTTCAGGGGAATAATATGGGAACAAATGATATGTTAAATGAAGAGACAAAAAAGACTCATGAAATAAGATGAAAGAATGAGATAAGTATACCTTCAGAGGGTACTGTAAAAATGGGTACATGCATAAATGGAAGGGTTTTATTTAAACCAACTAGATCCGAAATACATAAAAAGCAAAAAAAGGGTTGTTTCGAACTCCAATCAAGAAACCTATAGTTTGTAGGAAACTATGGCGCCCTAAAACTTCAGTGCCAAAAATAATATGAGTACTCCCAACCAAAAAAGATCCAGTACTAGAGACACTTGTAAAGGTGATTTTGGAGGTTGATGAACAGACTAGTACAGTAAAAGTTAACCTTTTTTCTAAGGATACAGATATGAATGATCAGACTAGTTTGTTGGATCATGAAAATGAGTATAAATTTAAAGCAGTGATAGAAGAGCCAAAGAGGGATAATTTTTATCCCTTATACATGATTGAGGAAGAGTTGAATGATGAAAAAGAAAATAATGAACTAGAATTCCCGATGAATAAAAAAAAATCTTTGACATAAAATCTACTACCTCAAGGTGGGATACCTCTTTCAAGTAATAATGCAGAAAATTCACAGCCATTGAAGGAGTGGGAACAGGGAGAAAAAGAGGAAGGTGAAGTAACACCACTTATGGAAAAGACACTCTTTTATGGTGATTCTAATTCAACCTATGGATTTATAGAGGTTCTCTATAGGAAAAAAAGATGAATGAAGGGCTTTGAGGCAATCCTGGATACGCTATATAATGACAAGAAAAAGAAAATTGATAACTGAGGAAATTAATCATCCAGAACTGTAGACACTAAAATTAGGTCACACTCCCCTTTGGTCCCTCGACAAATAAGCACCCTTCATTACATTCACCTAACCATGACCCCTTTCACCCCACAAATATTAATTTAATTAATTTAATTAAATTAATGCATTATCCTAACTATATTTATTATTTAAATATCTTATTTTAAATAATATCCACACATGCAGTTCACTTAGACACCTCACCAAGCCAACTCAACCTAAGACCTATTTTTAGTAAGTTGCCATAACTAACTGAGTCTTACCCAAACCCTAAAAATCAATTCCTACATTCCCTCCAACCACATTCCTGCGTGCTCTCAAGAAGCTCCCAACCTATTTCATGGGTTAATGACATGAGATTCAAGAAAATCAACAGGATCTCCCTAGTTTAGTAAACCTAAGGAATCCCACCTTGACCGACGCCGGTTGCCCCTAACCGTCGCCGGTTAAGTTGGAACCGCAGTCGGTTACCCTTTTAACCCCAAAAAAACTTTATTCTCAAGGTTATAATTTGGAAGAAAAAAGGTTGGTGAGCATTATCACATCTCAGAGAGATAACACATCTTCAGAGAGAGAACTCCAATGAGACCATGCATGCAAGGAAGGAGATCAAACATATTTTCCTGCATAGCCATGATCTGATCTAACTAAGAAAAGAGAAATGCACATGCAGCCCATACAAAAGTTTTCCTTCAACTGGTGATCACTTGTAGCCTTCAAGCCCCTCATCAACACCTTCATCCTTCACACACAAGCATTCAAGACTAGAATCCAAGTAATTATAATTCCATACTTCTATAGTTTATTTCATTTCATCATCATTTTATCATCTATTACTTACCTTGCCACCTATTGACCTTCTCCAAAATTTCCACCTCCATATACCCATTAAAGCCTCGTCGAAGCCTACCCCAGTCACCTAGTACCTCATCCCGACCAACCAAAGTCCTTTGTACAATCACAAAGTAGACCTAAAGCTTGTTCTGTGACATTTCCAGATTTCATAATAACCATCAACGGTCACACCTGACCACCGTTAGTTACCCCTAACTGACATCGGTCTCTGTATTTGCCCACATAGCGCAGAACAAAGACCTACCCACTTAATTTCATCTCACCCTCATCCACCTATTATCTACTCAAGACCTTTGTCAAATCTGCAGAACCCAGAACAAATCATTTGACCTTTGGATTCTATTCTATCTTAGCCTGTTAGATTAGATTTGTTTCTTATTGTGTTTTAAGTGAGATACCTAATCATTT
>CM034151.1:451644537-452009512 GCA_019776745.2 Taxus chinensis | reverse complement strand
TTTAAAATGCATCCTATTTTTTCTTTATTTCTTTTGTTTTTTGGAGTTATAATCAAAACCGCAAACATGCCATTAATTCCTAATTTAACAATAAGTGAAAACCCAATATGTATATTCCAATTTCAAATTAATAACAAAACAAATTTAAGTAGAAATAACCCATGCCTGATTTTTTAGCTGCCTTCTCCAATCTTTCCTTGCAAATATGAAAAATCCAATGCCCAAAACAACTCCAGAAATTTCCAAATAGAATAATGAAAATAATGTTTTCCATTAAATATAGATCATTAATTGCATAAAGTTGTTCCAGAAAACCTTCCATTATTTTCTCATGCAGAAACCTCCATGTAACTTCCAACAGAGAAAAAACATCAACAAAACTAAAAATGTGCATGTGAGAGACAAGTGCATGTTTTGGCTTGCTAAAAAAGATACCATTTCCCGATAACTGTGCCTCATCAATGGAATTAAATGATTTATAGTTTCATGTATCGGATTCCCTTCAATTTCCTATTAAAATTTTCATGCAACTCATATGGTCTAACACCATGTTAACAATAACACAATAAACCATTAACTATTACCTACCTCATGGTATGTGACTATTTATTATGAATTAAACACTTAAATTTAAACTTGCAAAGTAATATTGTCGTTGACCATTATTCAACCCAAGTCAATAAACATTGCAATATGGTTCATAAACAATATAACTTCCCCCACCCCCATGGTCTATGACCATTTTAATAAAATTAAAACATTACAATTACCTTTCCATTGGTCCATGACCATTATTCTTAATGCCAAGGAGGATCAACTTCATGGTTAAAAACATTTACACAATATCTATCAAATAATTACCTTGCAAAGTGTTCTAAGACCAACCACAACATCATCCAATATAATCAATTTCCGAGAAATGCAGTTAATATTTAACAATGGAATGTATTATAAGATCGATTCATTCAATGCCACATTCATTATAATATAACTTTGAACAATGAAAAGTAATCGTAAAATTCGTAAACATCATTAATTAATGCAAAAAAATGGAGTTCAACAAATCAATCATCATACAATAATGTAAACCAAAAGGTAATCATCAAACATGTCCTCAAACGTTTGAAGATAAAAACATTTCTATGCTTATGTTTACACCTATATACATATATGTATATGTTTCCACACACACACACATATTATATATGTATGTATATATTATTATATATACATACTTATTAATTTAACGTTCGTAATTAATTTAGTCATTATCAAACATTTACAGCGATAGAACGTCCATTAAATATGGGGTGTGACATACTTCCCCCTTAAAGAATACGTATCCCTATGATTTAACTTAATGTTACTAATCATGTTACTTGAAAATAATTAAGACATCGTTTTCAAAGAAAAAACAATTCATATTTTCTTAAGAACTTGAAATTTTTCCAAAAATTCAGTCAATCGTAACTCATACAACTTGGTTGTAATCAGCCTTATAACAACAAATAATTGCATACAATTTGTAATATAGTAAAAAATTCCATTATAGTCACCATAATTATCAAGTAATGTATTAATAAATCCATATGAAATAGTCAAATAGTTGTTTTAATCATTGAAAAAAAGAAGGAAATGTTGTTTTTATTTCATCAAAATTCTTCCAAGTTGCGTTAAATTCATAATATAATTCCCATTAGGTATTGCATTGTGTAATATCTATATTTTTTATTTGAAACCAGTGAATTTCCAACACTCTAATTGGTTCAACTATGGTGATTCCTAGGTCCTGAACCTGCCAAGAGTTCCAATTTATGACATGTGTTATATCTGATACATACTTTTTAAGCAATGAAATATGAAAATCAATATGTATTCTAGATAATGTGGGAGGTAATGATAATCAGTATGCCACTAGACTTATAACTTCTAGATTTTCAGAAGGTCCCACATATCTATGGCAGACAATTTGGCAGTCTTTCCAAATGAAATGGAAATACTTTTTAGTGTTTTACCCTCAAGAAGAATACTATCTCCTTACTCAAATTTACTATTCAACTCTTTTTAAATTTCCAACATCTCTTGTTCTACCTATGGGATTCCTCTTTCAACTGCTCACAAATGAGATTCATATTTACTTGTTCCATTTTTATCAACATTTTTGGGCCTAGTACCTCTATTTCCTCCATCATATCCCATCTAATATGAGTTGCTACACCTTCTCCCACACAACGCTTCAAACGATGACATTTTTAGTGAAGAATGATAAGTTTTATCATAAGAAAATTTAACCAAATGGAAGACTATTCTTCCCATCTATATTGTTGATCCATGCAATACATTCTAAGCATATATTCCATAACCTGGTTAAGATCTTTCCGTTTGACCAACAATTTTTAGATGTTAAGATGAACTAAACTAAATTTTTATTCCCATACGTAAGTTAAAAGTTTCTCCAAAATTGAGAAGGTCATTCAAAGATCCTTGTAAGAAATTATCATTTTTAGAACTCCGTACAATCTAAAAAAATTCATGCATAAATAATTTTTTAAGTATAGGTGAATCATCCTTTACATTTTCCAGTATGAAGTGAGGTTATTTATTTAGTATTCTCAAACACTACTAAAATCATGTCTTGCTCTGTTTTTAGATATAATGGAAATCATTACAAAAAATCCATGCTAATTACTTGTAATTTCTAATGGGGAATGCTATGAGGGTACAACAGACTAGGAAGATGCATGTGTCTCACCCTTAAAACATTGCTAACTTTCAAGACAATGAGCCACCATAATTCATCATTGTATTTCTTCATTCCTTTCAAGAATTATTAATGTATTTCACATCAGCCAACAGATTTCCTCACTCTGAGATTCTTGAAATAAGGAGCATCATGAAATTCCTTTATGACTTTAATTCTAACTTCATTATCCAAATGGAATATAAACTTTATGTTTTCGTATCACAAGAATCCTTCGTTATCAAACTTAAAACCTTCATATCTTGATACCCTTTATATATATTGCTAACATGCTAATTTTTTACATGATGATAATATAGCCCAGTTGTTATTTTTTTGCTTAATATTTAAATTGTGTTTTAATGGTAAGCAATAGTGAAAACATGCTTCCTAAGAATCATCACATCAGCCAAATGGTTATCTTTTCCTGTAATATAGACTAATGCCAAAATTCATATTGAGACAAAAAATCAAGCCACCTACATTGTCTTATGTTCAAATTAGGTCTGCGTAAAGATATATTTGAGTGCCATAAGTGGTCTTATTCTCAATTTGAAAGGATTTCCTAGTAGGTAATACCTCCAAACTGTGCAAAGGCATGAACTATGGCAGCAATATGTAAAATCATGGGGTGAATAGTTATACCCATACACCTTTAACTTGTATTTTCTATCATAATCAATTACATGATAATTTTGCATGAAGTATTGTACACAAACCTTCACTGGAGAGGCATCAATTAGCACGATTGAAGCTTTCTGTTGGGATTTAGAACCTTCAAAATAGGTGATGTATGTAAAAAATTTTCCTTCACGATAAACTAAATGTATTTACACACTTGTCAGTCCATACAGAACTTATCTTGACTTTTTCTATGCAAGGATAGGTTATTTGTGTAGCTACTCTAGAGAAATCTTTCATGAATTTTTTATAATAACTAGCTAACCCTCATGAAGCTTCTTATTTCATCTACATTCTTAGGTGTTGAACCACTCATTACATGGCTTTAATTTTTGATGAGTCAACTGAAATACCATCCTTATTTATTATGTTCCTTAGGCACTAGACTTAATTCTGTTCAAATAAAAAGAACACTTTTAAATCTTATCCATACAATTTAATTTTTCTTAAGACACATTCAGTACTATTCTCAAGTTTTGGATTATATTATCCTATTTTTTTAGAATAAATCAAGATTATCATCTGAGAAAAACTAGCAAAAATTTATCTTATAAATTCCTAAAAAATATTGTTCATGAGGTTCATAAATGCATTTGATTCATTAGTGAGTCCAAAAGGTAATACTGTAAACTCATAATGCTTTTATCTTTTATCTTAATGTTGTACTGTGAATGTCTTCATAATTTATCCTTAGATGACGATAACCATATCGTAAATCTATCTTTGAATAGAAATATGAATCTCTCATCTAGTCAAAAATTTCATCAATCATTGGCAAAGGATATCTATTCTTTACTATTGTCATGTTAAGCATGTGATAATTGATGCATAATATTAACATTCCAAATTTATTCTTGACGAAGATGGCCAGTGCTCCCAAAGGATACACACTTGGTCAAATTATTCCCTTGGACAATAGTTCACAAAGTTTTTCTTTTAATCCTAATAAATCTATTGTTATTATGTATGGTGCCTTAGATATCAGTTTAGTTCCAAGTTTGATATCAATGGTAAAATCAAACACATGTCTAGGAGGAAGTCCAAGTAATTCCTCCAAAAATACATACCTATACTCTTGTAACAATGGATAATCCTCTAAGGAATTTTAACCTTCCTCATTAAGATCATAAATTTGTATTGCATAAAATATACAAACTTTATTCTTAGCTTTCTTAAGTTACATGGAAAAAATTTGTCTTATTTCAAAATCCCGTTTTATGCCCTATATGCTAGCTATTTTTAGCATATCGTCTAGGCATTCTATTCATTTTTCGAAACAATAAATTATTTATTTATGTTTGGAAAACCAATTTACACTAATAATAATGCCATAGGACCCTAGAGGAGTTATGTAGAGGTCAATTTATGTTGTGAAACTAGGTAACTCCAATGTTGCGTCAAATAGACATTGGTCTACCATATGCATTGCATCGTTCCCATATTGTACAATTCGTGTATTTTTCATATACCAACTTTATTATTCAATCTTTTAGATAATTTACTATAAATAAAGATCTTGGTTACACCGGTATCAAATAAAATGTAACATAAATTCCATAAACTTGCCTGACACTTCAATTGGAGTATCTTGGTTATCATCTTGATGGTTAGCCACTGTAACATGTATCTATTTGACGTAGGAACATCATTTTATATAATTAATTTTGATTTGTATAGTTTAATTATGTGTGTGTGGAGTTAATTTTGAGGTTTTGTAATGTATTTAGTCCATTTGGACTCATCTTGTGTGTAATAAGAGGTTTTCCTCCAAACGCTCAAGTTTGAATTTTGAAATTCTCTTATTAGTGATTCTTAAGCCTAGTTGTTAAAACAATATGATAGATAATGTTAGTGGGCCTTAATACATGTTTTCTCACCCCATCATGACCTATTTAACCCTACCTAGGTGGTAAATCACTTGAGTTTAGGCAATCATGGGGTAATTTAGCAGGATAAGATCCCTAACTACCTTCCTTGATATATTTCCCTAGATATTTGATTAAAGGTATGCGTAAGGGTGGTAGGAAGTAGGTAGGAAAGTGATTAACTAAAATTGGGATGGAATGCATGGAAATTGTAATCCCATTTAATTTAATTAGGAGGACTGAAACGATGTATAAATATTGTAAATAACAGTAAAGTAGATGTAACTAATTATGCTAAATAAAATAAAACACTAGATGTGTAAGAGAGTAGGGAGAAATGGCTTAGTTGATTGGAAGTGACTATCACAGGTTGTCACAGGTTTGAGAATAAAATATGGAAGTGTAAACGAACACTCAGGGATCCTGTGAAGGACAAGTGAAGGATATGAAGTGACTAGGGCATCTGGGAGTGTACCAGGGCACCCCGGGGTGCCTTGGTTTGTAATCTGGGAACTCTGAACACTATAAATGCTAAAAATATTCAAATAGTATGGTCATAAATTGGTTCTGAACCTTCCCTATTTGTCATGTTGGATTTTTCGGATGAACTAGAAAATGACCTATAATGCAAAGAGAAGTATCAAACCCTAGAAACATAAAATATGCATATGAATGGGTGGGACTGACCTCAACCACTAAGCTAGTGGACTTATCACTAAGCATTGTACTACATCTTAGACCCAAATGTAGTTATGGTGAGTGTGTGATTTTTGTTCCCTAGTACTCTTGTGTCAGTCGTACTTTGTGAAGTAGTGAGCAATAATAACTATAAAAAATATAAATAATATGTGTGCATGGAATAAAATAGAATCCCTCCCCCTATGAAGTGTGTATGACGCAGATCTCATAGACTTGATGCATAACACTATGTGGATGCAAGTGATGCAATGGATGTAGCCTTATATGGAGTAATAGTAGTGTGTAATGTTATGACCAAGGACCCTCATTATAGTCTTATAACTTTATATTTATAGGGCTCTCAAGCTTAATTTCATAATTAATCTCGACAAGGCCAACTGAGAAAAAGATAAAGACGGTCAATAACTAGAAATTACCCAAAAAGGAATGAAAGGGGATTTACATAGATCGGGGTGCCCAGAATGGGATTAGGGCAGCTCGGGGTGCCCCAGTAAGGGTTGGAGCACCCTGATTTAGGGATAGAATGTTGGGGTAGTTGAGAAATGGGTAGATAAGTGCTGGAAAATACATGGGAACTACGAAATAAAATATAAAATAAATATGGACAAAAGGTGGGATTAATTACTTCTTTGTACACTTGAGAAACTTCTAAATATTAGTATAAGACTAGGCCAAATTATCTGTAAAGTGCATAATTCTGTGTCTAAATTTTTCCCCCACTTTATGTTGGTGAGCGAAAAACTTGATAACATAAAATAGATAGAGATGTGTACATGATATCCATGTAGAGTGTAGAAGAAGACATGTCGATGGAATATAATCAAGTGTGTAATTACAAAAACAAAAATGTGGAGGAGCGTGGATTCTAAAGATGAAAAATGTGCATAAAAAGTGATGAGAGTGAACCTTTTGCGGAACACGTGTGTATTTTATGCTATGTGTAGTGTACCTGCATGGTTAGTAAAGGAAAGTTCCTATAGCGGTGTGTTGTCATTGTCATTTTTGTTGTCATTATCATTGTTATTATTGTTTTTGTTACCCCCAATTGGACTATTTGTTTCTCATACAATGGACCTACAAGGAGAAAATTATCAAGTAGTCAAATATGTATGTATGTAAAAACGTTTTGTAAAATATGTGTAAAGTACGTAAATGTAAAATACACTAGAAAAAGTGTAAATGGAACATGTCCACCTGATCCATGTGAAGAAAAAAGGGTGTAGAAGGATATCCTATATTTTTACAAGTTTTTCGGGTGATCTCACCTCACCCTAGCTAAAGAAGTGTAGGGAGGAAATGTTATGTGTCCTCCAACTCTAATTAC
The DNA here is from genome assembly GCA_019776745.2 of Taxus chinensis. Taxonomy (NCBI): domain Eukaryota; kingdom Viridiplantae; phylum Streptophyta; class Pinopsida; order Cupressales; family Taxaceae; genus Taxus; species Taxus chinensis. Next base: position 452,002,203 of record CM034151.1, on the reverse strand, counting down.
GTATGCTGAAATTTGTTTAAGAGATATTTGTAATTTCCTAGTTTTTTAGGTGATCTGATGCCACTGGATGGAAAATTGTTGAGAGACACACCCACTGTAACCCCTGAGCATATAACCGCTCCATAGAATTACTGAAGGACACCATGTCTTGTTAAGGTTGTTTTGGATAGAGTTCATAAACTGTTCTAAAATCACTCGTTGTGTCTGAACCAGTGTAAATATGTTGTGTTTTTAGAAAAACCTCAATGATGCCCCCCCTCTTTGGGGGTGCATGCGATGACCCAGGAAGGAGAATACATCCCTAAAAGAGGACTGAATGTACTCTGACCTGTATAACTCTACCCTGTAGGGTAAAAGGGAAAACACTTGGTAGATACCAAGGCACGTACAAAAGGGGATGGCTAGCCAATACAAGTGTTAGTCTGAAAACACATGCATGCAATAAGTGTAAAATACATAGAAAATGTATAAAAAATACCATGCACAATAGTGTAAACATGCAAGAAACAATAAGAAGATCACATAATGTGGGTTACAAACATGGGACATCACTCACAATGTCGCAAGACATGCAAGGCCATCATGGACGTAAATGATAGATAAGTGTGCACACAAGTAAAAGGAAAATCCCACATACAACGGAAAACAAAGCAACCAAGTAGAAACAAAGAGATAGTCATGGAAACATGTAATCCTACAAAACAAGTGTTACACATAGAACACCCGTTAGCATGTTAGAAAGATAACTAATATGTCAAAGCATGTATGAACAAGTAACATATGATGCTAAGTAAAAAATGAAACAATAACACCTATATGAGATGAATGTGGATGTCCCCAGTGACTAGTATGGTAAGGTAGAAGGCAAACATCCATGCCACATGTAAATGTCTTGTATCTACGATCACACTAGAAAAAGCCATGAACATGCATGTGTGTATGATAATGACATAGAAGAAAGTAATCTAACATGTATAGTAAAGTGATCATGCAAAACACTAGTAAGCAAGAGTAAATGATACTAAGAAAATGTAGTATGTTGTAGATGGATGAAATGGAATGCAAGATGGAATGATAGGAGCAACATGCCCCTTAAGTGTATGGAAGTGTAAGTAGTGAGGTTAATTTTGTTTTCCCCCTCAGCAATCAAGAATGAATTGTAAATGAGAGTGTGTTATCAGGAAATGATTTAATAGTGTTTATTGTGTCTAGCGTGACGGGATGAGTGTGTATGTGTAGTGGTGATGAAATGCAACATGTGGAGAGATGTGCGTGGACCCTATAACATAAACATATACCGCAACTTTGTTAAATAGTGGAGTCATGATTTAGCCCTAAATGTATATCACTATGTGATGAGTGGTAGTAAGTGGTGATGAAGTATGTGATTGTGTTGTGAATGTGCATGAACCCTATAGCCGAGGAATATATCATGACTTGTTGAATGAGTGAGTGATGATTTAGCCCTAAGCATATATCACTACATGATGGAAGAAGAAGGTGATAATTTATCCTATAGTGTATGTCACTACAAGATGGGTGATGAAGTTGGATGAAGCATAAATGAGTATATGATAAGAATGTAGTGGTGATTTAGCCTAAAGCATATACCACTAAGTGATGAGTAGGATAAATGATGATGTAGTAGAATGAGGTAGGATAGGATAATAGAATATGTGATTATAAGATTTAAGAGGATAATGAGAAATTGATAAAAAGAGTGGTAATTTTACCTAAGGTGTATACCACTATATGATGATAGAATGAGATAGTATATATTGCTGAGCGGACGATATAATAACTAGAAATGATGAAGGGAGTGGTCATTTAACCTATGGTGTATACCATTAAGGTATGTAATGATGAGGGTGGGTGACGGTATAGCCTCAAAAATTGGTCACTAGTCTAGCAACTATTATATGATGACATGTCGTATGTAGGTAAGGTCCATTTGATTGGTAAACCCTCGACAGTCGAGTATGGACCAAGGAACTAGAGTGTGTCAAAGGTTGGTGAGTGCAGAACGTATAATAACATAGTATAGGTGAACAAATGGTGAATAATATGTGTAAATGCAAGGGAAAATGTAGAAAGTGTGATGATAGTTGTAGATATAATATGTTGTGGTGATAGACAAAGCGAAACCAATGGATAATATAACCTAGTGTATGTTGGAACCTTAAAAATGAATAAGTCCCAAGGTAGAGAAAGAGCGCACGCATGCACAAGGAAAGTGTGTATAAATGCGCTCAAGGAAAGGTGTGTGGGAGAAGAGGTTGGCACATGGAATTAAAGCAAGGCTCAAGGACTTAGCCACATTTCTGAGGTGGTATCATAGGAAAAACACAGAAGGGCCCAAGTAGGTGTGGTGAATGGATAAGGTGTCATCCTGAAGCCTTGAAGGTCAAGAAAATAATATTCCATGTATATTCCAAGAAAGATCATTACATTTAGTGGATGCATTTTCAAGATGGTGTAGTCACTTTTACACCCACTAAGAACAAGGGAACATCATGTGCACCAACCTATCACCTGGTGAGTGCTGGACGCTCACCCAAGGCATGCGAGAGGGAGCCAAGTATCTCTTTACGCGAGTCTAATAGAAGGCATAATTCATGATTCTAACTTAGTGATTTAATAGACATGAAGAACTATAGAGCTTAGGATGGCTTCTATACCCCTTCAGTCATAATAGAACTAAAGCACGCAACATAAATACTAGAACTAAGAGATGTAAATCCACTACTATACTTAACCATTCAAGTAAGATTCACGATTATATAAGAACAAAATTACAATAGAAATATGTAGATAATACATAGAAATAGTCTTAATACATTTTTCATGGTAACCTTATGAAATTCATTCATAGTGTTACTTATAAAAGATTACAGAAGGCAGACCATAGCCATGTGTCATGTATGGATCGATACATGTATTCTCACAAGACAAAAATTTCATTCCCCATTTCCCCATTACATCCTTACTTGAATTCAGTACCCATTTTCATCCCATAGTTCTCGCAGTAATTCTGCAGAGCTCCACTACCTCTCTTCTCCTCTCCTTCTTTACCAAGGGCACACGTATAAATAAGCCTCTGAGCTCTAAAAAACTCCTATGCAGCCTCAGATTTGGCCCCAAGTGTCAAGGTTTGGGTCACCCTAGGCGCATGCCTCTCCATGTCATGATTAAATTTTTGGATCTTTCTATCATAAGGTATATTCCCTCCAGGACACCCTTTCGCTAGGCTGGAACCTTATTCAAATGGAACACGTTCTTCATGTGTTCTATCCTAAAGGCCAAAAATGGATAAGTCCTAAATTGTTCTTCGCACGGCACACGCGTCCTGGGTTCTTTAAGGAGCCTTTTGAACTCTACCTTGTGCGCCTTCTCTTGCACGCTTCCTCTAGCCATGCGTGCCTAAGAACCCTTAAGATTTGGAAGCTAAATTAGGGGCCTAACATTACTCCACACTTCACCTATTCTCCGCCCTTTGGAACCTTCTCAAAGAATGCAGTACAAAAATAATGCAAGGTCTTGCCCTGGAAAAGAATGTGGGGGGAAGAATAAAGAAAGGGGAAGAGAAAGAATAGGGGGAAAATTTCCTAAAGAAGAAGGGGAAAGTTTTGCTGGAGGTCAGCCTCCTGTACTCCAAGTGTTGACTTCCCTCTGCAATTTGGTGTAGATGTCACCAACCAAGGTGCTCACCTCATCAAAAGTTAGCTCCTCCCCTTGTGTGGTAATAGTTTCCACCACAGTCTCCAGTTCTTTAGTGCGATCTTCCATCTTCCTTGTGATGACCTTGTAGAGATATTTTAGCCTGGTTTTGATTGAGACTCAACAGTTCTCAATGGCTTCGGATTTATTTTCTACTTCAGCTATGATCCTTTCCTACTCGGATCTATTGCCCTTATTCTTTTCTCTGAATTCCTTCAACTCAGCTTTGTCACTAGAAAGTAGTATGCTTGTCACTTTTTCTTGATCTACACAATGATCGTTGGCAACCCCCATAGTTTGTGCAACTGTTCTTATGTCGGTGAGCACCTTGTTGTATTCATCCAGGAGCGTGATGACCTTCAACTTATATTCTTTCTCCAAGTGCACTACTACCTCTTCTGTAAACTCTAATTCCAAGGGCTACCTCTCCATGGTGAGGATCCAAGTCAAGTCCTCTACGCACTCCAGGGAGGATCTATACTTTTACACAGAAGGGTTAAGGTTTTGGTTTTTCATGATAATCGATTGGGAGATGAGCTCCACCTTCTTGGAAACTTCACGTACCCTGGCCTTTTCCTCCTGAAGCTCCCTCTGTAGCTGAATGCTAATTAATTTCTCCAGAATGAGATCCTTCATTAGATTCACCACTTCTTCCTTCCTCTTCTCCAACAGGTCCTCTAAGACTCTAACCCTGTCATTTCTACCAAAGACCCTAGCCTTGATTTCCTCGGAGACTTTGTTGAGTACGATGCACACTTTCTCATCTGATAGTTGTTGCATGTTTACAATGGGGTTGTCCCCCCTTTCCTTTAGATAACTTCAATACCGTTCCTTGGTTAATCTTGAATTTAGGCTCATCGAGGTGGGAGTCAAATGCCCATGAAAGCATCTTCCTCGTTCATAGGTATCCACCCTTAGGATCAAAATACTCCATGGTAGTGAGCTCCTTGATGGGCACGGTACTTTGGAAATGTGCACGAAAAAATTTGTTGGGGTCATCAATGTAACCCATCATTGTTCTTCCCCCTTCCGCGTGTTTAATTCCCATGCTCACACCCTTGAGAATAGTTACCAAGAGAGTTGGACCTTTCGTGCTACTTCCACTCTTCTCCCTCTGCTCCTTAAAATCACTGAGCACAAGCTCCGTGTTGCGCCCCAACTCTTCATTGACCAAGGCATCAATTATCCTCTCTGCCTCCCTTGTTGCCTTTTCATTCACCTCCTCTTGAGTGAGCTTGGGCATATTTGGCTCCTTGGTACTAGCCCCTTTGCTCCCCTCTTTGCTACATGCACCTTCCTCCCTTTGGGAACCTTTCCTCCTTACAAAGATGAAGGCATCATTTGCATCCTCAGCTTCCTCTCCTCCCAAGTCATGGACATTAATTGGCTCTTGATCCACCTCCAGCAATTCCCCTTCATCATCATCCCTTTCACCTACATAGGCGTTCAGGTCGTCTATATCTTCAAACCCTTGTTACTCCATTCCTTGTTCTTCTTCCCTTGCAGAAAAATCCGGAGTCAGGGATGCTATCTTTTCTTCATCTGAAGGTTCTTCAGGGGATGGTGGCTTTGCAGGCTCTGGGGTATTTTCCTTGACCACCGTTCTTCTCTTCTTCCAGACATAGGTACTCAGCCCCACGGTACCTACATTCTACCTTTCCACCACCCCTTGTTCTTCCTCTTCTTCTTCTTCTTTCTCCTTGCACTTTAGTGATGGCTTCTTCCTTCCCATGGGGTCATCTGGGGTGGATATTTCATTCTCTATGTTCACGCCCTTCTTAAACTTTGGCCTTATGCGCAGGTAAATTCTGACAGCAGCGCTCTCAGCAATTGGTAAGGTCATTGGCCTTACGATTTGTAAATCCTGTGACATGTACCTTTCAACATACACGTGCTTCCCTAGGTAGACCAACTTCTTTCTCATCTCTCTGTGTTCACTGTCAAGGGTGGGCAGGTTGAGTTTTAACTTCTTCGACTCCTTGTATCTGTTTACCCCTACTTGGAAGAATTGGGCAGTAAATGAGAAGGGGAGATTGCACTAGGGACTCCAACTGCCATCCACCAAGATAAATCTACCAATGTAGAAGTGTTGGTACATTGCAAACTCTGCTTCTCCTTCACTCACCATGAGGAGTTGCTCTGGGATCCACCATTCTACCCCGAATGCATTCCTAAGGTGCGTATACCATTTATCCAAGTGCACCTTGTGCACCCCCATCATTAACTCACAAGTATACTTCTGGAACCTGTCTGCGGGTGAAGGGTCTTCATCGAGGTACTCCCATATGAACTTATCAGATGCATCTGGCACCCTAATTTTTGAGAACACAATGGTTAATAGAATGTTCCCAAACAATATATTTCCCCCGTTCTCCGCACTTCTTATGATTTCATCTGCTATGTACTAGGAGATATTGTACATGGTGCCTTCCACGACCTTTCTGTAGACATTCAACCAGGGATTTCTCACCTGGGTCCACCTCTCTTGTCCGTTCAACTTGGAAATGAGGTGTGAGGCCATTTTCATCACCGGATCACTGATATCCGTTATGTCATAGTACATTGATCCCTTCTTATAATCCTAGGATGCAATGGTTTCCTTAATTGCCTCCTCATCCTGGAGGTTGTCTAAGATTGTGTCCCCTTTACAACTCAGTCCTGTAAAGTGTGAGATTAACTGTGAAGTTATGCACATTTTGTGACCTACATAATAGAAGAAATCTTCATGCACGCGTGTCATTAACCATTGGTACAGGTGCTCGGGCTTCCTAAAGTAGGGAAACTCATAAAGCTAGAGAAGCCCTACCTTCTCAATTTGCACCTTGACTACATCGTTGTAGATAGACATCCCATCAAGTGTTTGTTTGTTTATGGGGCACACCAAATCTAATGCCATTTCCTTCACAATTATACTCAACCGATGATTTTAATCAGTTACGGTCATCTGTCTGATGTGGGACTCCCACTCTTGCCCTAGTAAAAACCCATCCAGGTATTGCATCTCTAAGTACCATTCCTCATTAGTATCCAAGGGGATTTCATCTTCTTTCTTCTTTCCTTTTCCCTCCCCCTTTCCCTTCTTGGATTGTACTACAGGCTTATAAATTTGTTTCGTGGCCATCATTTTACCCTTTGCTTTCATTCCCTGGTTTCCTTCGAGTTGCTTGAGAGTTTTCTTGTGCACCCCATTCCCTAGAGTTCAAACCCTAATTTCTAACTTTCCTCCTTTGATCACCAATCTCTTTGCCAATGTTCCTCACACCCATGAAAAAATTCTTCTCTAGTTTGTAGATCAAATGGACTGATTGCACGTGATTTTTTGAGATTCTCCTTCACACGAGTTAGATCTTGAACCCTAGCTCTTGAAAGAAAATTGTTCTCCTTGTTTTCACAAAGTAAAATAATGAACTTCCCATCATGGTATTTATAGCTTTTCCCACTTTTACGCATTAAAGGCTAGGCTACCTACCACTGTATGAAAATATTTAATGTGGTATTTTGAAACAAACCTGACTTTAGTGCTTTTGCTCATGTGCCCAATCCTTGCGTAAAATGTTTTTCACCCATGCCCAATCCTTGCACAAAAATTTTTCCAACCTTCTAGTGCGTAGATAATCCATCTTGACAGAAGAGTTTTGCATGTGTGTTACCAGCGCCAAAGGCACCTCTTCCATCCTCATGATTCTTTCTTTCACCTACCTCATGTTTTTGCACTTTTTCTCCTTTGTACGTGGATTTCCAATGGAACTCTATTTTGTCATCCATCTATCTTCCTAATGCATCTTTTCAACAGGGCTAGTTCGAACGGTCTACCAACTCAATCTTCCTACAGAATAACTTCATGCCTCTCTTAATCACCTCACCCCACACTAAATCGATGTGTGATCCTCTACACAATCATAAGTTTAAAAAGTAATAAGGTTTCTAGTGCCCAAGGCGCAAAACAAGACAACAATGCGAAAGGGAAAAACAAGAAAGGAAAAGCATAAAAGGAAACTCTAAACTAACTGGTAGAACTACCTTATTTACAAACACCAAGAAGCATTATTTATAGTAGGGCTTCAACCTACTCCCATTGAAGTGTCCAGGTAATTTTGTTCCATCCAGCGCTTGTAGCTGGTACGCATCTGAATCACGGATGTATGAAATTACATAAGGACCCAACCAATGCATCTTCAAATTTCCAGGATGGCATAGAAATTTAGAATCATATAGCAATACCATATGGCCAACCTCAAACTATTTATTTTTAATGTGGTGGTCATGCCATGCCTTTTGTTTAGCTTTTTCAGTTGTTTGTCTCCATCTTACTAGTGAGCACCTTTCATCCAACTTTATCAATTCATCAATTCTTTCTTCCAGTGCTTGTTCATCATCCAACCCTCTTACACGGGCTATACACAGCGATGGTAGCATAAATTCAACCACTAAAATAGCCTCCGCACTAAACACCAGTTGAAATGGTGTGGCCTTGTTCAACCTTTTATATGTTGTTCTGTATGCCCAAAGGACTGCTGACACCTTGCCATCCCAATCCTACCTAACCATGTCACATATCCTGGCTAATGTGTGACTAAGGATTTTGTTGAATGCCTCTATAGTCCCATTTTATTGAGGGTGATAAGGGGTAGTCTTGTGATGGGCTACCGTGAATTATGCCAATAGAATCCTTATTATTTCATTTAAGAAGTGAGCGCCCCTATCACTTGTTAAAATTAATGGGCACCCATACCTACTGATAATGTTCTCCCTTAAAAATCTAGTAGCCGTGGTTTTGGTGCAATCCCTAGTGGGCACGAACTCTTCCCACCTTATCAGATAATCAGTACAGGTAATGATATACCATGAGTTAGTCCTCCACGCAGCTGGTGAGATTGGTCTGACAAAATCTATTGCCCACTTTTCAAAAGGTTCTGCACTGGTGATGGGGCATAAGAGCATCTCATCCCTTTTTCTAGGTTTTCCAAGGCACTGGTAGTGGTCACAGGCCTTACAGAACTCAATACAATCCTAGTGAATTGTCTCCCACCATAGTCCAGCAACTAGGATCTTACGCGTGGTTGTGTTATCTACATAATGCCATCTGGAAATCCCACCATGGGCCTCTTCTATTATAGCTACGTGTTCATGTTCTAATACACACCAGTACAAAACCTCATCATGGCCCATTTTATACAAATCCCCATTGATCAACATGAAGGGCATTGCGTGTATGGCTAACCTTTTCCTTTCCAGAGCATTCATCCCTTCAGGTGCCACACCTTCCTTGAGAAAGATAGCAATGTCTTCTAGTTCTGAGGGCATGCACCACAACCTGAATAGTTGTGCATCTGACATGATTTCCTCGATACTCTACGCATCCTCTCCTGAATCAATCCTTGATAAGTGATCTGGCCCATAATTGTTCTTTCCCAGTTTTACCACTACTTTGAATTCAAATTCCTGAAATAGAAGAACCCAATGGCATATGCACCCTTGTAACACTGATTTGTTTACCAGATACTTTAAGGCCATATGGTTAGTGTAGAATATGAAAGGAGTTACTAGCAGATATTGCCTAAATTTTTGGAGCGCATAGATCATTGACAATGCCTCACGCTTGGTCGTCATATAATTTTGTTCTGTTAGTGTCAAATTTCTACTTGCAAAACACAAAGGATGATCAACAATCCCCTCTCCTGGTTGAGTAAGAACGAATCCCATTGTTGTACTAGAGGTATCCGCATGGACATGGAAAGGTTTATCCCATGATGGGAATCGTAGAATAGGTGCGGTGATAAGCCTTTCTTTTAGAATCTCAAATTCCCTCTACTACGCCTCTCCCCATTGAAAGGCACTCTTATGTCTAATCAATATTTCCAAAGGTGCGGCAATCTTGGCATATCCCTTAATGAACTTTTTGTAGTACCCAGTGTGTCCAAGAAATCCACACATGACACTTTGGTTGATAGGATCCCCTAACCCCACAATAACTGTAACCTTCACGGGATCCACCAGTAATCCCTCTTTACTTATGATATGCCCCAACAACATTCCAAAAGGAGTTGCAAAGATACATTTCTTGATGTTGAGGGAGATCCTCAACTGCAGACATATTTCAAACATCAACCTTAAGTTGTCACAATGGTCCCTTAGTAATCTATACACTGTCCAATCATCTAAATATACCTAAAGGAACTTTTGGATGAAGTCCTTAAATGCTTGTACCACTATGCGTGAAAATACAATGAGTTCATTCTTCAGCCCAAAGGGCATGATTGTATATGAAAAACTTCCCCACTCGGTGGTGAAAGTTTTCTTTTCTTGGTCTTCCTTGGCAATCCTTACTTGGCGATATCCCAAGAATCGATCCGTAAAGGAATAGACCTCGTGCCTAGCAACTCCTAAAATCTCTTCAGTAAAGGAGGTGGGAAAAGGATCTATGATACAAACAACATTTAATTCCCTATAATCCACACATATCCTAATCCACCCATCCTTCTTTATACTGATCACCATTGGACTTATCCACTTTGATTCCTCCACAACCTCAATGATATCGGATGCTATCATCTTGTCTAGTTCTTCTTTAACCCTTACGCGCATGTTGGGATTCATCCTGTAAGGCCTCTTCCTGACCGAGCACGCACCATCTTTCAACTTTATCCTCATTTCCCCTAATGAATGGTGGATGCCTTTCAACTCATGGTATCCATACTAGAATAAATCCTCAAATTCACTTAAGAGATCGATGATCTTTGATACTTCCTTGTCTGACCAGTAGTCCCCAATGATAGCCTCCTTGGGCTCCTCTTCCGAGCCAATGTTAACTTTCTTGGTTTTGAGTGGTTCATGATACACGAGCACACATGCATCCACACTATCAACTACTTCATGTGCTCCAACTGAATGGTTGACATTCAGGCTTTCTATCTCCTCTCCATCAACAAGGTATACCATCTTTCCTTTCTCCTTTTCAGCACACATGCGCTCGAATTATATGTCTTCTAGTTCCTCCTCTTTGAACTGTGCTTCTAAGCTAGGTCCACTGATTAAGTTTACTAACCTATCTTCCACCATGGTGCAATCCCCCAGAGTGACACTTGATAGTTTACAACACCTCATCAACTAGTTGCTTGGTACTTCAGTACTTGAAAGTGTGAACCAAGTCAGCTGCTAACTCCTGCCAAGTTCCCGTTTGGCAGTGTGTTTCAGAATGGATATACCAAGCATGCACACAACCTTGTAGTGTCGAATACAGCTTATGCACCCAAAGAGAGGGTGGTAAAGCTTCTATGCCTTCTCCCCAAACCCTCTCACATTCTTGGATGTGGGAAGACGTGGGTCCATTACCATTGTAATTCTTAATAGTGGTGGGTATGTTGCTTTTCGAGAGTCAGACAGTGAGCGCGATTCAAACTTTACGCCATTTTGACAATTTTTAACTATGCGTGACCCACCACCTTGCTGCTATTCCTATAAAAACATAACCTAACATACTTCATCGCTCGTCCTCCCTCCAACGAGCTTCCATCTCTCTCAAAAATACATCAGGGTATGTATCCCTAGAATACTTTGTTATTTCCTCCCCTCCCAAGTGCCAAACTATATCTGTTGTTATTACCTTGGTTACTGATCCTTTTAGATGTTTCCCAATCAATTCATAAGTCCCATGCACCCAATTATCACATGCTATACTGGTAGTATCACTGGCAGATTGAGCATCATCAAACTGGATGACTCCTTCTGTAGGGTGGATGGTCTCTGGATCCGTTATGGAGCGTACATATATTCTGACTAGGACTTCCTCCCCAAGGGGTTCAGTACAGGGGGTGGACTTCCCATCAACCAGTGGTATAACTACCCACTCTTCCTTGTTTTCAAAGATTATGTTCCCCTTGTTAAACCAGAGATCTGCATTATTCTTATAACACCATGGGTGCCCAAGTAGAGCTGGGAAAACTTCAAAATCCTTAGTGAACCTAGTCCCCTAAATTGTAATGGTTGCATCCTTCAAGACACCTATGGGAATTGCCTTTGTCTTATTTGCCATATACAACACATTTGAAGATGGTTGTAATGCAGGTCTTCTAATTTGATGCCAGACATCTAGAGTGAGAACATTAACCTCTGCACCTATGTCAATGAGGATGTTGCTAAATAACCATCCATCCACTACTACATTCATGGTAATCTCTTTGTCATAATCAAGGCTGTGAGGTGGGAGGTTTACATGTAGGATCTTCCGTTCGTGTTCTTCCCCGGTGCGTGGCACCTTTTCTCTCAACCATGCCCCTAGTAGGGGAATAATATTCTCCTGCCTTAGTAGTTTACACACCTCCTTAACCTCCTCCAAGTCATCCCTTGGTGCTTCTACGGTTCTCCTTTGCTCATCCTTTCTATTCTGCTCTTTTAAGCATTAGATCTCCCCTTGTAAACTTCAAATTACGTCCATGGTTTCTTGGTAAACTTGTTTCTGGTGAGCCAGGTTTGCATACTTCCCATGTACAACTTCTTCTCTCGAAACCAAAGGTCTCTGCCTAGGTGCTTCCCTTGTGCACGTGGATTCTACCCTCATTGTTACCATAACAGGCTCTAGTTTTGATTCTCATATTACTCGTAGAAGCCATTGCGTGTCAAACTCTTAATACTCACCATGGTAGCACCCTTATCCTTTTGGTACTGCTGACTCATATGTTCGTACAACTGTAGGCATTCTTTGTACTTGTTTTTTTTTCCACACTAGGAGCATTGTAGAAGATCTAGACATTCGCGCTTAGAATGGTCTATGGCTCCACAATTAAAACACATCCCACGTGGGAAATCACTTCTTCCTCTACGGTTACCACAATCATGAAATCCTCCATGAAACCCTGTTCTACGTGCATAACCATCTCTGTGCTCCTCATACCAATGTTCATCTCCTTTCAAACTTCTGGTAATGCCAATCTGGTGCACACCAAGATCAATTGCCTCATGAATCTGGTCAATCAATCTACAATCCTTGGTGTCATGGGTGGTTGAGGTACATATCTTGTAATAACAAGATACATTTTTGTGGATCATGCATTACAACAGGGGGCACCTACTTGTATCATGGTCCTTGTGACATATTTCAAAGTTTACTGCTATGGTGTGTACCACCTTCCGAGTACATATCCCATCATTATCCTTTGTGTGTCCTTCCATTTTACAATCTATGCACCACATCCCTCCTTAAATCTCTAGAACTGTGTTGGTAGACAATTTCTCCAATTGCTTAGCCATGGCAGCAATTTGAGCCTTTAAAAATGGGCTAACACCAGTGTCAAGACTACCACTTGCTTTAGCACGTAAAGTAGCTTCCAATGCCTCGCACGGGTCCGTCAATGTTTTATGAGATAAGGCCCTCCTAAATGGCATGATCAACCCTCTGAAAAACCACTGAGCATGTTATGAAGGGTGGATATCAAAAGACAGCTTAGAAAAAAGAGTTTTAAAGTGCACATCATATTCCTGCATGCTCTCTGCCATTCCCTACTGGATTTCATTGAGAGAGCTAATGCTCTTCTTTTCAAACTTAGGTATGTGGAATTCTGCCAAGAATGCATTTCTCAGTGCGGTATAATCCACAATAGTTTGACGAGGGTCCTACTTTCTATACCAACTATGTGCACATCCTTGCAAGGTTGTCACAAATTGACCGGACTTTCAATCCTAGGTCATGATTCCCTTCACATGCCATAACAGCTCGCACTTATGCACATGCTTCGTGGAATCTTCTATTCCACTATAATTTGGCAAGTGTAGAGACATCTCAAAAAATACTTGAGGAGGTGGTTAAGGACCTTGCCCTCCCGATCCAGTCCCTTGGTTTCCTTCAGTGTTTCCTCCTCCTCCGGATCCACTAGATCCTGAGCCACCAGCTCCACCACTTCCACCTCCAGATCCTCCTGTGTTAGATACATGGCTTGTGTTTGTTGTGTCAAGTGCCCCATTTATTCCACTAAATTGTGCACCGACAGTTTGTGAACTAGTACCACTCCCAGTCGTAGTTCCTCCACCACTTCCTAACGGACTTCCAAAACCATCCATATACATGCCTTGCCGAAACATTCCACCAAATACCGAAATATTTTGTGAAGCCATAGAAGTCCCAAATGAGAAATTTTATGTTTTAGGCGCTAATCAGTTACTTCCACTAATATCAAATGGATCAACTGTACTTTTCCCTTGTTTGAACAAACCAAGCACCAAGGTTCATTCGCTAGGTGGGGTCAGATGCACGCCAATGACTCTTCTCTCTCTACGTGATGGACTCTCATTAGAAGCCGCAAGGTTTTCTCTTCCATTCTTACTAAGATGGGGTACCATAGACTGTTTGGGTTTGACATCCTCCGCATGAACCTCAACTCATTTCCACCATGTCTAGCTCCATAATCCACTTATAATCCCATGTTGTCTATCGATCTCATTTTCACATTCTTCGTTATACTTAAGCCACCTCTCCTCCCTTTCATGTTTAGTCGTCAGATCAGCCATCCTTCCCCAACCTGGATTGCTTGCCTAGCACTCAGGGTGGTTTAGACGGCCATAGGGAATGCCTCCAAACCCATGGTTACCATCAAGGTTTTGATCGCAAGGGGAATAACATGTAGAAATGATCTCCTAGGCTCTCACAAGAAATTAAACTCAGTAACTTCTAGTCAGGAATACATGGAAATGGCATATTCTAGAGTGTAGCTAGTCAATACTTTCTTCCACCAATGATCTATAGCACGGGTCCACGTTAGATCAGCATCTTGCATGTTTTGATACATTTCTTGGGTCCAAGGGTGTGATCTATAATGCCACTCAGATCTAGATGTATAAGCTGAGAGCCATTCAAATAAATCTATTGGGAAACAACAGAAGAAGGGTTCATACAACTCATGATAAAGAGTGTCTTCCACCCATCTTCGTGTATCAAACCTAGATTTGGTACTAAATCTCTAAGTCAATTTTTCCTCCGTGCTCTTAAACCAATCTTCAACACCTTCAAGTGTTAAGAACTCCACCATCACTTTTTATAGAGATCATGATATATGCCATGTTCTACTACAACTTCCAAAAGAGTCCCGGAAACGGAACAAAGATGTAGTCACTTTTACACCCACTAAGACTAAGGGAACCTCATGCACGCTGGCCTATCACCCAGCAAGCGCTAGGTGCTCACCTGAGGCACACGAGAGGGAGCCGAGTCTCTCTTTATGTGAGTCTAGTGGAAGGCATAGTTCATGATTCTGATTTAGTGATTTAACAGACATGAAAAGCTATAGAGCTCAGGATGGCTTCTATACCACTTCAGTCATAATAGAACCAAAGCACATAACAGAAATAATATAACTAAGATGTGTAAATCCACTACTATACTTAACCATTCAAGTAAGATTCACGATTATATAAGAACAAAAGGATAATAGAAATATGCAGATAATACAGAGAAATAGTCTTAATACATTTGTCATGGTAACCTTATCACATTCATTCATAGTGTTACTTATAAAAGATTACAGAAGGCAAACCATAGTCATGCACCATGTATGGATCCATACATGTATTCTCACAAGACAAAAATTTCATTCCCTATTTCCCCATTACATCCTTACTTGAATTCAGTACTCATTTTCATCCCATAGTTCTTGTAATAATTCTACAGAGCTCTGATACCTCTCTTCACCTCTCCTTCTTTTCCAAGGGCGCACGTATAAATAGGCCTCTGAGCTCTAACAAACTCCTCTGCAGCCTCAGATCTGGCCCTAAGTGTCAAGGTGTGGGTTGCCCCGGGGGCATGCCTCTCCATGTCATGATTAACTTTTTGGATCTTTCTATTGCAAGGTATATTCCCTCTAGGACACCCTATCAATAGGCTGGAACCTTATCCAAATGGAACATGTTCTTCATGTGTTCTGTCCCAAAGCCCAAAATGGCTAAGTCCCAAATTGTTATTCACACGGCACACACGTCTTGGGTTCTTCAAGAAGGATTTTGAACTCTGCCTTACATGCCTTTACTTGCGCGCTTCCTCTAGCCATGCGTTCCTACATGCCCTTAAGATTTGGAAGCTAAATTAGGGGCCCAACAGATGGCATACACATTCAATCATGGAGTAACACACTTTAACTTGGCATGCGATCTTCTCATGGGTGAAACTATGGTGGTGCATCTAGATTATATTTAAATGACTGCTTGGGTCTGAAATAGGAGAGGATAGAGAGGTAATGAAGTGTTGCAAGAATATTGGCAAGGATGTTGTTAAGCATATATGTATGTGCTCAGGTCTAAAACAAGGGTTGTAATGGGAAACATAGCTAGGATCTTTGTTCATAGTAGTTATGTAGGACTGGAATGATATTCCATGATGTATATGGTCTAATATGACCCTTTTTGATGTAATGTGGCTGCTATCAATGATTTTGATCAATATATGAAGATGTATTAAAAATAATTCTACTTATGGATAAAACCCTAGTGTGTTTTCATGGGATTCATGGTTTAGATCTGTTTCTTCTTTGCTAGAAAATATTTATGGATATCTCAAAGTGCATTTGTGTTTATAGCTAGTTCTATTACCTCCGTATTATATTACATACATGTTTTCATTCTGCAAATCATCCCTCCATCAATGGTGAAATATTCTAACAAGGCTTACATAAAGGAGGGGCTGGGTTCCTATGCGCACCTCAGGTGAGCACCCAACACTTGGTGATAGGACAACGCGCTTGGGAAATTAAGGGGCTAGGGGTAAATGAGACTACATTTTGGTTCCATTATTGAGACCTCTTTTTGAATTTGCTGTGAGAATGATGTGTGATGATGGAGTGTTTGACCTTGGACAATGTCAAGACCTAGCTTAAAAGCATGGAGGATGATTTTTCTCAGAGGTTCAACACTAGATCTGAGTTTGATGCATGTAAATGGGTGGAGAAACTATAATATGAGCTCTATGAGACATTATTCTATTATTTCCCAATAGATTTGTATGAATGGCTCTCAGCATATGCATCGAGGATGAGTTAGTACTATAGACCTTGTGTTTGGACCTAGGAGGAATATCAACAGTTACAGGATGCTAATCTAACCTGGACTCATGTTGTTTATCATTGATGGAAGGGTGTGTTGACTAGTTTCACATTGGAGTACGTAATCTTCACTTATTCTTTCCTGGAGATTATTGATTTTGAGTTCTTAAGGGAGCCAAGAGGATCATTCTTGCATGCTTTACCATTAACCATCAAGATCTTGATTATCACTTTGAGTTTTGAATAATTTCCTATGAATGGATAAACTCTTGCTAGGTGTGGGGCATGGAATATGGTGTGTAAAGATGGCAGACCTTGTGGCAGAAGTAGAGAGAGAGGAGAGACGGCTCAATTACAATGAAGTATGAGAAAGGGAGTTAGTGAAACAACACAAATTTTCCAGTGTGATGGACTTCTGGAGGTAGACGTTGCAAGAAGGATTAGAGGTTTGCACAAAGGGTATGGGATTTGAGTAGTCTTTGCTACCCCATATTGGTAAGTGAGGGAGAGAAACCCCCTCAAATTCTAGTGAGAGCTCTTCATATGTAGAAAGGATAGCCTTAAACGTGCATCTTATCCCACCTGGTGACCAAACCCTGGCACTTATTTTTCCAGTATCTGAGACAATTACTTCTTGTTTAGTTGGTGTTGGTGAAAAAATAGCTCCCGATAGATATAATTTCACATTGCACCTATCTATGGCCATGCAGAAATTTCTAGTATTTGGAGGTATTTTGTTTGGAACATCATTTGGGCAAGGTGTGGGTTCACAAAGTTTGGGTATCACATCTGGAAGTGGTGCAGTAAATACATATGGGAGTGGTTCAGTATCAAAGATTGTTGATGCACAGTTTAGTAGTGCGATAGTAGGGACTCAAAGTATAGTTACTTTAGGAGCCTTACCTACTATGGGAGGTAAGGTGGATCTTGAGGAATAGGAGCTAGTGGATCTAGTAGATCTAGTGATGGAGGAAACACATGAGGTAATCAAGGTCCTGGATCTATTTGGCAATGTCCATAACACCATCTTCATGTTTTATGAGATGTCGCTCCACTTACATGATTATAAGGGCATTGAAGATGTCGTAGAGCATGCACACAAGTGCAAGTTGCTATGGCACAGGAAGGGCATCATTTCCTTGGAGTACAAACCAAGTCAGTTTACAACTACATTACAAGGGTGTACACATAGCTAGTATCAAAATTATGACCCACATCAAACAGTGGTGGATTATACTGCATTATGTGATGAATTTTCAGTGGAGTTCCACATTCTTGAGTTTAAACAAAAGAGCACCAATGCGTTGAAGGAGATTCAACAAGGAATGGCGGAGAGTGTGTGAGAGTATGACACATGTTTCAAAACTCTCCTATTTAAGTTGTCTTATGAAATTCATCCTTCACAGCATGTTGAGTAGTTCATCGGAGGACTGGTCACACCATTCAGGAAGGCACTTTCACATAACACCTTCATAGATCTACATGAGGCCTTGGAGGCTGCCTTACACATTGAGGCAATGGGAAGCATTGATATTATAGTTAGCCCAATACTAGAATCCCAGATTATTGCCATGGCAAAGCAGCTAGAAAAATTATCTAGGAACTCAACTCATGAGACTCGCAGTGGTTTATATTACATGGATTGTGAAGTAGAGGGACACACAAAGGATAATTTCCCATGAAGATCGATGCACACCATGACAGTGGATTGTTATATTTACCATGGAGATCATGATGCAAGAAGATGCCCATTGTTGCAGTGCACAATCTGTAAGAATGTGTCTTACTATTGTAAGATTTTCACCTCTACTACTCATGAAACCAAGGATTGTAGATTAATTGACCAAATACATGATGCCATTGATATTGGTGTGTGCCATACTAGTATTGTAAGTAGCTCCAAGGATGATGGTCATCATTATGAAGGGTACGGGGATGAAGGAGGTCAAAGTAGAGGATTTTTAGGAGGATTCTAAGGCCATGGCAACCACGGAGGAGGAAGAAGTGAATTTCCTCATGGAACCTATTATAATTGTGGATCTACATAGAATTTCAAGTGCAAGTGCCTAGAATTTTTGTAATGATCATAGTGTGGAAAGAAGCATAAGTATGAAGAGTTTCTTGAGTTAAATGAACATATGAGCAAGAACTAGAAGAAGGAAAGGGGTGTAAGGATGGTGAGCATGAAGCATGCTAATCCATAGTGGATTCCTATGTTAGCACAGAACCTTGAACTAGAACCTGTCCTAGTGACCACACAAGCTGAGGATGCATGTGTAAGGGAGATTCCAAAGTAAAGGCCTCTCATCACTAGAGAAGAGGTGTTCCATGGAAAATATTCTAATCCAAATCATCAAAAGCAGGTCTACCAAGAGACCATGGAGGTGATTATGAGTCTTCAAGGGGAGATTCAATGTCTGAAGGAGCAATCACGGAAGTTGGAGTAGAAGAAAAGTGCTGAAGTCCCTTGACAGATATAGATGAGGTCAGAGAAGTACATAAAATGTTGTGCCAAGATAATATCATCCCTCTGTTAGGAGAGTGGCTAAGAGGAAAAATACCAAGAGTTGGAGGTGAGCATGAGAGGAAGGTCTTACATGCTAATCTTTTGCCTCACAATATTGACTATGACAAAGAGATCACATTAAACACATTTGTTGGTGGATGTCTCTTGAGTAATATTATAATTGACACAGACACGGAAGTGAATGTTCTCACTTTAGATATATAGAATCAAATGGGAAGGCCCCCATTGCAGCCATCTTCAAATGTGTTGTATATGGCAAATAGAACAAAGGATATGCCCGTTGGTGTGTTAAAGGATGCATCTATAACCATCCAAGGGGAAAATTTCACTAGATATTTTGAAGTCTTAGAACTTGTTGAGGTGGATAACTTTCCAATGTTACTTGGGCACCCCTGGTGTTACAAGAATAATGTTGACTTATGCTTTAATAAGGGGTTCATAAGTTTTGATAACAAGGACAAGCGCATCATCATTCCGATGATGAATGGGAATTTTACGCCCTATACAGAACCCTTGGGGGAAGAGGAGCTAGATAGGATCTATGTTTGCACCATTAGAGACCCTGAGTTTTTTCATCCATCAGAGGAATGTGTCATTCAGTGGGACGATGCTCAATCTATATGTAATACAACTATTGTTGCATGTGACAATTGGGTGCATGGGACCTATGAGCTGGTGGGAAGGAAAATAAGGGGAAAAGTAACTAGATTTGGTAAGGCATGCTCAGTTAGGCTCCTGAGAGGAAGATGGTTACTGAGTTATACCAGGGAATGCAACCCTAATGGCTTTCTGTGAGAAATGGAAGTTCAGTGTACTTTTTATATTGAAAAGAGAAATATAATAACCTATATCTTATGTAGGATAGTAGCACATTGGTGGGAGACACATCAAGACAATATATTGGAGTGGCACGAAGTGAGAATATGTTCTCCATTAGATTTCTAAGGATAAATGTTCCCTTTCCTATATAGGATTATCATGGGAAGGATCCTACCTCATCCCACATCTAGGAATGTGAAAAATCTTGGATGGGAGGACTGGAAGCCTTTCCTCCATCGCTATGGGTGCATAAGTTCTATTCCACCTTATAGGGTTGTGCCTATGCATTGTAAATTCATTCAGAGATTTTATGTTGGACAGGGAATTAGCAAGAGTTGATAGCAGCTATGATTCAAATGTTTGAGTACCAGAGTACTAATCCATCGGTGAATGAGGCGTTGTAGGTAGTCAAATGCATTACTATGGGAGATAGTGCCATGGCGGAGGACAAAATACTAGATTTTTTAGGGGAGCCTAGTTTGGAGGCATGCTTCAATGAGGAAAAATCAGAGGAAGTACAGCTTGAGCATGCTTTTCTGGAGAAAGAGAAAGGAATTTTATTCTACTTGATATATGATGAAGAGGTGGAGAACTTGGATATTAACCATACCAAGGGAACGTGTGAGATCTTGGATAAGGCAGATGAGAAAATGAAGAAGGTTAACATTGGTACAGAAGCATAACCAAAGGAAGCTATCATTGGGGACTACTAGATAGACCAAGAGGTCTCAAATATTATTGAGCTTCTACATGATTTTTTAGGATTTGTTTCCACGCAGGTATCATGAGCTTAAAGGAGTTCACCCCTCATTGGGAGAAATGAAGATCAAGCTAAAAGAGGGTACATGTCCCATTAGGAAATGACCCTATAGAATGAACCTCAATTTGCACGTAAAGGTTAAGGAGGAAATTGACAAGATGATATCATCTAGAAATATTGAGGCTATTGAGGAATCTGAGTGGGGAAGCCCCATGGTTAGTAGTATAAAAAAGGATGGAAAAATAAGGATATGTGTAGACTATAGGGATCTCAATGATGCATGTTTCATAGATCCTTTCCCAACCCCATTTATTGAAGAGATTCTGGAAGGTGTAACTAGGAAAGAGATCTATTCTTTTACTGATGGATTCTCAGGTTATCACTAGGTGATAATTGTGAAGGAAGACCAGGAGAAAAAAAATTTCACCACCGAATGGGGAATTTTTTCTTATACGGTCATGCCTTTTGGATTGAAGAACACGTCTGCTATATTTTTCGTGCATTGTTGGGTAGGATTTTCAAGACTTCATCCATAATTTTTTGCAAGTTTACTTGGATGACTGAGCAATTTATGGATTAGTAAAAGATCATTGTGACAATCTACAGTTGATGTTTGAGAGATGCAAAAAGTTGATCATCTCCCTAAATATTAAGAAATGTGTTTTTTCCACTCCTTTTGGCATGTTGTTGGGACACATTATCTACAAAGAAGGATTACTTGTAGACCCCACAAAGGTTACTGTTATAGTAGGATTGGAGGATCCTACCAATCAAAGCATGATGTGCAGGTTCTTAGGGCATATGGGGTACTAAAAAAAATTCAACAAGGGATATGACCATATTTCTACACCCCTAGAAGAGTTATTAAAACACAAAAGTAACTTCTATTGGGGAGAGGCACAACAGGTGGCATTTGACACATTGAAAGAAAATATTACCACCATGCCCATTTTGAATTTTCCCTCTTGGGATAGGTTGCTTCATGTGTATGTTGATGCATTCGATATGGAGATTGGAGTGGTCTTAACACAACCTAGAGAGGGGATTGTTAACCATCTATTGTGTTTTACTAGTAGGAATTTGACCCCAGTAGAATAAAATTATAGTACCATGGAGCGTGAGGCATTGTCAATGATCTATGCACTACAAAAAATTAGGTAGTATTTTTTGGAAACACCTTTTATCTTCTACATGGACCACATGACATTGAAGTACTTGGTGAACAAGCCCATTTTGCAAGGGTGCATATGCTAGTGGATCTTATTGTTTTAGGAGTTTGAGTTTACAGTTTTGGTGAAACTAGGGAAAAGTAATTTGGGATCAGATCATTTGTCAAGGATTACTTCATGTGAGGATGCACAGAGCATTACAGATACGATGCTAGATACACAATTATTTAGGCTGAAGTGTGCACCATTTGACTTGAAAGATATTGCTTTGTTCCTACGAACAAGTGTGGTGCCAGAAGGGATGAAGGCATTAGAGAGGAAGAAATTATCCATACACGCCGCACCCTATATGTTAATTGGTGAAGACTTATACAAGCTAGGCTGTGATGAGGTTTTGTGCTAGTGCGTACTGGAGCATGAGCACACTGTAATCATGAAGGAGCATCATGGTGGATTTGTAAGAGTCCACTATGCGGGGAATGCGATCGTGTGTAAGATCCTTTTAGCTAGTTTTTGGTGGGAGATAGTTTACAAGGACTGAATCGAGTATTACAAGGCCTGTGATCACTACCAGTGCCTTGGTAAACTAGGGAAGAGAGATGAGATGCCATTAAGGCCTATCACTAGTGTACAACTATTTGAGAAATGGGAAATTGACTTCATAAGACCTATTTCCCTAACTGTGCAAAGGATAAGTTCATGCTATATCATTACATGCACAAAATATCTTACCTAGTAGGCAGAAGTGATGCCTACAAAGGATTGCACGACAACAACAACAACTAGATTCTTATGGGAAAATATAATCAGTAGGTATGGATGCTTGTTGAGTTCAAAAATTGATAGAGGTACTCATTTCCTAAATGAGACAGTTAGAATCTTGTTGGCTGAGTTCATGGTGGCCCATTACAAGGCTACTCCTTGTCACCCAAAAGCTAATAGGACTGTTGAAGATTTTAAATTTTTTTTAAGCCACATGTTAACGAAGATTTGCAATGTTGGGAGAAGGGATTGGGATGAAAAAGTCTCTGCCATGTTATGGTCATATTGGAAAACCTAAAAAAGGTTAAAAAAAGTAACACCCTTTCAGATGGTGTTCAATGCGGAGGCTATATTACTTGTTGAGTTCATGCTACCCTTCATGCGTATTGTGTGTGTAGGAGGTTTGGCTGAAAAAACATTCTTGAGGAACACATTGAAAAGTTGATGTAGCTGGACGAGAGATGTGCCATAACACGATGGAGTTAGAAAATGGAAAAGTCCAGGAAGAAGGCGTGGTGTGATAGGCATATCAAGAACAAGAAGTTTGAGGTGGGGCATATGGTCCTATTGTATGATTCCAAGTTTTTGTGCCACCCAAGAAAGCTCAAGGTACATTTTTTGGGCCCATACATTATCACTTCCATGCTTGATTCAAGGGCTTACAAATTAGAGGCACTCGATGGAATAAGGTTTTCTGGTTACTTTAACTGGATTAGGCTGAAGCCCTACTATAAATAAGTCTTCTTTATGTTTGTAAATAAGGTAGTATTTCCATATAGCTTAGGATTTCCCTTAATGTAATTTCCTTTTTATGTATTTCCCTTCTTCATCACTTTGCTTCATATTTTCAGTTGTTTGTTGTGGGTACGTTTGCGCGCCGGTAGCCTGTTACTTTTTGAAAGGGTTTTTATGCACAAAATACTGTGCATCTGTTTAGTGTGGGGTGGAAGGTGTAAAAAGAGAGCCTCTGAGAAGAGTTTGGTAAGGAGTAAGTTTTGAAAATTGCGTGGATTGGTAGCCCTAAGGAGAAGTGCGTGGGTTCAGAAAGTGCATGTAATAGAAGTGTATATGGGTGGAGTTTTGTGTCAAAAATCTTGATATAAACCATGTACAAGGATAAAAGCACAGAGAAACATGAGGTAGGCAGTGACGAGAAATAGGATTTAAAGGAATATTGACTTCAATTTTGGGAGCATGCGTAAGTATCCGTGGTCAATATAGTTTTTGTGCGCCAAAAGGTCGTGGGAGTTTTGTGCAGGATTGGGTGTAGAGGAAAAGAGCTGGACAAAATGCGTGGAAGGATGGTGTTGGAAAAATCTAACTTTAATGTAGTTGTACGTTGGTAGGTGGCATGGGAGTTTGTGTGGGAAAATAAAAAAGCTATTAATAGAAGGGCGGGGTGAGTTATTATTTTTACCTTGAGTTTGTTGTTGAAGAGCTCTTGTAAACTAGGGCTACCTTGTGAAAGAAAATTTTTGGTGATTTGCATGTAAAGTGAAAATATTTAGCAGATCTATGAACCGGAGTGGAAAGGGAGTACACAGGCGAGAGAAGAGGAGTTAGTTTGGTGGATTCCCGTGGGTTTTACACCGTCTTATGGAAGAAATTTTTTCCAAGATAGGTTTTACAGAGCTAAAGCACGGGTTATGGAGGAATTTCATAGAAGAGTGAAGCCAATGGTTTAAGAAGAGTTAAAGCAAGGGGAAAAGAAGAACTAACTAGGAAAAAATGAGGAAAATGGCACTAAGGAAGGCATCAAACACTTCACTTGAGAAGGGAAAGGGAAAAGGTAAGGGAAAACTAGTCGCATCAACTATTTTTAATAAAGAATGGTACATGGAGATGTAGTACCCATATGGAATTCTATTAGGTTTGGAATGGGTGTCTCACATGCGAAAGATGGATTTATGAAATTACAACCATATGAAAAGCACTGTAGAGAAGGAAATGCCATTGGATTTAGTTCACTCGATGGGAGAGAGGACACATGATGATAAGCTTGTTTATGACAACTCTGTAAAAATCACATTGGAGAAGGATGGACTCTTGCAACTCTATGAGTTGCCATATTTTGGTAAACCTAATAGGTTGTGCCAATGGCTAATGTCATGTATGCATGAGGATTATTTCTACTTCGTAGGAAGGAGAATGTGCTTGACTGCCTAGTTGATTTCTAAGTATATTGGAGTTATATGCATGAGAGAGTCACTAGATGATGATTTGGGTAACATGGATGCAATCAAGGAAATGGCTATAGAGTATGAGTATAAGAAGGGTTCACACTACTTTGATATTAGAAAGATCACCAACCTAGTTATGAGGATGGCCATGCACTTGCTAACCAAGGTGAATGTACAAGAGTGCTTGACGCAAGTAGACAAGAGGTGGTTGAATATTTGGAGGAAGATTTCAGAGGGAACAATCTACAACCTCTCGACCTTCATTGCAGAAGAGATCATAGATGCGGTGCGTGATGGGGATAAGATCATGTATGGTAATGTCCTTCTTACCATTGTGTTTTCAGATATTGGAGTGCCCGATGGGCTGAATTTCTATGTATGGGAGTACCTTGATGAGGACCCTTCCCCTATAAAGATGTTTGAAGTATGCACTTGCGACATAATGAGTATTGCACATAAGGCACACTTGGAGAAATGGTACAAGAGAATGCATGATACATTTGGGGAAAAGTGGAGAATACCTAAACAACTACCAACATTAGTGCATGGTGAGGTTGAGTTCTTAGTATATCAACACTTCTGCATATATAGATTTACTTTGCAAGATGGGTCAAAAAGCTCATGGTGTAAATTACCGTTTTCCTTCACAACGTAATATTTTCAGAGTACCATCAACAGGTTCAAGGAGGCTAAGAAACTTAGATTTGACCTAAGTGAGGTAGAATATGAGTACCGCACATTGTTTAGAACATTGGTATACACTAAGAAACACAATTATGTGGAGAAGTATGTCTCCTATGACGTACATATGGTAAAATATTTGATAATTTCTATTGCAGGAAAGATAGCGGTAAGGGTGTATACACACCTAAGTCCTAAGTTCAAATTTTTTTCATACATTGAGGATGATTTATCCATCCCAAAGGACCTTTCCATGAGGAAAGGGATAAAGAGAGAGAGGGGAGAGAAAATAACAAGCAGGGCATCGAGAGCGCGCACAGTTTAGGCTACAGTAACGTAGGAGTTATGCGCTAGTCCAAGTACCTATAGAAGGAGGAAGAAATATCCCGTTAAGGAGAAGTCACCTGAAAAGGAATTATCCCCTGTTAAGGAGAAATTACCTAAGAAGGAAGAGTCCCCTGTGTTAAAGGGATCACCAATAAAGAAAAAGCAAAAGATAGTGAGAAGCTCAGACTCTAAGGAGACATAAATCATGAAGGGTGATGAATCTAATGATGAAGAATGCGATGAAGGTAAGATTCCCCTTGTTCATGATATACCTGAATCTGATGAGGAGCCAAATGATTATGAGGAATTCACTCATAATATGGGAGGAACTAAAGAAGAAGTGGGGACAAATGTACAAAATACCCAATCCTTGGCCAAAGGAAAATTGGAGGATACAGTGGAAAGGGAAGTGACATGCATCATTTAGAAATTGGTAGAGAAAGAAGTGGAACACAATGTTGAGGAGATATTAAAGGAAACAAAGGAAGAAAAAAAGGAGTATGGGAGCATGGGTAGAAATCCCAGCTTAGTAGTCAGTTTCCCGAAAACAGTGTGTACGGGTGACAAGGGCATGACAACAATGCAAGGAATTGAAATGACTTATGTCAATGACCCTAGCAAGGTCCTTCACATGCACTTCTAAAGCACAATACCCATAGATCAACTCTTTTTCTAGAAATCGTTTGACAATGGTATCTTGTACATGCACACTAGGAAGATGTTGTCATGGTCTTTTGAGGCTCATGTTGATGAGCCTGAGGTCGAAGTTGGCACATAATCAATAATAGAAATAAAGAACCCCAGTGAGGTGAATCCTGTTGTGGATACTTAACGGTTAACTGATGAATAGGTCTATAATGCACTCAACAAGGTGTCATTGGAAGTAGATGTACAAATATTCATAAGGAATAACATAATTAGAACCCTGGAGGAATAGTTGAGAGAAAAGAATAAGGAGATAATCGAGAGAGACATGGAGATAAAAGGGAAGGAGTCATTAATTGTGCAGCTGAAGACTAAGTTGAGGGAAGAAAAGGTGAAGGTGCATGAAGCTTAAAAAAAGGTGGAAACTATCTCAGACTCCATCATTCTAGCACATCTAGATTTGGCCCCACCTGAGAAGAAGTATGAGTCAATTTTTCTCTTCCTAGAGGATTTGGTGTGCTTACTCACATTAGAGAAGCCACCACTTACGTTGGATTTGGCATAGGAATTTTTGGCATGATAGAGGGCTAAGGAGAAATAAAATATTGAGGAAACCATAACTCGGTACTCTGATCTCCTTTCCTCAATAAAAACCATGACACACATGTCCAAAGTTGTCTATGATAACTGTGGAGATAGGGACATGGTGACATGTATATTGGTCACTACCCATGAGACGGACCTGAACAAGTTCCAAGAGAAGAACAAGAATAACATGGTAGAATGAGAAAAAATAATTATAGACAATGAAAGGAAGTTTGAGGTGATCAAAGGCCTAAAGGTCTCAATTAAAAATAAAGTGAAAGAATTATATCCCCAGGTCACTCGTAGGATGGATGCACTAAATTACCTTAGTAAGAATATGGAGAACATTGTGGATACACTAAAGGATAAGGGAAAGGAGTTTTCATTTGATGAAGTCAGCTCATCAATAGGGGATATATTTCAGCAGGTGCAAAGTAAGGTGGATGCCTGTAGTAATATTGAAGCAGGCTTGAATAAAGACTTCCCAATTCTTCTTCAGTAGTGATGAAATTATTTCATTCTTTGGCACAATCCAAAAGCATGTTATTCTTTCCTCCCATTCTTTATTCTTTACAGAAGATCAGGTTGTTTCCAAGGATGGACAAAAAGTTTAATATGGGGTGATTTTGGACCCTTAAAAATGACTAAGTCCTAAGGTAGAGAAAGAGCACACATGCATGCAATGAAAGTGTGTAGAAAGGTGCTTAAGGAAAGGTGTGTAGGAGAAGAGGTTCACACGTAAAAGTAAAGAAGGGCTTAAGGAATTAGCCACATTTCTGAGGCGCTATCACAGGAAAAACATGTGAGGGCCCGAGTAGGTGTGATAAATGGATAAGGTGTCATCTTGGAGCCTTGGAGGTCAAGAAAATAATATTCCACGTAAGGAATATTCCTAAGAAGATCATTACAGTTAGTGGATGTCTTTTCATGGTGGCATAGGCACTCAATCAAGGTGGACCACACTTCCACTTGGCATGCAATCTTCTCATGGGTGAAACTATGGTAGTAAATCCAAATTCTATTTAAAGGAGTTCTTGGGTCTTAAATAGGAGAGGATAAAGAGGTAATAAAGTGTTGTAAGAATGTTGGCAAGGATGTTGTTAAGCATATATGTATACGCTCAGGTTTAAAACAAGGGTTGTAATGGAAAAACATAACTAGTATCTCTGTTAAGATTATTTTTGTACGGAAGGAATTATATTCCATGATGTATATGGTATGAGATGACCCTTTTTGATGTAATATTGCTATTGTAAATAATTTTTATCAATAAATGAAGCTCTGTAATGAATATTTGTGCTTATGGATCAAAACCTGTTGTTTTTTCATGGGATTCATGTTTTATATTTGTTTCTTCTTTGTTAGTACAATTATTATAGTGTTCTCATGGTGCATTCATGTTTAGAACTAGTTCCATTACCTCTTTATTAGATTACATGCATGTTTATGTTCTAAAAATCATCCCTTCATTAATGGCAGAAAATTCTCACAAGGCTCACATAAAAGAAGGGATTGACGCCCCTGTGTGCCTTGGTTGAGCACCCAACACTAGGTGATAGGTTGGCATGCTTGGGATTTTAAGGGGTTAGGGGTAAATGAGACTACAACATAAATATAGAATGTGTGGATGTAATGTAAAGCTAGACTCATATATAATGATGACTAGTGTCGCGTGTATGAGATAGGTGATGTAGAAATGAATAGTAGATGACGTATGTATAATATGATGTAAGATGTGTGGTGTGTGGGGTTAAGTGTAATGGTAATCCCTCAATAGTCAAGTGTGAGCTGAAGCACATGAGTGCATTGTTAGGAAATGAGGGTGGTAATATGCATAAGAAAGATACCAATATGTTAATATGAATGTAAAGAGTATAGGTGCAGCTATGCCAAGATGAAGAGGGGGGGACTAGGTAATGGTGATTGCCCCCAAGCAATCATGAAAGAGGAGTCAACCTATAAGGTCAAGGGATGGATGTCCATTGACCGGTACAGAGGATTAGGAAAGTGTAGGGCCACTATCCATGAGGGGGGATATAGTAGATACAATTGGAACCTGTGAATGAAAAGTATGTGTAGGTGGAGGATGAGAAGGAA
This sequence comes from Taxus chinensis, assembly GCA_019776745.2. Taxonomy (NCBI): domain Eukaryota; kingdom Viridiplantae; phylum Streptophyta; class Pinopsida; order Cupressales; family Taxaceae; genus Taxus; species Taxus chinensis. The sequence goes on along the minus strand of CM034151.1, from coordinate 451,972,915 downwards.
TAAGAATGAGATGGGGAAGAAAAGAGGAGAGAAGGCATCTGGGATGGGTCCTAGGAAGTGTGATGAGATAAATGAGCTAGATAGGTAGATCAGGAAAGAGAAGGTGATGGTGGAGTAAATGAGATGAGGCCTAATTTTTTAACATCTCTGATGACACGAGCTAGCACACAGAAAGATTCTGTATGATGTCCCTGAAAGTGATGATAGTGGAAAAATGGATGATCATTAGTGTAAATTAATTTTGAAGGTGGATAATAATGAGTAGAGGGTAACATAAGGAGCTAGTGGTGAAGAAGGTGACCCAAAATGTGTTGTGGCATAGTATTAGAGGGAAGGATAATGGGTGAAGGTAATGGTATAACTGGTGGATCAAGGAGGGGACCAATAGGGGAGGTGGATGGAGTCGGATTTGTAGGAGTAGTAGGAGCATGCTGAATTTGTTCTATCTCAACATCAAGAGACACAATTGTGGCTTCCAGGGATTGACACTAAACTTGTAGTGTGTGTATAGCCTCTCATAGGTGTGTATAAGAAGGAATATGTGAGTGAGAATCATCAACTGCCTTAGAGGGGAGAAAGTGTATTATAGTAGGAGGAAAATTGGTATTAACAGAAGAGGGTTAGGAAGAAGAAAGGTCTTATAGAGAATCATCAAGATAGGCATTAAAATCGTAATGTACAACATGAGATACTTGATACGCAATGGTATGTGGTTGGATGTCTAGATAACCATAAACATGTAAGATATGCATGACCATGACATATTTTTCATCAGTAAAGGGAGGAAATGGGCAGCCCAAGGCATACCAAATAGTGAAATTGTGTGAATAAAAAAGAAAAGAACTGCTAAAAATATGCACATCACCAAATGGAATGGGAAAAGTGATATCAAAGTGATCAGGATTAAGTGTGGTGTCTCTAATATTCCACCCTAAAATCAAGGACGAACCCTTTTAAATTTTCATTCTTTTCAAATTAATGGGTCATTTTGTGTTTTTTTTTCCTGTAGTTGTCTCCATTATTATAAGGTATCCCTAGAGAATCATATAAGAAAAATTATACAAATACCCACACGTCAAAACTCACTCTATCCCTTCACTAGGTTTTGTTTGAAAAACATTTTATTTATATATTTATTAAATAAATAAAGTTCCTTTGAAATAGTTTGTACTGAAGTTGAATTCCGTAATGAATTTCCATGCCACTATTTCTTTCAAATCTAATAAGATTATTCATGAAGTGAAGAGTTTTAACACACTAGTTAATTGACAAGTTATTTTCGAGCAATTGTCTGCGACTTCTAGCATGTTTTTCATTTTTATTTATTTCTTCTATGTTTTTTTTTCAGTTTTCCTCTGCATTCTTTGTGGAAATTCCCCTTGGTATTTTCTTTCATTATTCTTAACTAGTTCAATTTCTTGGGGTTTTTGAAAGTCACTCATGACCTCAAATAAAAGTGAAATCTATTGCAAAGTGCTAATTTTTAACACAACAGTTTGGAATAAAGTCACACTTTCCATAAATGGGTGATTTCTCTATGTAGAACCATAAATTCAATTGCCCCATCATCCAAAACTCATGCAGTGATCCAGTGCAGGATTTTTTGATCCAAACCATGGAAGAAATATCATACAATTCATAATGCTAACCTGCATGTTGCCTTGTATTTCCATGCTGAAGGTTAGAAGTCAAATTGAGAAGCAAGTCACTTTGTTCTGAAGCTTCCTGCTGGGTTATAATTTAACACAAATCACTTAAGTGAATTGTGTGTAATTGGGAGCTATCAGGTAGGGTAGAGTTTCACACATGCCTACTACTTGTGTGTTTCACACAAGATTATTTATTCACCCAAGCAAGTCACACTTTTTTCTAGTCTACCGGTCAGCATTTAACACAAATCACTTAAGTGAATTGTGTGAAACTTGGACCTGCCTAGTAGGGTAGAGTTTCAAACCTTCTTTCTACCTATGTGTTTCACACAAAAGATTATTTATTCACCCAAGCAATTCACACTTTTTTCCTTCCTGCTGAGTCAATGTTTAACACAAATCACTTAAGTAAATTATGTGAAACTTAGACCTGCTTGATAGGGTAGAGTTTCACACCTACCTTCTACCTATGTGTTTCACAAAAAATATTATTTAATTCCAAAATAGGTTGCACATTTTTCCTACCTACTGGGTCAGCATTTTACACATATCACTTAAGTGAATTGTGTGAAACTTGGACGTGCATGGCAGGGTAGAGTTTCACACCTACCTGCTACCTATGTGTTTCACAAAAAATATTATTTAATTCCAAAACAAGTCACACTTTTTACCTACCCGCTGGGTCAGCATTTAACACAAACCACTTAAGTGAATTGTGTGAAACTTGGACTTGCCTGGCAGGTTAGAGTTCACACCTACCTACTGCCTATGTGTTTCACAATTTAATAGCAAAAAATGCTGAATTTCTTTGGCATTGCTACATGTTTTAATAATTATTTAATTTAATTAATTTGGTAAATTCTTGGTGCCAAAGATAAGGATAAATTCAAATCAAGATGCATGCTAAAAATAAGATAGAGAAGCTTGCTAAAAATACAGGGAAAATTTGCAAGGAAAAGCATGCTAAAAACAAGCTAAATTTGGCAAACTTGGACACCAAATTAAGAGAAAAAGCACATCTTATTTTTGGAAATTGCTAAAAATAAGAAGAAGCAATTGGTAAAATTAGCATGTAGTTGCCTATATAAGAAGTGGATGCCATAAGTTAAGGGAAATTAATTCTTTTGTGTGGAGCATGTTGCCTTGGAAGGTATTGACACCAAAGTAAGAAGTTGTGAACATTAAAAAAAAAAAAATTCTAGGAAGCATCCAGTTTTGGTTCCTAGGGTTGGAAAATATTTATTTTTACTATTTTGGTTATCTGCATGTTGATGTGAGAGAACATGTGAATAAAATAATATTTTTAGCTTTCTTGACATGCAAAAAAAGTCTAAAGATTAAGGGCAGCAAGATTTATATTCAGATTTTGGTGAAGAAATTGGGCATTCATGTTGTGGATTCCATGTTCATCTGAATTATTTATAGGAATACTTCATTAGTGCTCATATTGGTGAAAAGAAATCAAATTCAATGTTAGGTACATTGAATATATCTTTAGAATCAGAGGAAGTAATTGTAGCTTCTACACAAAGAGATTCAGATTTCACAATTACAAAATCTTCAGGAAAAGGTGGAAAAGGGAAGTCTTAGACATAAGTAGATTAAGAAAAAATGAAGGGTGATGATAAGGGTAATCCAATAGAACCATGCATAGTGTCTAGGCATTCTAAAGTTAATGATACAGATGTGGGGCACATGTCTATCATCAAATTAATGGACAAATCAAGGGAAAGAATGAAGTGTTGTAGCTAGAATAATTTCTTCTCTTCTTTCTTCTTCTTTCTCTTATTTTCTCCAACAAAGTAATTGAATGATCAATTAAATTGTAAAACCTATGTAATTGGTTTAAAATTTGTTACTTCAAGTTACTAGAAAAATTCCATTACTTGGGAATAGGTGGCATACATGCAGGGAATTTATTTAATCTTTAGATGCATGTCATGCAAAGAGGAACTCTAGGAGAAATATTTCCAACTGCTTCCTTTATAGCTTCCACATGCGGAAATTCATTGAGAACTTCCTATTTTTAATTTCCCTCTATGCACTATAAATAGAGGAAGAGCCTACAGGTTGAAAGATCACAATTTTTCTAGAGCTTTCTTGAGTCTTCATAATTTGTGTTTTTATTTCTATGAATGTTGGGGAATTGAATAAAAGTGGTTTTTTGGATAAATTTGTGTCTACGGTGCTTTGCTTCTTTCTTATATTTTAATTTTTAGATAAACTTTGTGCTATCTAATATTTAGGTTAGGAACTATTCATTTCCTTTACTTGCAACTATTATGAGATCTACTTGTTTATTCGATCTATGTGTATGAGACCAACTCTGTAAACTATTGGTTGAATTACATATCTTCCTTTCTTCTTTCCCAAATTCCATTATTTCCCCCTTTTGTAAATACTTCATAAACAACAACTTACTTGCTACAGAATTGCTAAGCTATGGTTCATGAGCTTTGTAATTAAAGTAAAACCCCCTGTAAATAGTTATTATGATTAATACTTACCAGATTGATAAAAATATTACACAGGAGCCTCACCAGTAAATGAGGCATATTTATCTCATGCCTTCCTAGGTTTTTAGCTATGCAGAAAATCTAGCCAATAGAGTGTCCCTCTGATATAATCTAGAAAATATCCACCAAGACTGAGTGGATAAGTCGGAGGAGCACATGCAAGATGAATGAAAAAATGGAAAACATGTGGGCCATATGAAATAGCAAGAATGACATAGCCATGATACAGGTTTAGGTTGTATAGAGGATTATGAAGGTCAAGGAATTCAAACCCAAGTTAGAGGAGACCATCGTGGGAACATATAGTGGTCGTGCAAGACGTGTCGAGTGGTATGTGTTCCCAATAATAATTATTTAGGAAGATATTAAAATTGAATGGTGGACGAATGAAGGAGGATGATGTTGGAGAAGAGGTGGGGAGAAGATCCACAAATGGTGAAGGGCCTTGGTATGGTACAATAGCGGTGGTAGGATCAAATAGTGGGGAAGATTTTTTACTAAGCTGGTGGATAATAGCTATGAATGACAGCTCATAAAGAAAAGGGGATAAGGGAGGAACAGGAAAAACAACCAAGTACTTTGGAGTATGTGTGGTGAAGGGTATGATAGTGTTGGTAATAATGTAAGTATGTGGTAAAGTAGTAGGGACCTTATCAACCATGCAAATGGTAGGAAATGGGTCATGTAAGGGTACTTGAGGTGGGGAAGTAATCGTGGATGGAGAAGGAGGATACTGAAGAAGAGGCAAGGCAGTGGTAGATTCATATATGTCTGCAGGAGGAGGATATTGTACTTCTGCTATAAGTTGAGCTAGATCTGTAGGATTAATGGTGTATAAATAAGCGGTGACAACATCTTGGATATCCTAAAGATCAATTCCAGAACATGGTAGTTGAATGAAAGAAGGAAAAGGGTTATAACAAGGAGTAGTAGTAGATGTGTTGACAAAAGCACAACCATGGTTGTCAAATTAGAGAGTAGTTGAAGACTTAGAGGAAGAATACTTTATATGAAATTTACCCATGATGGGAGGTGTAAATGTAAAACCCTAGAAGGTGCTATAAAGAGACGTCAGGTTCACTAAAATGTTTAATTAAAATTGGGATGGAATGCAAGGAAATTGTAATCCTAGTTAATCTAATTAGGAATACTAAAACACTGTATAAATGCAATAAATAATGGTAAAGTACATGTAAATAAATCTTTTAAATAAAATAAAACCCTAGAGGTACAAGAAAGTAGGGAGAAATGGCTTAGCTGATTGGTAGTGTCTGTCATAGGTTGTCGCAGGTCTAAGAATAAAATATGAAAGTGTAGACGAACACTCAAGGACCCTGCGAAGGACATATATGAAGTGATTGGGGTGCTTGGGAGTGTACTAGGGTGCCCCAGGGTTCCCCAGGGTTCCTTGGTCTATAATGATGGCACTCTAAACATTGTAAATGCTCAAAACCTGTAACTGGTGTGGTCGCAAGTTGGTTTTGAACCTTTCTTATTTGTCGCATTAGATCTATTAGATGAACTAGAAAATGACTTGTAATGTATAGAGTAGTATCAAACCCTAGAAAAATAAAAGATGCATATGAATGGGTTGGACTAACATCAACTACCAACCTAGTGGAATTATCACTAAGCATTGCACTACATTTCAAACTTGGATGTACTTATGATGAGTGTTTGAATATCATGCCCTAGGTGCTCTTTTGTTAGTTGTACTTTATGAAGTAGAGAGAAATAATAACTATAGAAAATGTAAATAGCATGTGTGCATGGAATAGAATAGAATCCACCCCCTATGAAGTGTGTGTGATGCATATATCCTATCCTTGATGCATGGAACTATGTGGATGCAAGTGATGTAATGGATGCAGCCCTAGATGGAGTGATAGTAGCGTGTAATGCTATGACCTAGGACCCTCATTATGGTCTTATAAATTTATATTTATAGAGATCCCAAGCTTAATTTCCTAATTAATCCTGATAATGTTGACTGAGAAAAAGATAAATATGACCAACAACTATAAATGACCCAAACAGGAGCTAAAGGGGATTTTTATAGATCAGGATGCCCAGAGTGGGACCAAGGTGCCCCGAGGGTCCCTCGTATAGGCTGGGGCACCCCGATTTAGGGCTAGAATTTTAGGGAAATTGTGAAATGGAAAGATAAGTGCTAGAAAATACATGGGAACTGCAAAATAAATATGGCCATAAGGTGGGATTAATTAGTACTTTTTACACTTGAGAACCTTCTAAATTATAGTATAAGACTAGGCCAAATTATGTGTAAAGTGAATAATTTTGTGTCTACAGAAAGGAAATAATTTATGTAAATGACTCAAGGAGCCTTGAAATTTATTGTAAAATAATAAATGAAAGACTCTTCTTGAGTAAATTTATGTGTTTTGAGGGTGGTATATGAGTTATGAAAGAATGTTATTGTACAAGACTAATAAATGATATTACATGTTTAAAGAACTAGTATAAACCTAATAAATCCTACAAGGATTAGAGACTGTGGCTTTTGGAATCCATGAAGGATTCAAGGAAGAGTTAGTGAATCACAAAAAATGTGGATAAATGCTAAGAGTAAGGTAAGTAACTGTGGTTATGCAAAAGTTGCTAACAATTTGGAAGGTAAGGTTGATTTATAGAAGGTTTTCAAGGAATATGAAGTGATTTATGGAAATGATAGATGATAGAGAAACTATATATGTTGCAATAAGTGTGAGTAAGATAAATTTGTAAGCTAAGGAAAGAGAATACATGTTTAGTCTGATCATACATTCTTTACATGTTAAATTCATCGAAATAGATGGGATTTATAAGCCTATGTCAAAGAATAAAACATGTATTTTAATGTGTCAAGGATTAAAGGTATGGCTAGATTCATTAAAGGTCAGGGAAAACTTCAAAATAAGGAACAATTTTAGAAGACACTTTGTCTCAAACTGAGACACTCAGGCATAAGGTTTGCAAGATTGAGAATAATAAAAATTGCATGGAGAAAAGGGTTAAATGATCTCAGAATAATTGAGGTGAGTAATATATTCTTATGGAAGAATCAATGCATGTTCAAGTGAATCTAATTTTCTAACCCTCTCAAAATTATAGGTATACCCTATTAAAGATTTAAGAAGGGTCTGAGTCTATACAATTTTATTGGTGATTATGACAAGGATATGGTAATCTATAGGATATGATGTGTTGGTATCCAGATTTACTCTCCTTCACAACTTGAACAACATCATGAACTTGCACAAGACACTCAAGGATAGATAGATGTTTTTTATGTCATTTGTAGCCAAGGAAGCACACCTATTTTCTTATTTGCATTCAATAATTGACGGAGTGGATAGCACCTTCAAGAGGGTTTTGATCTAACCCTCACTATTTTAGGTTTTTCTTATCAACTAAGGCAAAAGAACATATATTGCATCCCCTATGTGGTAAGGAGATGGAGATATCCTTGTGTTTTGCATATGATGTGGAAGAGGCTTTGTGAAAACATGATCAAGTATCCATTATCAAAAATCAAAGGAGTTGTCACTACTAAATGATGGAAATGTTCTCAAAACAAAGCTAGAGCTGCTAAAGACATGATAAAACCCTGATCAACTTTGTGCATTTTAGTGAAAGGATTGAATTATTTTGTGGACACACAATGCAAATGCAGGGGTATTATAGGTAGGATGAATTAGTTTAAAATGAAATTCTGATGAGAGGTGTTGGGACAAGATTAGCTAGAAATTATCACCTTCTTTGGGAAGCTTTGAAAATGAATTGCAACACCTAAACAACAGAGATGTTTCAATGAATTTGAAGTTCTCTTTCAACCAGGATGTGTGCACACATGGATGCCCAAATCTACACTATTCCATAAAAAATTTGATAACCTACCACAAAGAATTGAAGCAAAATATCAATGAAGCATTTAGAAACCCTTGTTAGATCATGACCTAAGGTACACCCAAAGGTTTACAAACACCCTCAATTTACAAGGAAGGTAAGGTGAATTTAAATCTGTTTATCTTCAATCAAATGAATGCTCTTCTGAATGGAAGATTGCAGATGCCTTCAAACCCTCTACAAGAAATGAGACCATGTATGACCAATAAAGATCCCAAACACAAGATTGCAACATGAGCATGAAACACAAATTGAAAACATACTGAATTATAAGTGTATGCAAGCTTTGCCAAGAGATAAAACCAGTTAATCCAAGAATTTGATCAAATATATTAGCAAGGGAATGTTATTTAGACAATCTCAAAGCTTGTTGATGGTTTTACAACTGAAACCAACTCAACATGATGAACATTTGATGCAAATAGGAATAAAAAATGGTTCTCAGGTAGTTTCTCCAAAAGAAAATGGACTTCTTCCAGTTTTCTTAGTGAAAATTCTTCTCTCTTTCTCCAAAATTCTCAACTGGCTTACAAAATTCCTCCAAATTACATGATATACCCTTTTTCAGCTTGGATCCTTGCATCCCAAGAAAAGAATATGCCAAAAGGATCAAATTTGTTACAAAACTCTATCCATTTCATGAAAATGACATCAAACTGTAAAACAACTCACAAAATTCTAGAAATGCACAAATATTTTAAAATATTACATGAACTCAGATCCTTATCCATCCCAGGGTCACATTTTTGGCATTTAGACATGCCAACATGCTTTTGCAATCATTTTTCACCTTTTTCCCTTATCATTTTTAACTCTTCAACTTTTAATTTTTACCTTTCACGTGTTTTCACGGGTCGAGGGAAAAATTTCATCAAAAAACATCATAGGGAACCAAATTATCTCAAATGAATGATGCCATTACATTTAGGAGGCTGAGGGGATGCGGATTCATATAAAATTTCATGTGATTTTGTGTAAAAATGACGATTCCACACTTCTTGGAGCTACCATGGCAGCAAGAAACAAAGAACACTTAGCAACCGTTGATTAAATCAACTTTAATTTTCCACCATCCACATGTCAAATTCAAATCCCCTTCAAAATCACTAAAATTACCCATTTTACCATAAGGAGAGGGTGAGACACATGTCGTAAGATGATTGGCTGGGATCGACATCTCTAAAATTGCACTTGAAACCTTTTTTGACTTCAGGAATATTGTGAAAATTTTCCCCGCATGCCCCTTGGACATGCCACATGTCCCTAGGTGGACCCTACCAAGATCCGCTGGACAAAATAACAAGTTTTTCTCCGTTTTTGAGAAAAGGAAAATTTCCTCAAAACACTCCGCAGGCCCAAACACCCGCCGCTTCTTCTACCATGTTTCTCCATCCCATTCGATGTGGAGCCAAAGCTTCCATTTTGCCTTTAAAACTCCACGAGTCACTAAGACCTTTGAGAACCCATGATCTCCTCTTTTTCCCCTGAAATGTGCCACATGTCACCCCCTAATTAGATGCGGGGGGACACCTTCACTTTTTCCAGTCGGGGCCACGGAAAAGTTTTTGGTTTTGAGATTTTTCTCTGAAATTTGTAAATTTTTTCCATTTTCTTCTGCCAAATCCGGGACATGTGTCCTTTGTTCATTGGAAGCGGGACTCTCGAGCCAAAATTTTATTTTTACCCTTTGAAGTTAAAAAACTTCAAATTTCTCCAAGCCTCCGCCCCTCTATTTCATCCCCTTACATATGTGTCACTTTCCTATTCGATGCGGGCCTCCAGGTTGAAATTTTTCCTTTGGCATTTTGAAGTCAAAAAACTTCAAAAAATTTCCAACTATTCACCTCTCCATGCTGACTCTCCTAGACACGTGTCCATTTCTTATTAGAGGCAGGCTTGTGGGCCAAATGTTTCCCTGACGCCTTGAGCCAAAAACCATCAAAAAATTTCCAAGTCCTTCGCCATCCACCTGACCTCCCTGGACACATGTCACCTTCCCATTAGGTGTGGGCCCCTGGGTCAAAAATTGAAGAAAAATTTTAAGTGACCCCCGCCACCCACCCGACCTTCCTGTGCCACGTGTCATCATATCATTCGTTGTGGGCCTTTAGGCAAGAATTTGATTTTGAGAAATTTTCCAAAATGGAAGAAAATTTCCTAAGTGCAGCCCGCCACCTGCCGATCCATCAACCAATCAAATCTTGCCACGTAGGCACATCACTGTAGCACTGCGGGGTTGTGGTCAAAATTTTTCCCTTTGCAAAAAACTCAAAAATGACAAGTTGTAACATTTTTTCCAATAGCACCCGGCCAATAGAAACTTGCCACATTAGCATAAAGGTTAAAATGATAAATTTGATGGGTAGAACATGCCCGTATGACCGTCAACATGTCAAAAAATGTAGAATATGCCCTAAAAATTGAAAATTTTGACAAGGAGGGTAGATTTCTTCATCTCAAACCAACTAAATTATTTTTTGACATCATTTACGACCTTGGGATTGGGAAAATACTTGCTCAAATTCAGGATTTGATTAATTTTGAGTTCATTCATGATTTGAAAAAGGAGAAATGATACAACCCATGAAAAATGAGGAAACTAGGGCAGAAATAAAGAGAAAACATGGATTTTGTTTCATATCAAGGAAAAATAATAACAACTTAGGCATTTTCGAAGGTATTCAATTGGATAAAACAAGTTGCAGATCACCCACTGGAGCAAATAAAACATTTTTAAACAAATTGGGCATGGAAAATTAGAGCAAAGTGTGTAAAGTGAATATTTACACCAACATTGGCTCCTGCTTAGGGATGAGCACTCCCGACAAGTGCCACAAGATCACAATGTAGACCAAGTGCCAAAAATCCATTGGGTAAGGAGTCTAAAAATGCAGAGCAGCCCAAAAACTAGAATTTTCACTAAAAAAGGACCGAGAAAACCAAACCAAAAATGGTTGCCAAGGACAAAATGACAAACCACGAGCCAACAACAGAAAAGGAAAAAACAAAAACAAGGACTATACAAAATGTACAACTTGTTCATACCTCACATGGGGATTTAATCCAAGAAATGTTTTAAATGTCTTCCATTAACAGGCAGCTCCAACAAATCCCCATCCAAATCCTTAAGAAAAAATGTATTTTCTCCAATCCTGATATCAATTACATAAGGGCCCATCCATAGAGCATCAAACTTGCCATGCTTTCCCTTGTCTTCATGCCTACTATCCCACAGAAAAACCAGATATCCAACATTGAAAGCTCTAGGGGTGATCTTCTTATCAAACAACTTCTTCAATTTCTCCCTAAATCTGACATGCCTCTGATGAGAAGCTCTCCTTTCTTCATCCAACTCAATGATCTGATTGATTCTTGATTCATATGGGCCATGTTCTTGATCTTGCCACTGCTGGGAAAACTAAAAAGTGGATAATTGCAGGTGTAATGGCAGCAAACCCTGAATTCCATACACCAATTCAAATAGACTTTTACCAGTTGCTCTTTTTGGAGTTATTCTATCAGCCCAAACTATAAATTTCAATTGCTCTCCCCACTTCCTCTTGTTGATTTCCAAAGTCCTTCTAATGATCTTGAGCAAGTTCTTGTTACTGGACTCAGCTTGTCCATTACCTTGTGGATTGTAGTTTAAAGAATAAGTCAAATTTATCCCATATTCATTACACATTGTCATCAAAGGCTTGGCTCTAAAACACATAGCATTATCAGATACAATATTTACTAGAACCCCAAATCTACATATGATATGATTCAGTAAGAAATCCATTACCACTTGGTGTTTTGCCTTTCTAGATGGAATGGCTTCAACCCATTTTGTAAAATAATCAGTTGCTATAAGGATCCATTTGTAACTAGCACTAGAAGGATCTGAAATCTCACCAATAAAATACATTCCCCATTATTTGAAAGGAGCTTCAATTGATACATGCTGCAAAGGAAGGGAGCCTGAAGCTTTCAATCTTCCTGAGAAGCATTGGAAACTATCACATCTTCTAACTAGCCAGTTTGTAGGCCACCAATATCCAGCTCTCAAAATCTAATGTGTTGTCACTCTACCAGCAAAATGTCCTCCACAAACTCCCCCATGGAAATCAGCAATCAACTTGGGAGCTTCATCTTCAGTTATGAATTTCAAGAGGACACCTTTAGGGTTCTTCCAAGCCAGCCCAAGGTCTGTTATGATATATTTCTAAGAATCCAGCTTGAGGGCTCTTTTTTTATTTTTATTCAAGTGACGAGGACATCATAGGTGCTTGAGGTAGAAGACCACATCCTTGTACCATTCTAAATTCATCAATTTGTCAAGAAAATCTGCCCTTTCTTCCTCTAGCTGATTTACTTCTACATTTTGCAAATTACTCTCAGCCATGAGATTGGAAAGACCCAAACCTCTTACCAGCTTTGTTGTTTGGATATCCATATCATATTATTGTAATCTATTGACCCATCTACATCTCTTGCTTGATATTTCCATATCTGATAAGATGTCTTTAACCATGGTGTGGGGAACATAAGCAACAACTTTTGAACTCAAAATGTAAGGCCTAAAAATCTTTTTTTCTTTTACCAATGCAAATGCTTGTTTTTCCATGATTGTATACTTCAATTTAGCTTCTTGTAAGGCCTTTCTAAAGAAATAAATAGGTCTCTCAGCTCCATTCTCATCCTTTTGTAACAAAACTAAAGCAATAGTAAATCTAGACATGCAAAAGAGAAGATTTGGAAAGGTCTCTTATAGTTTGGGGCTGCCAAAACAGGTGCATGCTTGAGTACATCATTTATTCCTTCAAAAGCTTGAATGGAAGCCTCTTCCCACTTGATAACTTGATCCTTTCTTAGTATGCTTGTGAATTGGAAAGTTAGCTCAAAAAAATTAGAAACAAACCTTCTAATGAAATTGATTTGGCCAAAGAAATATTGAATACCTTTCTTGGTTCTTGGAAAAGGCACCTTGCTAATTTCTTCCACTCTATCAGGTTCTATCATTACACCTTATTTGGACACAATATGCCCCAATAGCTTGGCCTTTTTCACGCCAAAATGACACTTCTTTGGATTAAGTGAAATTCCATACTCTCTACATCTAATTAGCATCTTCTCTAGGTGTTGCAAATGGTCTGCTCGCTGTCTTGAAAAAATAGTCACATCATCTTGGTAAACTGCAATAAATTCATTGATATAACCAGCAAAGGCAACATCCATTGCCCTTTGAAAATTAGCACCAACATTCATCAATCCAAAAGGCATCCTTACAAAAACATAAGTCCCCCAAGGAGTAGTGAAGGCTGTCTTAAGTCTTTTTGATTCTTTAACAACTACTTGGTTGTATCTAGAGAAACCATCCAAGGTAGAAAGCATCTCTGCCCCAGTTACAAGATGCAACATATTATCCATGTTTGGAAATGGGTATTTTTCCTTCATATATGCTTTGTTTAGATTCTTAAAATCCACACAAAGTCTAATATCTCCGTTCTTTTTCCTAACTGGCACAAGGTTGGCAACCCAAGATGAGTATCTAGTAGGTTGAATGATGCCACCATCTCTCAATTTCTTCAATTCTTCCTGCATTTTCATGGAAATTAGTGGGTTAATAGGCCTTTGTTTTTGTCTAAATGGCTTGGTTTTGGCCTCAAGAGGGATCTCATGCTGAAATAAATCTTCTCTATATGCCTTCAGCTCTGAATAAGACTAGGCAAGGAAATCTTGATAATTCTTTAAAAGTTGGGCATAGGATTGTTTTTCCTCTTTGCTGAGATGGCTTCCCAACCATATCTTCCTTGGTTTGTCCTTGGTTCCCAAGTTGTGCTCTTCCACATTCCTTAAACTAGACATCTTTCTATTTATGATGCAATCAACATTGTTAAAATTGGATTCAAGTGCAATAAGACCTTTAGGAATGGTATTTGTTTTCAATTCTATAATATCATTATCAAACAAAGTTTCTCTACCTTCATTCATGTATAACATTGGTTCCCAATCAATATTCTGACCAGTAAACTCACCTTGGCATTGTAATAATCTCAATACTTGTGCATCATCATTAAAAATCTGCCAATGCTTCACATTATCTGGGACATCTGGCCTTATTAGCACTTCAATGTCATATTCACAAAAAGGTGAAACGGTGCAATTGTCAAATCTAGAACCAAGTACATCCAGCTTATTAGCATCAGCATTAAGATTTCTATCATGGTAAACAATTTTAAAGGAATCAAACATTTCAATCAAGTCCCAAACAACATGCTTATATTGTTTCATACGCTGATTTTTTGTGGCATATAACTTTATTATTTTCTTGAAAACAAGCTTTGAATCCCCCTTGGTAACAATATACTTTACTCCATACTTCCATGCAATCCTTAATCCAAATAATAATGCCTCATACTCAGCAATGTTGTTAGTACATTAAAAATTGAGCTTGAAGGAGAAAGGAAACTCTTCCAAACTGGGAGAAACCAACACTATACCAACACCATTTCCAACTTTGGAGCAAGCTCCATAAAATAGTAATGTCCATGGAGAACCTAGCATACCAAGGCTCTCTGATTTTTCCATCTTATTCTCTTTTCCATCAACAAAACCAATGAAGTTGTCAACATCTACATCAGCAAAAAACACTTCATAAGAAGCATTGTTGGGATCTGCAATCAAGTGTAACATCATCTTTTCACCATAGAGTTTTACAAGGCTGCCCCAAATGGGAATGGTGGAAAACTACATTTCCATTTCAACACTACCACCAACACTCGTATCCCACTTTCTTGACAAAAGCATACCCCATTTGGCAGGGCAATCAACAATTACAACATCAAGTTTTAAATTCTTACCTGGATAGGCTACAAGTTGCACTACTAAACCCTTCACACATCCAACAACCACCACTTTCCTTGAATCCATGGCTGTACACTTCTCATATGCTGTTGTCACCTTGATATCCAACTCATTCATGACTTCTAGAGGCATGACATTACATGATGCACTGGAATCAAACATACAATTGTGAAGCAACCTATCTTTTATGAGAAAATTTGTGAAGAATGGATCAACATTCAATTGGGAATCAACCAAGGATGTCCCCAAATATAATTCAATTGCCTCTCCAAGATCTTCCATTGGTGGTGGTGTTTCAAGGCCAGCAATTCTTTGAAGAGGACTCTCAACAACATTTATATTTCTGCTTGGGGTAATCTTTTCTTCTTTAAATCCCAAGTACTCAAATGCTCTCTTCTTATGCTCAGGAATTCTAAGAAATTTAATAATTGGAACACTCAATTTAATTTGGCTCAAAACTTGGGCTATATCATATGGAACAGTCTTTGGTAAGACAACATTGGACTTGGGAGACAAGAAGGTTCATCAGATGGAGAAGTATTCTTGGCAGCCTGGGCATGAAGAGGATTGATATTCTTACATGGGATAGTAGGGTTCTTGGAAATTGCTTATTTTCTAGGATTGTCTTTGGGAATGCTTGTGAGCAAGGTGTCTTTGGCTTGGCTTGAGGACTAGCTCCTCTAACAACTTTACTTCTAGTAGTGTACTCTTTCTCTTTACCAACCACAACATTCATTAACAATTGTCTATCTTACTTTGAAGGAATACCACCATCATACTTCTTGATTATTAAAGCCCTTAGATATTCAAAGTCATTATTAGGAATTTGAAAGGCCTGAACTACATCTACATCATGAGTTTGAGGAAGAGAAAGAAATGGTACCCTCTTTATGCAATCCCAAAAGGTTGTAGCAGTCCTTGCACTTATCACATCTATTGATGTTGCTGCTTGTTGTGAGCCTGAAGAGCTGCCCATCATACAAATGTCATCATCCATTTAATTCTCATTATCATCATCAATATCTTGCTGGTCCATTTCACATGGAGGATGAGGAAGAAAACATCTATCACACCAATCCATATCAGCAATTTCTTGAACAGCAGCAACTCTTACAGTCATAGGGTCAGGAACCACTCTATTTTCATGTGCTTGGGGTTGTCTATTTGTAGATCCAATAGGCCCTTTACCTCTATCATCTTGTCTTTGATCACCCCTAGGATGATTGCCAAATCTATCATGGTTTTGAGTTCTTTGTTGTCCTTGTGAACTTTGCCCAATTCCTTTCTCTTCCCAGGATAATTTGTAAGAAAGTTCTTTGACAACCCCTGCCAAAGTCTTAACAACATATTCCAAATCAGCACCCTTGCTAGCTTGAGGCTTCTCAGGGTTTATCAACTTCACACCATCCCTCTTAAGTGGTTTACTAATAAATTTAATATTATTTTCAATTTGAAGTGCCATGGTGAAAGCTTGCTTCAAGTTTGTAGGATTTTTTTCTCTCAAGTAATAGGCTGCCTTTTTATCAAATGCATCTGCATATTTGATCAAGAAAGATTCATCACAAGGCCTCAAAATGACAGCTAGCCTTCTCAATGTCTTATTAAATCTTGTATTAAAATCATGAACGGTCTCATTAGGGTTCTTCTTGATGTTCTCAAACTCAGATAGAAGGAATCTAGGATCAGTCTTGTTACCATATTACAATCTGAATGCACTTTGCATCTCAGTCCATGAATCAATAGAGTTATCAGGTAGGGCCTTGTACCAATCCCTAGCATCTTCCTCAAGTGTATGGATAAACAACTTGATATACACATCCTCAAATTCTATCTCAAAATATTCCATCATATTATCAAACAGTTTGAGATGTTGATCACCGGTAATGGCATTGTTACCTTGGAATTTTGGTAACCTATTTCTCACATCCTGTGGGACAACATTTGGATAACCATCCATTCCTCCAAAATTTATAGGACCAAATGTGTTTACAAAAAATGGAAGTCTAGGCTACGCCATATTATTTGGTGGGGGTGATCTTGGAGGTGAAGCAAGATGATGAGGAGTAGTAATATGTTTGATTGGAATAGATGAATGATATCTAAAATGACAACCCCCCAGAGGCTCTCTCTCTTGATAAACTTTAGCAAACTTAGAAACCACAGGAGTAGATTTAGGAGAAAGTATTTTAAATACACAAGAAGGTCCCTCACCTGATGGAGAATGAAAATCAGCAAGAAGATTTCCTTAATCAGACCTACTTGAAGAAGAATTATAATCTTCAATAATAGCCTGCTTTCATTCAAATTCAACTATGGGGATCTCTTTCCTTGTAACCAAATCAACAACCACCTTCCACACTCTTCTTCCCTCTAGTTTTGAGCTTCTTTATTTGGTGAGAAAATTCTTAGAAGATTCCTTGATGAAGAACGATCTCCTTCCCTCAAGTTTGACAAATTTAAATAAAAAATTTCAAATGATAGAAATGTGTAAGACAACTAGTATTTCAAGATCCAAACAACATGGAGTCGCCACTAAGGATTTCCACCTTAGTTGTGCAAGAAAGCAATAAAATATTCTATCAAACATATGCTATGACTGAAAAACTTTGCAAGGATTTACAAATCAGATCCTCTTATTCTTGATTCAACCAAAAACAATGCATCCAAATCATATAAACTGCTAGTAAATGAGCAGATCAAGCTGAGTTTGAAATCCTTTTTAGCCAAAACATGTAGATCTGAAGTATGAAATGATATCTCAAGAATGTAACAGCTCAAATACTTGATCACACAAATGCTCAAACCTTTCAAATACTTCAAAACCACCAATAAATTGCAAGAAGTCCCCAGCAGTAGCGCCACTCGGGTGTTGGTATCCAAATTTACTCTCCTTCACAACTTGAACAACATCATGAACTTGCACAAGACACTCAAGGATAGATAGATTTTTTTTATTTCATTTGTATCCAAGGAAGCACACCTATCTTCTTGTTTGCATTCAAGAATTGAGGGAGTGGATAACACCTTCAAGAGGGTTTTGATCTAACCCTCACTATTTTAGGTTGTGCCTATCAACCAAGGCAAGAGAACCTATATTGTAGCCCCTATGTGGTAAGGAGATGGAGATATCCTTGTGTTTTGCATATGATGTGGAAGAGGCTTTGTGAAAACATGATCAAGTATCCATTATCCAAACTCAAAGGATTTGTCACTACTAAATGATGGAAATGTTCTCAAAACAAAGCTAGAGCTGCTAAAGACATGATAAAACCTTGATCAACTTTGTGCATTTTAGTGAAAGGATTGAATTATTTTGTGGACACATAATGCAAATGTAGTGGTATTGTAGGTAGGATGAGTTAGTTAAAAATGAAATTATGATGAGAGGTGTTGGGACAAGATTATCTAGAAATCATCACCTTCTTTGGGAAGCTTTGCAAATGAATTACAACACCTAAACAACAGAGATGTTTCAATGAATTTGAAGTGCTCTTTCAACCAGGATGTGTGCACACATGGATACCCAAATCTACATTGTTTCATAAAAACATTGATAACCTGCCACAAAGGCTTGAAGAAAAATATCAATGAAGCATTTAGAAACCCTTTTTAGATCATGACCTAAGGTACACCCAAAGGTTTACAAACACCCGCAATTTACAAGGAAGGTAAGATGAATTTAAATATTTTTATCTTCACTCAAATGAATGATCTTCTAAATGGAAGATTGTAGATGCCTTCAAACCCTCTATAAGAAATGAGACCATGTATGACCAATAAATATCCCAAACACAAGATTGCAACATGAGCATGAAACACAAATTGAAAACATACTGAAATATAAGTGTATGCAAGCTTTGCCAAGAGATAAAACCAGTTAATCCAAGAATTTGATCAAATATATTAGCAAGGGAATGTTATTTAGAAAATCTCAAATCTTGTTGATGGTTTTACAGCTGAAACCAACTTAACATGATGAAAATTTGATGCAAATAGGAATAAAAAATGGTTCTCAGGCAATTTCTCCAAAAGAAAATGGACGTCTTCCAGTTTTCTTTGTGAAAATTCTTCTCCCTTTCTCAAAAATTCTCAACAGGATTACAAAATGCCTCCAAATTACATGATATACCATTTTTCATCTTGGATCCTTGCATCCCAAGCAAATAATATGCCAAAAGGAGCAAATTTGTTACAAAACTCTATCCATTTCATGAAAATGACATCAAACTGTAAAACAACTCACAAAATTCTAGAAATGCACAAATATTTTAAAATATTACATGAACTCAGATCCTTATCCATCCCAGGGTCACATTTTTGGCATTTAGACATGCCAGCATGCTTTTGCAATCATTTTTCACCTTTTTCCCTTATCATTTTTAACTCTGCAACTTTTAATTTTTACCTTTCATGTGTTTTCACGGGTTGAGGGAAAAATTTCATCAAAAAACATCATAGGGCACTGAATTAGCTCAAATGAATGATTCCATTGCATTCAAGAGGCCGAGGGGATGTGGATTTATATAAAATTTCATGTGATTTTGTGTAAAAATAATGATTCCACACTTCTTGGAGCTTCAATGGCGGCAAGAAACAAAGAACACTCAGTAACCGTTGATTAAATCAACTTTAATTTTCCATCATCAACGTGTCAGAATCAAATCCCCCTCAAAAATGCCAAAATTACATTTTTTACCATAAGGATAGGGTGAGACACATGTCATAAGATGATTGGATCGGACCCACATCTCTAAAATTGCACTTGAAACCTTTTTTGACTTCAGAAAAACTGTGAAAATTTTTCCCGCATGCTCCCTGGACATGCCACGTGTCCCTAGGTGGACCCTACCAAGATCCATGGGCCAAAATAACAAGTGTTTCTCCTTTTTTGAGAAAAGGAAAATTTCCTCAAAACACTCTGCGGGCCCGGACACCCGCTGCTTCTTCTGCCACGTGTCTCCATCCCATTCGATGCGGAATCGATGCTTCCATTTTGCCTTTAAAAATCCACGAGTCACTAAGACCTTTGTGAACCCATGCTCTCCTCTTTTCCCCCTAAAATATGCCACGTGTTGCCCCGTGATTGGATGCAAGGGGACACCTTCACTTTTCCTGGTCATGGCCACAGACAATTTTTTGGTTTTGAGATTTTTCACCGAAATTTGTAAATTTTTTCCATTTTCTTCCACCAAATCTGGGACATGTGTCCTTTGTTCATTAGAGGTGGGAATCTTGAGCCAAAATTTTCTTTTTACCCTTTGAAGTTAAAAAACTTCAAATTTCTCCAAGCCTCCGCCCCTCCATTTCATCCCCTTGCATACATGTCACTTTCCTATTCGATGCGGGCCTCCAGGTCAAAATTTTTCCTTTGGCATTTTGAAGTCAAAAAACTTCAAAAAAATTCCAACTATTCACCTCTCCATGCTGACACTCCTAGACACGTGTCCATTTCTTATTGGAGGTGAGCTTGCGGGCCAAATGTTTCCCTGACGCCTTGAGCCAAAAAAAAAAAAAAAAAATTCAAGTCGTCCACCATTCGCCTGACCTCCCTGGACACGTGTCGCCTTCTCATTTGGCACGGGCCCCTGGGTCAAAAATTGACATTGAGAATTTTTCAAAAATTGAAGAAAAATTTTAAGTGACCCCTGCCACCCACCTGACCTTCTTGTGCCATATGTCATCATATCATTCACTGCGGGCCTTCAGGAAAGAATTTGATTTTGAGAAATTTTCCAAAATGGAAAAAAATTTCCTAAGTGCGGCCCGCCACCCACCGATCCATCAACCAATCAGATCGTGCCACGTAGGCACATCACTGTAGCACTGCGGGGCCGTGGTAAAAAATTTTCTCTTTGCAAAAAACTCAAAAATGAAAAGTTATAACATTTTTTCTGACCGCACCCGGCCAGTAGAAACTTGCCACATTAGCATAAAGGTTACAATGATAAATTTGACGGGTAGAACATGCTCGTACGACCGTCAATATGTCAAAAAATGTAGAATATGCCCTAGAAATAAAAAATTTTGACAAGGAGGGAAGATTTCCTCATCTCAAACCAACTGAATCATTTTTTGACATCATTTGTGACCTTGGGATTGGGAAAATACTTGCTCAAATTTAGGATTTGATTAATTTCGAGTTCATCCATGATTTGAAAAAGAAGAAATGATACAACCCATGAAAAATGAGGAAACTAGGGCAGAAATAGGGAGAAAACATGAATTTTGTTTCAGATCAAGCAAAAATAATAACAACTTAGGCAATTTCGAAGGTATTCAATTGGATAAAATAAGTTGCAGATCACCCACTAGAGAAAATAAAATGTTTTTAAACAAATTGGGCATGGAAAATTAGAGAAAATTGTGTAAAGTGAATATTTACACCAACATGATGAATGGAGATTTTTTTAATATACTAAAGGTTCAAGGATAACCAGAAGGATTGACACAACGTACTAACACAGACACTTATATGTACTATACATAACTATGTTAATGACAATCTAGGTTGATGAAAAAATGATTTTGAAATTACTAACCTTGTTTTGTATTTTTTTCACTGAGAATCTTGTGGAGAGAAATTGGAAAGGTCATGGAGGGTTAGTATCAAGAAATTAGATTGAATTAGAGTGTTAGTACATGTGGAAAGAACAAACAAAATCAATTAGGTAAGGTACAATCTTTACATAAATTTTTGACAGTCAGATATCCTAGTTGAAGAAGAAAATATCTCAGGGAGTTAACTCCAAGAAGATAGATATCCATGTGATTATAAGATTTGTGTGACCAAGAGTAATGCCTTGAAGAATGTGAGAAGTCTCATAGAAACCAAAACTTAAACCAAATTGTCCTTTGAATTTTGTACACATTATAGGCCTTTAAGAAGCAATAAGAGCTAGTTAGTCCAAGGACAACTGTCTTAAAGAGGAATAAGTGGAGTTGTAGAGTTAAAGTGAAGTGTAAAAGAGTTTTAAAGGTCATAGTGTGAGGAGATCCCAAAGAAGAACATATAAAGAATATGGATGACAACACTGTCACAGTTAAGAGAAGAAGCATAAAGTGAGAGAAAGAAAAAATTGTAAATAAGGGAAATTTATCAAATATTGTGAAGAAAATCATAAATAAGACTAAGGGAGAGATGGTTTTGGAATTAAATTAAGGAGTAGGATATTATGTAAGTCTCAGAGAAGGTGAAAAAATAGTGTAGGAAACTTACGAGTGCATAAAGCACATTAGTAGCCTTGAGAATCTAAAGAGTGGGAAAGTAGCTTGTAAGAAAGAAGTAGTATGTGGAAGCATTGAAAGGAACTTGCACAATTCCAATAAAGGTGAAGGAAGAAGTTGGAGTAGTTGATATAGTTCGAAATCCATAAACCCTAGACTCTAGGTGTAGAAAGAAGAAAGGGCTAGTAAGAAGGAAAGAGGTGTTGGGAGACATTGGCAAAGAGTTAGGCCAATAATATTTGTACATATTGAGACAAGTATAATGGATATTTGGAACAATCTTCACTTTTGCATGATAGTTTATAATTTTCTCTGTACACAATGATTTGTCCAAAACTAGGGCTAATTGAGGGGAGTGTGTAAAAACGGTAAAAAGGGTATAAAATAACATGGGTGAAAATTTGATGGATGAAACTTTATATAAAATTGAAAGGGGGTAATGGATCTTAGGAAAAATTACCAGTGAGCCCAAATTGCAAGAAATGAGAGTTTAATGCTCAGATATGCAGTTTAGAAAGGCTAGCAATAAGGATGAAGGCATAGAGTAAGATTGGATGAAAATGAAGTGTGGAAACTTGTTTAATATTATGAACATTTTTGATAGATGAAATAAAGTAGGTGTAAAGCGTTTTCAAGATTTTTATCATTTTATATAGCAAATTTGGGTAAAAGATCAAGTTTTGGCAATAGAGAAAAAGTGAAAAATTGGATGGATTTTGAATATTGTTTTCAAAGTGATTGTTCTAACTTGTAATTATTGGTGTTTGTATTTATTCTCTGCATCATTGTTGATGGTGATTGTTACCATAATTTTTTGGGGATGATTATTAGCATTATGGTCACCACCACATTTGAATCATTTAACAACGGGTCATTTCTAATCAAATTTATTATCATTTGTTGTAGTACTATTCTACCTATTTGTCCTTACATTTACACCATGTTTAGTTATTGTAAGATTTTTGGCATTATTTGTTTTTTTCTACCTTCTTCCACCATGTTTTTCTAGGAGCTAATGACAAAGGTGAGTTAACACTCTTTTTAAGCTTTTCATATCTATAAACAGAAATTGCTTACAAGTTTTACTCTTGCCTAATGGATTTTTTAAATATAGCTTCCATAGTAGAAGGAAAATGTGATTAAGCTAAAATGTAATTTTATATGCCTAATCTGAGTGTAAGATTTCATTAAATGAATAATAAATTAAGTACAAAAATTTACTGAAGTAAATTAAGAAATAAAGTACCAAAACCTAAGTACAAAGAGAGGGTAAAAAGTCTTAGCTGATTCAGAGAGTTTTGGAGAATCCAAAAAGTTTGAAAATGGGAAAATATGAAATAATAACCATCACACTGGTGCTCATAAAAATGTAAAGCTAGAGGAGTAGGCTAGACTGGGGTGCCTGGAGTGGGATAGGGGCGCTTGTGGGTGCCCCGAGCCTTTTTCTTGTTACCTGGGTCTGCGGAAATAATCAAAAAATATCCTCTGAGGTGTTGCAAAGGGTTCACCTTTAATATCATTTGGTCTCTCTGAGGTCGCACCAAGATCTCTAAGCTCGTTGTAAATCTGCAATGAAGAATGAATCTGTAAAACTCTCAAATAGACATCAAATCCCAAAAAAGAAAGATATAGAATGAGGGGTCATACTATCCTTAGTTTTCACAATGGTGAAATTACAACTGAGAACTACACTACATCTCAAACCCAATGTAGTTATGTGTGTTTGTGTGTGGAATTGTGTCGTAGGTTGCTCTTGTGCCAATTTCACTTGGATAGCGAGAAAGTAGCTAGATGTAGAATGTAATAAATGTGTTCATGGAATAGAATGAACTTTCCTCCTATGAAGTGTGATGTAGAAAAATGGCCCTTGTGTCTCTTGTGATGGATCTAGATGTATGTAATGGAGCTCTTAGATGCCTTGATGGATGTAACCTTAGGTGGTGATAGCTAATGCTTAGTTCTTGGTCCCTTATTATGATCACATAACTTCATATTTATATGATTACCTTGATTGGATTTATTAATCAACCCCAAAAAGTTTGACTACCAAAACTCTAAGATTCTCAAATAGATATATAAGACCCAAAAAGTGTGAGTAAAGTTTAAAGAGGAAAGGGGCACCCAGAGTGGATGAGGTCATCTAGCGTTGACGTCTTGGATGGGCGTTGATGTACATGATGACAAATGTCAAAGAGTAAAAAGGAATAATGAGAAAGTAAGGGTGTAATAATGAAAGTAGCAATGTAAAGCAAAGAAAGGTTCCCAAATACATGGGTTAATTAGTAATCTTCTTACTTAGGAATCATATGAATAGTAGTATGAATTCAGGAGTAGATAATTACCCAAAGTGCATAATTTTGTGTCTACATTTTCCCCCACTTTATGTTGGTGAGAGGAAAGCTCAGTAACATAAAGTAGATAGAGATACATACCTAATGACCATATAGATGAATGATGCAAGAATATCGAGGGACTAGACAAAGATTTGAGTGATAAAAATGTGAAGCATGGATGCTTAGGAGGACAACATGTAAAAAGTGATGAAAATTAACGTAGGGTGGAAAACACATGTGCAAATGTCATAATGTACCTATTTCCGATGTCAATTTTGATGTGTGTGATGTTTTTTACGATGATGATGTTGACTACCACTTCCCATACAGATGGACTTGAGAAAGAGAAGCCAACAAGTAGTTAAATACACATGTTGGTGTCCTTGAGATTTCACCATGAAGTCTCAAACTATCCCTTTTAAATTTTTTATTTTATTTTCAAGTAACAGGTCATTTTGTGTTTGTTTCTTCTGTAGTTGTTTGCATTGCTCCAAGGTATCCCTAAAAATCCATAAAATCCTAATTTTCCAAGTACCCACATGCTGAATCTCACTTAATTCCTTCGCCAGACCTTATCTCCAAGTGTTTTATTTATTTTTATCAAATAAATAAAGTTCTTTTAAAAATAGATTGAGCTAAAATTAGAGGATTTAGGTTATATAAATAACTTCACCCCATCATTATTACCACAGAACATTCACCTGGGGGGAATAATTTTTGTAGATCAGCTAATTGGAGAAAATTTTCGAGCAATTACCCGCAACTTCTTTCGGGTTTTATTTTTTTAATTATATTTCTTTGTTTTCCATTCGGGAATCCCCATATCCTATTCAATCTTTCTACCAGACCTTTTCTCAGGCCTATGGTTTTGAAAATCTATCAAGTTTTTTTAATTGCTAACTAATCTATCTAAAGGTGATCAGAGCTTAGGATTATTTCACGAGATTGCAAGAAGTTACTTGGTCCAAAAAGGTGCAATAATGGATTTTATGAAAATAAGGAAAATAATGCCACCAATGTGTAGAGCTTGAGAAAATAAGCACTTTTTGAAAAAATGGCACCTAAAACAGAGCCACGGAGTGAAAGTTATGGTACTTGCAAGCTTTTGCTTGTACATCTTCCCAGACCCTTTCCAAAAAATGAAAGTATTTTCTCCACAAAAAATCCAAAAATGGAAATAAAATGTTGCTGATGAGTTTTCATGCAATTTTAAAATAAGAATTCATGTAAGTCACACGTTTTGGAAAGAACAATTTCATAATACAAGTTGCATTTTTTAAAGTTGTCCTTCCTCTTGAATTTCCATGCAAAACATGAAATTCAAATCACTTAAGTGAAAGTGGGAATTTTGGCACTACTTGGAAGGTGGAAATTTGGAGACATCCTAGAAGGTGAAAAATTCCCATGATGGAATTTAATTCATTTAAGTGAAAAGTGGGAATTTGGGGGCTTCCTGGAAGGTTGAATTTTCCCAAAATGTTTGTCAAATCACTTAAGAGAAAAGTGGGAATTTCAGGGTTACTTAGAAGGGTGAATTTTTACACTTCCTTTCCCTTATATTTTTTCTACTATTCCTAGCCAAAAAGTGTGACCCATTCTGGCATAGCTAAATGCCTAAAAGCTAACTTCTTTTAATTACTGGGAAGCATCTAGCTTTGGTGCCTAGGGTTGGAAAGGATTTCTTTTTATTATTTTGGCTATCTACATGTTGATGTGAGTGCACAAGGGAATTAAATAATATTTTTAGCTTGCTTGACATGCAAAAAAAGTCTAAAAATAGAGGGAAACAAGCTTTATAATTAGATCTCGGTAAATAAATTAGATATCCATGTTATGGGCTACATACTTTGAATTATTTGCAAGAATACTTCATTTATGACTATATTGGTGAAGAAATCAAAAGTCAATGTATGATACATTGAATATATCTTCAAAATCAGAGGAAGAAATAGATGTAACTCCCATAATTGTAAAGGCTTCCGAAAAATTCATCCTCTTGTTTCTAATGCAACCCATGTGGAAGTAATTACATGGAAAATTCCTTTCAGGAGATGGTGCATGTGCTCCCAATCTTCTAGTTAAAGCCTTCATTGAATTTACTTGTATTTTCCCTCACCTGGAGTGCTTAGCAGAATTTAAAATTGCACATATGTAATTAATAATAAAAGGATATTGATTTTTTAATAAAAGGATTGACAAAGCAGCTGAGGAGAGGAAATTTGTTGAGGGAAATGAGAAGCTGGTCTTCATCACGGCGAGTCTACAGGTCAGCTCTATCCCTCCACCTTTTGATGAGGTCACCTATATGATGGTTCGATACATATCTTTGGATGGGAGATACGTCATTGTTCCCATTAAACATCTTGTGTTCCTTAATAACTTCCGCAGAAGTTTCACAGTATGTTTCCCTCATTATCTTCTTAATTCTCTTGAGTGCTCTATTTTGGAGTTCCAAAAACATACTCGTGCAGTCCCTCTGCATCAAGGTCTCATCTTTTTTCTGCATAAACTCTATATCCTTAAGTATCCCAACCTTCATTCTTCCCCCATCTCTGTTCCATCTATCCCCTTCACCGCTACCGCTACGTCCATCTCTTCTCCTTCTATCCCCGTCACTGCTACCGATACCCCTTTGCTTTACTTTTCAGCTCGCACTGTCATCCCCTCTACCTCTTCTCCCACACCCTTTTCCTTCATTTCGACCATACCTATAACTAGGTCTTCTAAGAAACTGAATTTGGATACCCCTATTTTGGGGAGCGTTCCTCAGGACTTGGAGGTTGCTCATAATCTTCTTCATATTAGCAGTGTTGGATTACATGAGGCACACAATGAGAGCTCCACTAAAAGGATGGAAGCCTCAAAAAAAGAAATGTTGTTGCTGAAAGATGAAGTTAAAAACCTGGCTAAGCAAAAAGGTAAGAGGAAGAAGGAGGAGGAGGTTGATCTTGACAATAAACAAGTTGAGGATATCTATAAAAAACTAAACTCCCTGGACAACCATCTAGGGAAAGCCAAGACTCACCATGACCATAATATGGCTATTTTTAGTGCAATCAAAGAATTCATTGAGCAGCATGTCCGCAATGTCTCTACTCTCAGTGAAATCCCAGCAACTCTTTGGGGCATGAAAAAAGAAAGCAAACAGACCATTCAACAACTAGATACTTCTGACCTTACTCACATGACGAATTTGGCTATTTTCACCTCTTGGCAAACTATCAAATCCAAAGTTGCCAAAGCCGCCAAGAAGTAAATATGGAGCTGCACTGTTGTTGCTACCTTCCTTCATGTTTTTTGCTATTTTTTAGTTGTTTTTTGGCTGCTTTTCTGTAGTGTTCGAACTGGTTAGCTATTTTGTGGTAACTTCTCTTTGGTTACCTTGGGTTCTTATGACTTATCTATATCTTGATCCTTTTTGTGATGCTTTTCATTCCTATTCTGACTTCTAGGCCCTCTTTGTATATAAGGGTATAGTCCCTTTCAAAAAAATATTTACCAATAATAAAAATAATAAT
Source organism: Taxus chinensis (assembly GCA_019776745.2). Lineage (NCBI taxonomy): Eukaryota > Viridiplantae > Streptophyta > Pinopsida > Cupressales > Taxaceae > Taxus > Taxus chinensis. Next base: position 451,944,920 of record CM034151.1, on the reverse strand, counting down.
AAAAGATGATGATTTTTGTTTGAATTGTTTATGGAAAACATTACATTGGTGCATGTACTGGAGAACTACAAAATCTTCAATGATAAGAGGGAAGATAGGAAAGAGGTAGCACCCATAAGAAAATCTTATTCAACTCTTCCAAATCCAATTTGGTGAGAATCAAATGAAAGGATTAAACAACATATGGGAGAAAAAAGTATCTTAGATTTTAGGTAGATATATCATTCAAATCGTTCATTGCTAAAATAGATAAAGTAGAAGTAAAAGTTATATTGGATTAGCATGTAGAGTATGGAGTTAGGAAAAAACAGAGAGTGTTGCAGCAGGAATAAATTCTTTTCTCTCTTATTCTTTCTCTTATTTTATTTGACAAATCAATTGAGAAATCAATTAAAATTATAAAACTTAGGTAATTGGCTATAAAATTCATTACTTATAGTTACTGGAAGAAGTCAATCACTTGGAATTAGGTGGAAGACATAAGAACTAGAAGGTTCTATTTTCAATTATAAATTATGTATGTCGTGCAAATAGGGATTCTAGGAGAAGGATTTCCAATTTCTCTCTTTTCTATAGCTTCTGCATGCGATAATTCATTAAAAACTTCCTATTTGTAATTTCTCTCTATACACTATAAATAGAGGAAGAGCCTACGGGTTAAAAGTGGGATCAAAATTTGTAATCTACATTCTTAAGTTCTAGACTTTATGTTACAGCCCTTGATATCATTTCTGTGAAAGCTAGGGAATTGAATAAAGGAAAATTTTCAGAGAAATTTGTGTCCACAGTGCAATTTCTTCTTACTTCTGTGTAGATCTTTAGATAAACATGGTGTTATCTGAGATTTAGATTAGAAGATTTTCTTTTCCTTTACTTCTTAATATTGTGAGATCTACTTGTTTATTTAATCAATGTGTATGAGACCACCTCTGTAAACTATTGGTTGAATTACATATCTTCCTTTCTTCTTTCCCAAATTTCATTATTTCCCCCTTCTGAAAATACTTCATAAACAGTTACATACTTGTTGCATAATTACTTAGCTATGGTTCATGAGATTTGTAATTAAATTAAAACCCCTTACAAATAGTTATTAGGATTTATACTTACTAGATTGATAAACATCTTACATGGGAGCCTCACTAGTAAATGAGGGAGATTTATCTCATGACTACCTAGGTTTTTAGTTGTGCCAAAAATCTAGCCAACACATGTATATGGAAAAATATGTGAAAAGTGTGTAAAGAAAGTATGTAAAAATGTTGAAAATATGAAAAAGAAACATGAGCACTTGATTCGTGATGAGAAAAGAGTGTAAATAAGGATCCTCTAGATGATTTCAACGTGCAAGTTGTTGAGATTTCTCATATTAGTGTAATGGAAGAAGTGTAGGGAGAGTTATCTAGTGATTTCTACCAACCTTTTACTACTTCACACTATGTAGAACACCACTACAGATGATGTGTATAAACACATCTGCTAAGGACTATCTTCCCTGTAAAATCCATTGTGTATGGATTTTTGTAGACTGTGTTGAACTACCAATCGTTGTGTATTTACCCCTAGTCTCAGACATCTAAGAAAGGTCATTTTATTTCCCTTGGTCTCAAGCATCCATGAAAGGGAATTGTGTTGAGGACCCAAGTATGATTCTAAGCCCTGAAAACTATGTTGTACCGGTACTGTGCTATGTTGTGTATAAATATGTATGGGGTGACTAATTCACCCATATTATGTCGCCCCTCATTTTGGGTGTAGGTGATGTTTCTAAAGGAGTATGTGCCCAAAAAGAGGACCAATGGGTGTACTGAAACTATGCCTTGCAGGGGGAAGGGAATGTGCTTGGTATAAACTAAGGCACATGCAAATAAGTGACTAGGAGACAAGTATTAGTATAAACAAATATAAATGTAAAATGTAAGCTAACAGATAATGTGTAAGGTAAGACACAAGTAAACACGTAAGGAGATAAATTAGACCACGAAAATTGAGTTGCAAACATGGGAAACCACTCACAATGTCACAATATAGTCAAGGTCGTAGTGGCCAAAACACACAAGATAAAGGGAAAATCCCGCAAACAATAAGATACAATTGAAGAAAATGTAAAAAAAAAATTATGGAAACAAGTAGCCCTTCATAAAAAAATTCACATGAAGCACCCATTAGTATGTTAGAAAGATAAAAATTATGTCAAAGCATGTATAATATGATCAACTAGTGTACTATGAAAAAAATGAAACAATATCACCTATAATGTACGAGATTGGATTCCCCCAGGGGCCATTGTAGAACTCATACTAGGTACTGCACCAAGCATCCATGTTACGTGTAACCGATTTGTATAATCTATGATCACACCTAGAAATCAAGTGAACGCATGTGTGTGTATGGTAAAGATAATGATATACAAGATATTTATCTAACATGTGTAATAATATGAACATGTAACAAGTAAATGTAAGCAAGATTAAATGCAACCAAGATATGTAGTATGTTGTAGATGAGGTAGAATAATATGTAGTGTGAATGATAGGAGTAGTGTGCCCCCCAAGTGGATGTGTATGTATGTAATGAGGTCCATTTAATTATGCCCCCTCAGCAGTCAATAATGAACTGTAAACAAGTGTGCGTCATATGGTGGTGATGGTACTAGAGTGAGACATGTATGATGTATGTGAGATACTAGATGTGACATGTGTAATATGTAATATATCTGATAGCATTAGGGGGAGATAAGTATGATGCCCCCAAGTGTGCCAATGATGGAGATCTATGTAGTGATGCTAGAGGTGACATGTCATTGTGGGATAGCATTGTATTTTTCGTGATAAGACTGAGAGCCAACACAATGGTATGTGGAAGAAACAAGAGGACCATGTAATGATGGAGAAGTTTGAAATGTGTCTTGATCATTAGTAGAAGTGGTAGTTTCTTCGAAAAAATGAATTAGAAATGAAAGTGGAGCAAGATGGGGAGGAATATTGAATGGTGGTAATGTAGGTGGGATTGATGATGATACAAAAGAATTTATATTAGAAGAAAGTGGACTTATTTTGAGAGGTGGTTGTGTTTTTAATTGGTAATGTTGTAGACGAATTGAAATGATGGGGTTCTATATTGATTTTGAGATGCGGTTATGTATTTTGACTTGGTAATATCGTAGCTGACTTTAAAGGAGGGGGTATCATATTGATTTTGAGAGCTAGTTGCTTAGGTAGTCCTTGAGTCTCTATATAAGGAACCTTATAAATAATGGCATGATTCCATTAGATATAAAAAAATGATATTTAGGAACCCATTCGGATGTAACAATTGTATATTGTAGTGCCCACACTTTTTATAGCTCAGTAGCTTGTTGTTTCTTTGCTCATAGACATATTTTGATAGAGTTTTGTTATATCGTGGACATTATATTAGAGATTGGATCTTATTAGAAATTTGTGGACATTTAGGCGTATAGTGCCAATTTAGCTTAATTTCTATGTTGTCGCATTTTCTTATGATTCCATGGATAATAATGGATATGATGCTGTGTTTTGGAACATAGTTATATTGATGGATAGTTGTTGCATGTGGAATTCCATGGTTATTTTTCACTTTATCATCTTGTCTAACTTTGAGAATATTGAGTATAATTGTGCACATTGTCACATTTTGATTTCAGTAGGATGTTAGGATAGTTTAGAATTTATTGATATCTTACTGTGTCATTGTTCTATATTTCATCAGATAGGTACGGTTAATGTGTGCAATGAGTGTGCAGGTGACAGGTTTACAAGAGAATGTGGGAATTCAGGCCAGCTACACAATCTTGCACAAGCAGCCCACGGGCTGAGTCCTAGCCATGTTCTTTGTGTGAAGCCTTAGTATAGGAGATTATTATTTTGGGAACTATGAGTGACCCCAATTTTTGTAATGTATTGTGCCATGAATTATTAATTTTGTTTAGGGTAGTTAATTATGATGTAAACTTGTTTTGGGAGTTAATAATCCCACTTTCTTTTAAAATTTTGATTTTGTTTAATGAGTCACTTAACCACAAGGGTTTAGGGTCACATGTGAGACCCTTGGGTGGTCCCCACACCCTCTACCCTTGTGCCAAAAATGCAAAACCCGAAATTAGGTTATTTTGGGCATTTTTGGGGACCCCTTTGTAGCTTGAGAGTTCCCCTAACATAAAAATGAGCCCTTGGACCCTACCTAATGGGTAGGGGGGCTTATTTTCAAGGCTAGAGGGAGTTTTCCCTCCCTTTTTACCTCTTTTTTGGTCACATCCAAGTAAGGGGTGTGGATTGGAGTGCTTATTAAAAGTTTCACTTATTTTGTCTTGCTAAAATTTAAAGGAATTTGGGAGAAGAGGGCAAAAAGACAATTTTACCCGTTCTCTCTTTTGTTTTGGCATCTTTGAACTTGTAGAAGGAGAGGGGTGACACATGTCACCCCCTCATTTGTGAGGATGCTTGCTTGCTCCTCTTAAAATTCCCATTCATGGGAAAAGAGAGGGACTTTTTTTTTGAAACTCTTGCTTGGATGCTTGGGTGATTTGGAGCTTGTGATTTGCTTGAGTCAAGAGTGGAGAAACTTGAAGTTGGAAAGATTTTTGGAGAGATTTCCTTAAGGTAGGCTCTTATGCCTTATTGTTGTGTTGCTTTCTTTTTAGTTGCTAGATTGGTTGCTTGAAATTGTTATTTTTTGTATGTAGAATTTGGTTGCTTGCTTGTTTTTACTCCCTCCATCATATGGCATGATAGAGTTTTGGAGTGTGGGGGAAGAGAGAGGGAAATTTCCCTCTCAATCCTCAAGGCTTGATGGACAAGCCTTGTAGGGTCTTAGTGTTTCCCCTCAATGGTTGAAGTGGGGAAGTTGATTCATTTGGCTTGAATCTCCTTCCCCATTCTTGGTAAGGAAACCCCTTTGGGGTTTGAAAATCCTTCCAAGAAGGACTTGGAGAAAGGGTGGAGGAATAAGGAGGATTTTGATTGAATTTAGGAGCAATAAGGAGGGTAGGGAGATTGTTGATTTGTGCAATATTTTTGGAATATAACTTTTGGAGAACTTTCTCCTCTCTTCCCCACTTTTGAGGAAGAACATGGGTTCTCCTCCTTGTATATTTTGGAGTCTTGTGTTGTATTTATCCCATTTTTGTGTGCTTGTATCATTTTTAGTTCACCCTCCATATTGTGCAAGTTTTGGTTAGTGACCTCTTTCCCATGGGCTTGGGGGAGGCTAGCATGCATCCCAACCTTGGGAGAGGCATGTAATGATTCCTATGGTTGGGAGGCAAACAAGATCTTTCTCCTTGTTGGATTTCTTGAAGGCATGAAGGATGTATCTCAAGCTTGGAATATCTTGTCATCTTGGTGCTCATTATCTCCTTAACTTTGTTGGCATCTCTCTCTTTGTGACTCTAAGTTAGGGTATTTGGATGGTATGATTATTTTGTAAAATATCCTCCTTGTGATTTGGAATCACTTGTAAGATTGGAATTCTTTTTGTATTTGAGGATCTTCTTTCAACCTTGGAAAGGAATTTTGTTGGAATGTTGTTTTGTATATTTTGTATTTACATGTAAACTTGAGACATGGTGATTAAAATGAGAAATCTCTCTCCCTACTTGCAAGAAACTTGTTATAGAAATTATTGGTTGTTTGCATATTGGGAATAATTATTCAATCACCCTTGTAGTCTAAGCTTGTGGAAGAGAAGTGTTGTATCAAAAGTCTCATTTATTTTTAACTTAATGTATCTCCCATATTTTATTCACAAAAAAAATATATATTACTTGATGAGGAATCCTACATGTGTGTAAATCTGAAATGATCCTTTGCATTAAATCTGAAATGAATTCTACTTGGTTATAAGAAGTTGTTCTTGTTTTAACTTTGGAAGAAACCATTTTTAATTGTAAAATGCACATCTCCTTTTATATTAACATGGTTTTAGAAATCTCCTTTTAATTATTTTATACAAAGGAAATTGTACTTGGAAATGTGGTAGTTTTCTTGATTTTTGTTAAAAAAATATGTATAAAAGGTTATCAAATTAGATCTTAAAATATATATATATATATACGTATTATATTTTATATATTCTGAATTATATAGGTTGTTTTATATATATACATTAACATACGTGAAAAGTTAGAACATAAATTAAAATATATATATATATATATATACTATATATAATATATATATCTAACAACATATTTATATATATATATATACATACACATATACATATACATATATATATATATATAATGTATATATATATATATATATATAATTTATTGTATATAAAACAAAATTTAAAATGAATTTATTTAAAACGAATTTAAACTAAAAAATGATTAAAAAAAGAAAAATGTTTAGTCAGGGGGGGGGGGGGGGGGGGGGGGGGGGTTCGGCCCCCCCCACCCCTGCATAAATTATAAATAAAAAAAAACAATGTTGGTGGCGGGGGGGGGGGGGAGAACCTCCCCACCCCTGCACTATCACCACAACCCCCTATGCTACTCCCAATGGGTGCTGCCCTCCCCACACATCCACGGCCATTCCGGCCTACGTAACCCTGTTTCTCCGTGACCCTACTGTCCGCCCTTCCCTGCGCCCTCTACCTGCCATGACCCTCCGCCCACACTGCCCTCACACCATGCAGCACCCTCCAACTTCCCTTACAGCCATCCTGACCTTGCTACCCATTGCTGCCCTTCTCAAACAAAATAAAACCTTCCCTCATCAAATCTGGCCGCTGTAAAACAAAAGAAAAAAAAAGAAAGAAAGAAAATAATAATAATAATAATAATAATAATATACATATATATATATATATATATATATATATATATATCAAAGGAACTCCAATATGAATTACAAATAAAATGGGGAACAACTAACTCCATAGTTTCCTCCTGTAACCTGCAAATGCCACCAATAAAATGAAATGAAGAAAGGAGAAAAGAAAAAGGAACTTAAAGAAATATTAGGGAAATTTTAGGGTTTTAGATCTGAGGGTTAAAAGAAAAAGCATCCAAGGGTGGATATTTCTCCCTACACCTCCCAAGTCATGGGACTTTGTGGGATTCCATGATAAAATAAAATAAGAGTGAAGGTGAACAAAAGAAAATAAAAAAAATTAATAAAAGGGGGAGATGAAGATCTAATTAAATGACAAGGGATGCATAGAACTTCTAGTGTAGTCCCACTAAATTTTTAGTAATCATAGAAATATAGGTTGGAAAATTAATTTGCGTAAATCAGGTTTATATAAACCAATTTGCTAATGGAGTCGGGAAAAAAAAAATCCCACAGTAGTATTTATGTTTCAAAAAAAAAAATTTACCCTAAATGTTTGCTATACTTTGGTCTAGTTTTTCGGTGTCCCAGATGGGGCATTACATATATGGGCATGCAACATAATGTTGTATAATGAATGAGATAAAGCCTTGATGCTCAATTTTTTTGATTCTTTGTTGTAAATTGTTGTGATAATTGTCATTATGTCCAATGATTCGATGATAATTTTAATATGGGAGACCTTGATATTTTATGATTCGGTAAGGAGGAAAGCCTTGAGTAGACGGTAAATGATCAATTGATGATTAAGGAGCTCAATAAGAATGTCATGTTGTGTAACATTACGATCAAAGCTGAGAGGCTCTGGTAATGGTATGACCTGAGGCTCACTAATATGAGCACATGTAGTAGACATAGAATGAAGATGAGATGTAGAAGGAGAAAAAAATGAGCTTGAGAATCATCCTTAAGATGGTGAATTTCAGATTTTAGAGATGTAATCATGGATTCCATAGCCTGAAATGTATCTTGAAATCAAGAATGAAGGGTTTAAATGGATTTACAAATAGATTGATTGGATTTGGAATCAAGAGATTCCTCAAAAATAAAATCGAAAATAACATTGACTTGAGAAAGCAACATGTTGATAGGAAGATACATAGTCTCTAGGTTTTTTGGAGAGAATTTTTAAAATATGGGTGCATTTGAATAAATTGAAGAAAAAAGAATTGATAGACCTTAGAATCCATGATGGAAGAAAAGGAAATGTCCAAGAGTATTTGAAGTTAGGTTCACCAAAATGATTAAATAAAAATGTAATTTTATATGCCTAATCTGAATGCAAGATTGTAGTAAATGAATAATAAATTAAGTACAACAATTTACCCAAGTAAATTAAGAAATAAAGTACCAAAACCTAAGTACAAAGAGAGGGTAAGAATCCTAACATTATTTAGATATTTTTGGAGAATGTACAAATTTGGAAAACTATAAAAGATGAATAACTGACCGTCACACAAGAGCTCAGAAAACTATAGAATGAGAGGAGCAGGCAGGACTAGGGAACTTGAAGAGGGATAGGGGCACCCAAGGCAGCCTTAGGCGTATTTTTGGGAACGTGGGTCTATGGAAATACCCAAAAAACTTCATTTAAGATGTAGTAAGGTGTTCACATTTAGTCTCCTTTGGTCTCTCCAAGGTCGCAACAAGATCTTCAAGCTAGTTGTAAACCTGTAATGAAGAATGAACCTACAAAACCCTCAAAAAGATATCAAATCCCAAAAAATAAAGATGCATAATGAGGGGTCAGATTGTCCTCAAATGTCACAATGGTGAACTTACGATTGAGCATTACACTACATCTCAAACCTAATGTATTTTTGTGTGTGTGTGTGGAATTGTTCCCTAGGTTGTTCTTGTGTTAGTTATACTTTGATATCAAGTAAGTAGCTAGATGTAGAATGTAATAAATGTATGCATGGAATAGAATGAAATTCCCTCCTATGAAGTGTGATGCATAAAACCGGCCCTTGGGTCCCTTGTAATGGAGCTAGACAGATGTAATGGAGCTCTTAGATGCCTTGATGGATGTAACCTTAGGTGGTGATAGCTAATGCTTAGTGCTTGGTCCCTTATTATGATCACATAAATTTATAATTATATGATTCCCTTACTTGTATTTCGTAATTAACCCCGAAAAGGCCGAATACCAAAAATATAAGATGCTCAAATGGCTAGAAAGGACCCAAAAAGTGTGAGTAAAGTACAAAGAGGACAAGGGCACCTAGAGGGGACGAGGGTGCCTGGTGCTCGCGTCCTAGCTGGGTGCTAGTGTCCAGGATGACAAATGTCAAAGAGTAAAAAGGTAGACTGAGAAAATAAGGGTGTAAGACTGAAAGTAACAACAAAAAGTAAAGAAAGGTGGCCAAAGACATGGGTTAAATAGTACTCTTCTTACTTAGGAATCATATGAATAGTAGCATGTAATCAGGAATAGATAATTACCCAGGGTGTGTGATTTTGTGTCTACAACACGCACATCTACTTCTCCTCCAATGATTGGGTTCAACCCCATAATAAAATTAAAAATTCTAAATTTTTCATCTTTCTGATACTGTGGTACATATTTCATTAACTTAGTGAAATGTTCCCAGCATTCAACCATAATCATGTTACCTTGTGTTAGGTTTTGGGATTCATGCATTTTTTAGTAAAAGTATAGATAAAATAAATAATTTTGACGAAAGTAAATTTTTAATTATTCCTAGGTGATATTAGTAGTATCAACACCTAACTCTACCTTTTTGTTATCTTACCAAGATGATGGCTCATTAGAGAGATAGAAAGCACCCCAAATTGCCTTGGTTTCTTCTTAAAAGTAACTTATTTAAAAGTATTTTCCATTTCACTCAATCAGTTCTTAGCTCCATCTATTAAGGTTTCTTCATCTAACTTGGGTGGACTGATCCACTTGATATCTCTTGACATTTCAGCTACCAAGTAGGCTCTTTTGTTTTCTAGCTGATTTCTAGCATTAGGTTGTTCTACCTCAGGTTCTTATTCTTTGTTCTCAGCCACAACATGTTGCTCCAAGACAAATACATGGTTTTGAGTGTCCTGAAGGAATGATAGGATTTCATCTAGCTTTTGGGTTGTATTTTCAACCTCATTTTTCCCCCTCCTCCTAACCATCATATTATGTTAAACAAGAATAATATGTTATGTTAGTGTATGAACCTGTTAAGTCCAAGAGTTGATAAACCTTTATCTCTGATATAAAAATGTAACACCAATGTTATTATTCATTCAAACTAAGGGATTTTTTAAATCAAAAACCTTAATTACAATTGATTCCTTTAATGATTTTCATCTTGCATAAAAAAAATCCAACATAATTAAATGTTTACAATCCATCTGATACCAAATGATAACCATGTGCATCTATAAGGGTAATAAGGATAATCTATTTCTTTTAAAAGTGGGATATAAAACCATTCATGATAGTATAAAATGCCAAAATTCCATAAATTCATCTTGCCAAGATAATACTTTTGCAATTACAAACAGGTACAATAATCTGTGTCAGATTTTAATCAATATCACATGATGAAATCATGCTTAATCAATCCAATAAAAAAGTTATTAATGTCACTCCATCTTGCACATTGTAGAAGAGAAAAAATGTATGCTAGGAAAGAAGAGATAAAATATGTGGAACAATCCCTCACAGAAATGCAACAGTAGAAACTAACATGTAGAAAATATTATAGATCTCAAATAAAAGTGTATAGTAAAAGTAACACAACACAAAGAGACAATATTTAACATGGTTCACCCAATTTGGGCTACATCCACCAAGAATCACTTCCTCATATTTTATTATTAGCCACCACTCTCTCAATACAATAACTAGATCTATTTGGAGCTATGCTCAACAAACTCTATAGAATTCACATACGAATTCATACACATCTCCAATGTTACATTAACCCTACCATATGCAAAAAACCACATAAGTAGACAACTACTTAATAAGTTTTACAAAACCGTAGGTATCAAAACCATGGGCCAAAACTATCCTATAAACATATGGGTAAAAAATCCCGCCCATATGAAAAAACGTTTCCCCGGTATATCGGGCACGTTTCAAGGCCAAAAAAGGGCTCGGCTTAGCCCCGAACCCCAGTGAGACAACTGTGGAAGTGGACAATAGTCTTATTGTACATTCTTCAACACTTTCTCACATGAAAATAGGCTCCACAACCTAACAATGTATACATGGTTTATGTATAACAACTGACATGATTTATATAACTCATATTCTTGTTTTATTGAATTGAAATAAAAGAATATGTTAAGGTTATCCAAATTGATAACTTAAAAACAACATAGTTCATTATATATATATATATATATATATATATATATATATATATATATATATAATTAATCAAATGAAATGATACTTCTTAACATAAGGTGTGTTTTCAAACAAACCATTTAATGCAACTGACAAACATATTTTTGTAAGTTTAAGTAACATACTATGATAACCAAATATGAAAATGATCTAGAATAGAATTTGTAACAATATCCTTAAATTAGAGAATAATATTCCATAAAGAATAACATCCTCATGAAACCTTTATCAATACATACTGGTCATGTTTACTTAAATGGGCATGACTAAGTCATTACTTTTTTTTGTATTGATTAAGTAAATGAGTCAACTAACTTGAAAATCATTATTCAAACTAATGAATACACGCTCATTCCTTAATGAATATTTATTATTCTCGTAAATATCTCAAAGGACATAAAACATCATATTTTTTTATAGGGAACTTAGCCAATAAGAAATAACTTAATAAATTCCATAATTTAATGTATACAATCCACAAAAATCCTTTCCTAATAAAATTTCATTTCACGTAAAAGATAAATCCAATAGTCATGATTTCAATACACTATCATTACTACAGAAAAGTTCATAGATGAACACAAAATGTATTATTGCATGCATATTCAAGAAGGCTTGAATCCACATCTTTCCACATTCAAAATGTATAGGATAAAATAAGATACAACAAGCTCAAAGTAACTTAATCAAACTTCCAAAATGAAACAATAACCCAAAATATTGCCCCAACTCCCTAAGATCTTTCACATATTTTAAAATAGACAATGGTGAGCTCAGAACAAGCTGAAAATAAAATTTAAACACCTAAGTCCATAATGGGTTGAAGGCAATGTTCTCTTACCAGATCAAAAATACCAAAAACCAATTAAAATCACATCAAAAAGGGAAAACTCATCATATCAAGGTTACCAAAAATAATTTAACATAATAATCCCAAGAACCTGTAATTCCAGTTCTCCTTATCAAGTAAACAAATATTTCCTTTTTAATTTCAATAACTTAGAAATGAAATCCCTTTATCTTCTGCATTTCATGTCTAATCATAGCCTCATATGACCAAAAACACATTCTAAGAGATAGAAAAAAGATATTTTTGAGCTGATAAAAATACCTAAAATATTATTACCTAATTCCCAAAATTTTAATCAAAAATATCAACTCAGATCTTATTTTAAAGATGTGACTTATAAAATTTCATTACAAATCAGACCCAGATTGCCAAAATGGCTTAAAATGCAAATATGTTATTCTCCAAAAAACCCATAATGTTTTCATGCTTTCCCCATTTTCACTAATATTTCTATACTAAAAACGAAGAGAATCTTGGGGTTTTAACAATAGAAACTCATACATTCATTTTAATGTCGAATAAACTACCAACAATCTCAAATCGAGCTAATAAAAACAATAAAATAAATTTGTATGTGTATTGGAAAACAAACCCAAATTCCTATTAAAATTCATGCCTAGATTTCTAATTAAACCCAAAAATCATGCCCATTAATTTCTTGATTTTTAATTCAATCGAAAACAAAAAATTTATTCCCATATTTCAAATTAATAACAACAAAAATTGAGTAGAAATAACCCATTCCTGATTCTGTTGTTTCCTTCTCCAATCTTTCCCTGCAAATATAAAACTTCCAATGCCCAAAAGAAACTCCAAAACTTTCCAAACAGAATAATGAATACAATTTTTCCATTAAATAGAGCTCATTCATTTCATGTAGTTGTTCTAAATAGCCTTCCATTATTTACACATGCAAAAGATTCCATACAACTTCAAGTAAAGAAAAACCATCAATAAAAATAAAAAATATGTATGGGAGAGAGAATTTAATGTTTTGGCTTGCTAAGAAAGCTACTAGTTCCTAAGATCTATGCCTCATTAATAGCATTAAATGATTGATAGTTCCATGTAGTGGCTTCCCTCCATTTTCCCATTAAATTTTACATGCACATTGTATGATCTAAGAGCATGTTAACAATAAAAAAATAAACCATATAATATTACCTACCTAATGGTAAGTGACTATTTCTTATGAATTAAACACTAAAATTTAAACTTTCCAAGCAGTATGGTTGATGACCATTATTTAGTCCAAGTCATTAAACATTACAATATGGTTCCTAAACAATTTAATTTCCCCCACGGTCTATGATCATTTTAATAAAATTAAAACATTATAATTACCTTTTCATTGGTCAATGGACATCATTCTAAAAGCCAAGGATGATCAACTTCATGGTTAAAAATGTTACGCAATATCCATCAAATAATTACCTTGCAAATTGGTCTAAGACAAATCACAACAACATCCAATTTAATCCATTTCCGAGAAATGCGGTCAATCTTTAACAATGTAATGTGGTATAAGATCGATTCATTCGATTAAATATTCATTACAATATAACTTTAAACAATGGAAAGTAATTAAAACATTCACAAACATAATTAATTAATGGAAAAATGGTGGAGTTCAACCAATCAATCATCATAGAGTAATGCAAACCAAAAGGTAATCGTTAAACAAGTCCTCAAATGTTAGAAAATAATCACATTTATATGCTTATGTTTACACCTATATACGTATATGTATATGTTTCCAAACACACATATCTATATATATAATTATATATAAATACTTATCAGTTTAAAATTCATAATTAATTTAGTAATTATCAAACATTTACAATGATATAAATTACATTAAACATGAGGTGTTACAGGGTGTGACATACATAATATTGAAACCATATGTAATCAGTTGAAACATGTCAAAAGCCTAACCATGGGCGGAATACCCTGTAAGAGGGTTAGTGTTTGGGTTTAAGTGTAATCCATGCACCACCTATATTAGTAATAATATGAAAAGTCCTAAAACCACACATATTTCTCCACCTAACATGTAACATCTATATGAATGCAACTAGTTGGAAAATTGAACCACTTTGAACATGCTTGATAGGACTATGATCCTGTTAAGTCTTTGAGATAGGGAACTTGGTGATTTTGGAAGTGAGGGAATATAGAATTCTTGACTTAGTTGAGTACTTCAGAGCTTTATTAATTTTTACCCCAATGGATGTGTATCAACTTAATGAATACGTAGGTAGCCTTGAGTGCCTTTTTTAATTGTTGCAAATGAATGTACCAAAAAAAATTCTATTTTGTCATGAGGTGATTTATTAAGGTAATGTTAACTTTCTGATATAGAGTTATGAAGGTAAATTATCATAACAAGGATGACCTAGGAATATGAAAAAACCTAATAAATGTTATTGCATGGAAAGAAACGTTAGACAACATGATGTCTTATATGAACTTCTTGATAAATAATTAATCAATTTATTACCTAATCACTATTTTCCCCATTATCAACTTGATAAAATCAAAGGTAAACCATTTTTTAATTATCCTAGAATTAACAAACATTGTGGTAATGATTTCTGTGCTTTACAATCAAGAATCCAACAAATTTAATGTAAGGGTTTTATTTACTTTGGCACATAATATGATGATAGATAACCTATGAAATATTCTCAAGTACCTAAATATCTATGGGTAACTAAAGCTATAATAGCTATGTTAAATGAGCATAATCTGATACTAAATGATACAACTTCTTCTATAACACAAGAGCTACTTATTTAAAAAGTGTATATGAAATAATCCATCCTTTGGAAGACCCACTCACAATGAAATAATTAAATCATACTATTATGAAAATGGAAATGGAATTAATATCATTCGATGATGAGAAATTACACATTGCCTTAGATTATTTAGGACATGCACAATACTAATTAGGGGGAAACACAACAATGGATTCCATAGATATCTTTACTTCAGCACCAAAAACTAGGATATATACTGATTCAGATGATGTTATTTATTGGGATGATAATTATAATGCAATTCTAAATTATCCTGATTACTATGAATATTTAAATCTTACTAATGAGGATATGTGACAGTCAAATTTCAATTCTTTTGGTGAATAAGTGTGTACTATTTCAATAGATTCATTACATATTTATTAACAACTTTCCACTAATGATCTAGCTATGTAAAGCATACAATATTATATGCAACTCGAAACTACACTTCTTTTTCCACAAATAAATTCTGAGATTCCTTCTATAACCTGAGGATCATGACATCCCCCTCTTCATAACCACCTAGATCAATGATACTCTAGTGAAAATATTTATGATTTATAAAGGCATTAGCATCAATATAATCTCATCTCATTCCTTCAAACAACTCCAATTACCTGAGATATGATAGATAAGCATTCCCCCACTATCAAATTTCTTTGTTGGCACGACGAAAATACTATCTTAACCTACCTAGGTATTGAGGACCACTATCTTAAAAAACATTACCCTTTATACATCTATGCTTCACAATGAATGTACCATCAACATTGTTATCGACACATCACCAAAATCACATATTGTTAAAATCGGCCAAGCTTTAGACCCACATGAACTCAAGGAATTCATCACATTATTATCCAAGAATAGTAAATATTTCACATGGTCTTATAACGATATGCATGGTATATAACCTAACATCCTCATCCATAATATTTTCACCATCCCAAATGCCAATTCGGTGAAGTAAAAACTTCGTAGGATGCATCCTTGTATCACACTGTTAGTTAAATAAGAACTCCAATGTATTACTTCAATAATTTCACACTACCTATTGATTACCCCAAATGAGTTTCCAATATCAGACTCATCACTAAAACCACTGGGAAATTATGCATCCGCATGGACTTTCAGGACCTTAACCTTGATGTTTCAAAAGATGATTTCCCCTTACCGAACATCGATTAGCTCATCAATATAATAGTAGGCAATGAGATGTTATCTCTTATGGATGGTTTCTCTAGTTATAATCAAATTCTCATCACACTAGAAGATCAATATAATACATCCTTTAACACCCCATGGGGAACCTTATGCTATACAGTAATGCACTTTTTCCTTAAAAATGTAGGGACTACTTACCAACGCACTATGGCACGCATCTTTCATGACCTCATCCACAAATCCATACAATACTACGTAGATGATATCTTAGGAAAATATAAACACCAAAAATATCATTTCGTTTTCCTCAACATGATATTTTCACGTCTACTATAGTTCTTTCTCTGTCTTAGTCCAACTAAATGTATATTTGGAATTATCACTGGAAAACTCCTAGGATCATGGTGTCTATTAGGGGAATTAAATTTTACCTTATCAAGGTCAAGGCCATTATTGAAATGAATCCTCCTTCTAATAATAAACAACTCCGTAACCTTTAAGGAAAACTTAAATCTATTCGTCACCTTATCTCTCAACTATCAAACCATTTTCAACCCTTTTATAAACTTCTAAGGAAATATATCCACTTTAAATGGGATGAAAATTGTCAATGGGCCTTTGATATCCTAAAACAATATCTCTTATCACCACCAATGCTTACACCTCCACGTGAGGTATATCCCTTCTATCTATACATATCCTCTACTGATCATTCCCGGGGAGCCATGTTAGTGCATCGAGATGAAGAATTCAAGGAGCAATCCATTTATTACATGATCCATACCATTCATGATTAATAAATCCATTATTGTGAAGTAGAATTTTTTTTGTTCCTTGTACTTTGAAACGTCCAAACTCTATCATTGTATTCTCAATCACAAAACCAATATAGACACAAATTTTAACTCGCTGAAATCCATGCAATCTAATGTTGGATGCTGAGTTTTTATTGATGTAAAAGTAATATTAATGAAAAATCATGATGTAAGAGAGCTATAGGGAGTTTGGAATGAGGTTGAAAAGGTATGGCAAGACAAAGGATTGAGGATACCTGAGTAAGCACTGACTTCTTGAGTAGCTAGTGATAGGCATATGCAAGGTGACGATGTGAGAGAACACCAAGATGATGTCACACATGGTATAACATGTGTATTATGTGTAAAAAATGTCAGAAGGATGAATATAGGGGCACATGTGTTGAATTTTCCAGACTAGCTCAGTCCAGGATGCCTAATCCTTAGGCCCTATAATCCAAGTCAAATTGAATGGTGGAATGAAGGCTTGAGGATAATGGTGAATTATGGTAGAGGAATGAAACAAATAATAAGACATAGATAAAGGTATATAAGTTGAATAACAAGACATTCATGAAAGCTACAATGTAAACTAACTTAGTTTGGCCTAGTTCAAGGAGCTAGCATGAGGGTATGAAGTATATGTATATATATATATATATATATATATATATATCAAGAAAATTAAGGCATGGAAAGTGTGTAGGAACATTTTAAATAGTTCTCATATGAAGGTACATGTCATAATTCAACTTCTGAAGGCATGGTTAGTGTCATTGCCATGACTTCCCTTCATGACAAATAGGTTTAACATGTAAAAATAAACTTGGTCAGAAAGGTAAATGTGAATTTATGATAATGTGTCAATTGAATATAATGGAAGGGGTATAAATGAAGGTGTGGACCAAATTTTAGGACATGAGGAGGATTTTTGTGCAAGATATTGCAATTTTACCAAAACTAGGATAAGTAAGGTATGTTAAAATAACACTCTGAATTCTCAGTGTTTGATCTAAATTTTGGATCCTCCTTCAAATAAATCATAAAATAAATTTTTTAATATCATATAGATAAAAATATGTTGTAAAAATTCTAAGTCCAAAAGGATTAGAAATAATATTTCTATTCATTTTTGTGGAGTTAACTTAAATCCTCCTAAACCCCAGTTATATATCAGTATGGAGAAAAATTCTTGGTTGAGTGCTCAAATATAATTTTTTTTCCTAGTTATGAATTTTAGAATGTAGATAAATCATCAAATCATATTTTCATGGTGTTTTGATCTTATGAATCATGGTGTACCCCATAAGAAAACACCAATTTTGTGAAGATTTCAGTGCACAGATAAAAATTGGAAAGGAACCCATGCTCAAATTTTTAGGGAAGGATTTTGGGGGTGTGTTCTTGGTGTTAATCAAGTCATATGAGTTTTTCCTCTAGAAAAATTTTATTACATAGGTCATTTTTATTCCTACCAATAAGAAAGTCTAAAATGCAAGACTAGTCATGAAAGTATGAAGAGTATACAAGATTAATTGGATCATAAAGTGATTTTTCTTGATCCTGAATAACATGAAGGTATTACATATGATATTTAAGTGTACTTGGTTTGGTTTTATGAAGGGTTTACATGCACAATTTTTAGTGATCCAAACTACCTTCTTGAGCTTGTGATGAATCTTGTTGCTATAGGTGTGTAGATAAAGTTTTGTTCAAATAAAGTGTGATTTTGAATGCTTGTGCAAGTTTGTATGTTTTCATTGAACCGTTAAAAGTGTTAGTTCATCTTGGATATTAATTTGAAGGTGTTTAAACAAAATAAATTGAAGACTAGTTTTAATCTCTCAAAACCCAATCAGAATAGTTTGAGAAACTGGAGAAAAATTATAGACCTTGCTATGTTTTTATTATTTTTGTCAAATGTATGTGAAAGAATACTTTAAGATCTTTCTATTGATGTATGATAGGTGATTAGATAACAATTTTTAGTGCTCCAAGTAATCATATTTTGAAGGCTATTTTTCTGTGCATGGAAACTCACAAGTACCTTGAACAAATCAAGTATCTAATGGCACAAATGAAGAAATTATGAGTTTTTTCAAGACTTGAAGGTGGACTGGAGATCAAATGCAACTCTCCCAAATATTTATGGACTTAAAAACTACAAAAATCAATGTTATAGAGGCATGCACTATGACTGCAAGTTCTGGGCCTCCATGAATGAAAGTTTGAAGCTCTTATGGAAGTTTAAGGTAAAATGGCATGGTGAGGAGCATGCCAAGAAGTTATAAGACCAAGGAAGGAATTTTGTAACACCCTTGAATTACTTTATCACTTTTCCTAAGTTAAAATAGGTTACAAAACTAGAGAACATGACGAAAAGAACAATGATAGGGTAGTTATAAAATAATATGTCAAAGTCTAGATTTAAGTGCAAGAAGATTCTCTTCAGCTATGTAGTGAGTTAAGGAGTTACTTGGTGATCAAAATCAAGGTTAAAAGTTGGGTAAGTTGTGCATATGTAACTGACATGTAGTTAGGTGTAATCATTGCATGAAGATAGGTTGAGATGATGTCATTTTATTCCTCCTAATTTGAGTTGAAGTGTGAAGTTCAAGAGTTATTTTTGAGAGGTGAAGTGTATGAGACATTTAAGAGGTATTATTTGATGTTTTTAAATATATTAAAGTGAGTATTTAGTTTACTTTTTATGGATTTGATAATGAAGGTGAAAAAAGGGAATGAAAATGAAAGTATGTATCTAGTGTATTGAGGATTGAATTTTTACAACATTTGTAGACATGAAAGAGTTGATGTTTGAGAGGGTATGAAGAGGTAGCTTTCAGTGAGGTACTTGTAGCAAATGAAGGAGAGTGAGAAGAGAATAATTTTATCTCATGAAGTGATCATAATATTTGTTAGATACAAAACAAAATAAGTGATAAAATTTTGTGAATAAGTCTAAGTGCATGCTTAGCAATCAGGGATTTGAAGATTCCTTGTAAGTGGCAGCTTACAAAAGATCAAGTTGAAGCTTGGTTGAATTTTTGGGAGTTGAATATTCTATGTAAGTTGAAGCTTATTAAAGGAAAATTTTCAGCTTGACTAAAGTATTGGAGTTGATGCTCCAAGTTGAGTGGATTATCAACATGAGATCATTGTAACATTTACAGGACATTCTTTTCCAAGTTAGTTCTTTTATTTTACTTGATTTTTCTCCCTTGAAGGGTTTCACACATTAAATCTTGTCTATCATGTGCACTCTCTTGTTTATGTCTTGTGAATGACTTCATGGTTTTATCATAACTAAGTTAAGGAAATTGAATTGTATGTCAAAATTTGTATAAGCACTGAATCACCCCCTCTCAATTCCTAGAATTTCCAAAAAGTGGTATAAGAGATTGGTTCTCTTTAATCAAGTATAACAAATTGGAGGTGGTCCTCATGAAACACAAAAATGGTTGCATAACTAATATTTAGAAGAAGATAAAGAGATAAGTATATCAGTGAAGATGAAACATTAGATGAAGATGAGGTTGAAGTGAATCTTGAAGCATAATTGATAAGTGCCCTGCAAAAATTGAAACACCAAAGGAAAAATAACCAAAAATTGAATCTAATGGTGAAATAATATGAAGATAAAATAAATATTCTTGAGGATAAATAGAAGCATAAAAATGAATATGGAGTCAAAGAGCTTGAAGCAGAATTGGATCTGATCTCACCATATCTTAAAGACAAAGAGGAATAGTATCTCAAAGTCAATACAAAGCTGAAATCTCAAGTTAATAAAGTGATAAATGCCCTTAATGGAAACGAAAAAACTTGCATGAGACATGAAGAGTAACTGATATCCTTGAGATATGAACTAGAAGAATCAAAAGAAATATTGAAGATGTATGACAAGATGGAAAAGATCTCTAAAGCTTTGAATGGAATATTGGCTAGAAAAAAAGTAGCGGGTGATAAGACAAGACTAGGCTTCATAGAAGGACCTGTAAAGCAGTGTGAAGATGAAAATGTTAGTATAAGTAGAAAATCAAAAATTAAGATGACCAAGGGGATAAATTAAAAAATTTCCAAATCAATTAGGAAACCAAATGCATTTAGGTATGAAAGAAACTTTAATGGTTATTATTTTTCTTTTCACAAATTTAGACACAAAGCTAAGGAATGCAGGAAGCATGTCATGAATTACCATCCTCAGAGGGATATTAAAGATGAGAGAACTAAGAATGGATTTTTCTTCAATTGTAAAGAGAAATTCCACATAGCTCAATACTGCTTTTAAGAACTAGACAATCATCTTTGGAGAACTGAAGACTCAAGAGGTATGAATATGATTACATGTTATAACTGTAACAGGATTGGACATGTTGCTACTAAGTGTCATTGTGTAGACAAAAAAGCATGTACTTTAGAAATTATTTAGTCTTGGTCTCATACTATTATTTAGAAGTTTCTTGAGTGAATAAATTACTAATTAATCCTCGTCTTTTAGCTATCTAATTTTATTTTATTTCATCATTCCCAACCTTTTACACCTACATGCCCAGTCTATTTCAATAATTTTCCATTATTTTATCCTTGAATGGGGCGCTCGTGGGTTCCCTAGTCCCACCAAGGGAACCCTAGTCCTTTCCACACTTTACCACCACTTTTTGGGCTCTTCCTAGCCGTTTTAGATCCTTATATTTTTTGTGGTCGGCCATTTCAGGGTTTATTACAAAATTAGATCAAGAGAACCCTATAAATATAAAGTTATAAAACCATACTGAGGGACCAAGCACTAGTCACTACTATCATCCATCTAGGGTTGCATCTATCTATTACATAAGAGATTACTTGCATCCACATAGCTCTAGCACAAGGCACAAGGCTAGGTCATTTGCATCACACACAGCATAGGGGGAGGATTTTATTCCATTCCATGAACACATTATATTATATTTTATACATATAGTTATTACTTTCTACTTCACAAAGTTTTAATGACATAATAACACCTAGGGAAAAATATGCACACACTCACGAGAACTACATTTGCATCCAAAATGTAGTGTAGTGCTCAGTTAGTAAGCCCACTGTTGTGGTAGCTAAGGTCAGTCTGACCCATTCATTTGCATTCTTATTTTTTTTAGGGTTTTGATACTCCTTGGTATTTTGTATGTCTCTTCATCATCTTGGAATATCAACGACATATGGAGCAGTGCAACGAAGTTAACACAATAGACAACGACGGTTTCAAACCATCTACCAAAATTGTGAAGATTAGTTTCAGAGATTTTACATAGGCTAGAGTGCCCAATTTGTAGAGAAGATATATTGTAGGTTCCCCAGTCCCTTTCCAAGCACTCCAATCCAACTAGATACTCCAGATCCATTCTTTTTGGAGCTCTTTAACAATCGTTCATGCTTCTAGATTCTTCGGTCAGCTCTGTGACACAGTCCTACAAGCATTTTCTATTCAGCTGAGTTATTTCCTCTTCTCTCCTGCATATCAGGGTTAGAAT
This sequence comes from Taxus chinensis, assembly GCA_019776745.2. NCBI lineage: Eukaryota > Viridiplantae > Streptophyta > Pinopsida > Cupressales > Taxaceae > Taxus > Taxus chinensis. The sequence goes on along the minus strand of CM034151.1, from coordinate 451,922,569 downwards.
TTCCTTTTTCATGGTTGTTTGGATCATATATATACTTCTTTACTACATTTATTTACTTTATTTACAACTTTTCATAGCTTATATTAACTAGTATCTACACTTACATTTTTAGTTAATCATTTTGGTGAACCCAACTGCTTTCAGGCTTAGGATCCTTATTTTTCATCTATCATGGCTCCCATAGTTTCTCAAGTTTATTTATCTAATTTACTTAAGATATATCCCCATTACCATGATGTTTTTAAAAAATTGCTAGACACCTTATATCTTGAGGACAATATACGACTGCATGAAATAAGTACTCTATTCAATTGTTTATCAAACGATCCTAGTCTTAGTGTTCCTCAATCTAATCAACCCCTATTGGAATAATTTCAAGCTCTACATGATTTATTTCAAGAAAAATTTTAGAAAGGTTTTTTTTAGTGGTGAATATTCATAATATGGAAAATATTCCCATTTTGAAAATTTTGAAAAGGTGAATTTTCCGGCATGGGTCAGTGACCTGTTTTCCTAAAAATTACATTTTAATTTTTTTTAGGGGTCGGCTTCACCTACCCTTGAAGATATATCCTATATAATCCTAGATTATTCACCTGGTAGAACACTACTAGATCACTCATACCACCTAGGGGCATATCTATTATCAAGTATAGTAAACTTGCAAAGCAACAGGCCAGTGCGTAAAGTGTAGTTTTATAGATATTCATCAAATTTGTAATCAAGAAACAAGTATTGTTCTCAGACATATGACAAGAATTTTCCACTGATACATGACAAGGAGATTTTTTTGATGCACAATAGGATGGAAGAGGGTGTAGACACATGGTAGAGATTTTGTTGACTCGTGACAAGGAGATTTTGTTGACGCACGATAGGAGGGCAGAGGCTATAGATGCACGGTAGAGAGTTTGTTGATGCATGACAGGAGGGAGAAGGCTTCAAACGTGTGATAGAGATTTTGTTGACATGTGATAGGTGGGTAGAGGCTGCAGACACGTGACATGAGATTTGCTTTCATGTGACAACAAACTTGTTTTTACGTGACAAATTTTTTTCTATCACATGACATAAAATCTCTTGTCATGTGTCTCCAACGTTTTTGTCACATGAATTGAAAATGAAATTTTCTTTCAGGAAAAAAATTTGAACAAAAACCCCAAAAAATTCAACTTTCCTATGAAACTGGTTCCAGGGATATTCACCAGGGACTTTCCACCTCCAATTTCCAAGAGGTCTCTTAAAATGAACCTTGATTTCTAGCTATGAAATCAACTATTACATCTATAGAATCTAAAATTCAACAGCTTAAGGATGTTTCTCAATCACATGTTTGTGCTCATTCTACATCTTATCTACAATCTATGTCTACTACATGTCACCTAGATGAACCTCAAGATATGCCATTTCCTAAGCCTCTTATGTTTGAGCATAATACTATGCCACATGATCTTATTACTCAACTCCTTAGTCATCATTTGATCACTTTTCCACGTACTCATTTCTATCCTCCTTATCGAATTACAAAATATCAAAGTCATCTATATTACAATTATCATCAAATCAATGGACATAATGATAACGATTACCACACTTTTCCATGAATAATCAAGCATCTTAAGTGTCAAGGCCTTATTTAATTTGTTTCCCAACATTCTAATATGAATAATGAATCCCATTACACTCCTAAATTTGACTCACCTATACCTAATGAGAATCAGGCTAGTGTTAGTCAATCAACTCCTGAGAAACAACCTCTCACAAGTAGCTCACCTCCTATTAAGCCATTTTCTACACCACAAAGTCAATCATCTACCATAATTAGTTCACAATATCCTATTATTCAGTCTATATTGTATTACCAAGTCAACCTACGCAACCTCCCTTAAAAGTTAGTGCAACTTGGCCTCCTCTAAAATCTAAGCTCCAACCAATTAAGTTCATAAAAGTAACTAATCCTCCTACTAGTGGTCATGATATATTTTTAAATTCACCACTATTGCATAGTTCTATTATTAAATTTATCCAACATGGTTTCACAGCACAAAAACTTGGTCTTTGGTAGGTGACTCTTATTAGTCTACCCTCTTGATGAAACACTCATATTATTATGGTTCTTATATGACTGTTGAGGGGTATTTTATAATAAAGAACCTCATTTCATCTTACATTAACATATTTATGTATTACATAATCACTCATGCATACATCTATAATAATCTATCACTCGTTACACATGCCATATGATCTCTCATCATTTATCCCATCATTGAATTAATCTTACAAAATTTATAAGTGTCTTACCACCTTCATCAATCATTTATCAAATCATGTTTCTATTATCATACACTTGGGGGGAATAGCATCATGCATCCCCCTAATGTTAGCATCTAATAGTATAGGCATATTCATTAAACACTTTAGCACTGTCATTACCCGATGATGCACTCTTGTGCTTCGGTTCACACTTGACTATTGTGGGATTACCACACATGAACCCCCCATAGTGCATAGTAGGTCTTATATATCCCCATCTACTCATATATTACGTGTCATAAACCACACATTCTATATTTCATCTACAAAATTTTGACATTTTTTCATTCATACATCATACTAGTTGTCATCATACTACACATCTATCATCATAAACTCCTCATCCTACATACTACATTACTAGTAAATCTACATATGTTACATGTCACTTTGTTACACTTTACATATTATACACATCACATATTTACATTTTCTACTCATCACATGGTCATATTTCATCATTACATATACTACATATCCTTCTATGCTCTACACTCGTCATCCTATAACATAATTTAGTTCCTTGGTCGATACTCAACTGTCGAGGGTTTACAAATCAAATGGACCTTACACTCGTCATAAATTTACTCTTCGAACTTTCATCATGAAACATTTCTATCCTAGTGACATATGCTTTAGGATAAAACATCACCTATTCTATCATTTTGTAGTGGTATAAACCTTAGGTTATATCACCACTCCCTCTTTTCATCTTGTAGTGATATACGCATAGGGATAAATAATTGCACATCCATTCATCTCATAGTGATATACAATTATGCTAAATCATCACTCACACATACATTTTTTCATGATATATGCTTAGGCTATAGGGTTCATGCACACATTGCAGTTAGGTCGCATCTCATCACTACACCTACACATTCACCACAATGTGTTAGACACAAAACACATATTTTGACCATTTCAGTATGACACACTCTTGTTTATGGTTCATTATTGACTGTTGAGGGGGGGGGGCAATAATGAGCCTCACTGTATACATTTCCATTCACTTGGGAATAAAATGGCTCCTATCACTCCATTTTGCATTCCATTCCATCCATTACTAGTATGTTGCATATTATGGTTGCTTTTACTCTCACTTACTTATGCTTGTTCAGGGTCACTTTATTACACATGGTAGTTAGATTTATTATATGTCATTTATCTATATCATCCACACATGTGTGTTCATGCTTGTTTCTAGTTGTGATCACAGATATAGGTCTCTTACATGAAGTATTGATGCTCTCCTTATATCCTTCCTACACTGATCATTGAGGGCATACACGTTCATCTTTCACATGTGCTATTGTTTCATTTTGTACTTATCACTTTATGTTACTTGGTTATACACACTTTTGACATACTATTTATCTTTCTAACATGCGAACGGGTGCTTTATGTGTAGCATTTGTTATGCAAGGATATTTTATTCCATACTTGTTTTTTTTATTGTCTGATATTATTTTTTCTTGTATGCAGGCCTTTCCCTTTGCTTGGTGTGTACACTTTTTTGTTTATATGTGGCCATGATGGCCTTTACACATTTTTCATACATTACACACTATCTTTTACATGCATACTTGTTTTTACTAACACTTGTCTTTGGCTAGAATCCTCATTTGTGTGCTCCTTGGTTTCTACCAATCACATCCCTTCCCACTACAAAGAAAAGTTTCAAAGTACATGTTTTGGTCCTCTTTTGGGGCCGCATTCTCCTATCAATGACATCATATGCACCCCGAAGGAGGGGGCATCATTTTAGGTTTTTATGTCTACACAACACATTTACACTAGTTCAGTGCACTTTTCACCCTAAGATTTGTGGTTTTACATACAATGAGTGAGTTCACACCAGCCTACGAACTCCATACACATCGGATTTTACAGGACATGGAGTCCTTATTATTTTTGGAAGTAGTTAAATGTTTGGAGGTTATAGTGGGTTTTCCTCCCTACACTACTTTGGCCAGTGGCTTCATATCACCCAAAAAACTAGGAGAATAAAAAGATCTCTTCACACACAATCAGGGATTTAGTTAGAGATTGCACTACACATAGCATTTCCTCCCTAAACTTCTTCGGCCTATGGCATTGGATCACTCAAAAACCTCAGAAGTACAGGATATCCTTCTACACTCTTTCTCTTGACATGGATCAGGTACACAAGTTCTATTTACACTCTTTCATTTATGTGTTTTCCATTTACATAATTTTACATGCATCTTTTACATTGAATTTTTACACATACATACATACATATTTAACTACTTGATCATTTTCTCCTTGCAAGTACGACTGTATGAGAAAAAAATAGTGAAATGGGGGCAACAAAAAAAAACAACAATGGAATCAACAATAATAATTTGTGGCAGCACACTTCATATACTAATGATGTAAAACAACTACACACATCAGCATCAACACACACATTTCACCCTAGGTTCACTCTCATCACTTTTTTATGCATTTTCATCTTTAGTTTCCATGCTCCATCATCTGTTTGTCATTCCATGCTTTTTCTAATCCTTCATCACACCTTCTTTGTTACTCTACATTGGAATTAGGTACGCATATCTATCTACTTTATGTTACCAAATTTTTCTCTCACCAACATAAAGTAGGGGAAAATGTAGACACAAAATCATGCAATTTAGACATTATCTAGTCTCTGTCTCATACTACTATTGATAAGGTTCTTGAGTGAAGAAAGTAATAATTAAACCCTGTCTTTTTGCCATCTTATTTTTTTATTTCGTTATTCTTGATGTTTTACACCTATATTCCCAATCTATTTGGATAATTTTCCATTATTTTAGCCTCGAATGGGGTGCCCAGGCTAGTACTGGGGCACTCATGGGTGCCCTTGTCCCACCAGGGAAGCCTCGGTCCTTTTCACACTTTCCTACCACTTTTTGGGTTCTTTTTAGCCGCTTTATATCCTTATCTTTTTTTTGGTCATCCATTTCAGGGTTAATTAAGAAATTAGATGAAGAGAACCCTATAAATATAAAGTTATAAGACCATAATGAGGGACCAATCACTAGTCAATACTATCTTCCATCTAGAGTTGTATCCATCTATTGCATTGAAGATCAATTGCATGTGCATAGCTTTGTCACAAGGCACAAGGATAGGTCATCAACATCACACACATCATAGGGATAGGATTCTATTATATTCCATGAACATATTCTATTACATTTTCTACATCTAGTTATTTCTAACTACACAAAGTGTGACTAGCATAAGAGCACCTAGGGAACATTATGCACACACTCACCAGAACTATATTTGGGTCTAAAATGTAGTACAACGCTCAGTTAGTAATCCCATTATTGTGGTAGCTGAGATCATTCTGACCCATTCATATACGTTCTTCTTTTTTTAGGGTTTTTATACTCCTTTTTGGTCTTTTGCATGTCTCTTCATCATCTTGGAATATCGCTGACATCCAGATTAGTGCAAAGAAGTTAATGTGGTAGAAAACAAGGGTTTTAGACCATCTATCGAACCTATAAAGATCATTTTCATAGCTTTTTCACAGACCAGGGTACCCATTTTACAAACCAAATCACTCATAGATGCCCCAATCCCTCTCCAGGTGCTCCAGTCTAGCCAGATACTCTAAATCCATCCTTTTTAGAGCTTTTGCACAATCGTTCCTGCTCCTAGATTCTCCATTCAGCTTTGTGACATAGCCCCATGAGCATTTCCTATTCAGCTGAGTTCTTTCCTCTTCTCTATTGCATATTAGGGTTAGCATTTCCTTTTGCATGGTTACTTAGATCATATATATACTTCTTTACTACATTTATTTAGTTTATTTACAATTTTTCATAGCTTAGATTAACTAGTATATATGTTTACGTTTTTTGTTAATCATTCCAGACCCATATAGAAGCAATAATCAAGTTGTGTGTTTCAATTTTCATAAATTTGGAAAATTTGCAAAGAATTGTTATCAAAACCCACTTCGTAGACATAGTATCAAAAATCCAGAAGGAAAAGGGAAGGTTAAGAAGGTATACCAAGTAAAAACCAATTCTAAGAGTGAGTCATAGAAATTCATGGGAGAGACCAGCTCAAGCAAGCTATCAAAAAGTGGTGATCAGATTGAGAAAGTTAAGAGAAAGCCAAGTGGAAGTCATGAAGAACATCCACTCATAGTCAGGATAATACAAGGGAATGAAATCCATCAAACAAATATTCGAGAAGGTGATGAAGACTAAGGAGATGGAATTAGCACATCTAACCATACATCCATGAATATGGACAAGGATTTAAAGTAAATAAAATAAAATCTTGAGTCATCATGCTCCTTTGATGACTATTTATTATTTTAATGAGCTAATGAGAAAGTGATTTCCTTCTCTAGGATTCTAATAGGTATATACTACATGGAAGAATCCTTGGTGTATTTGAAGTAGAGTCAGTCTTATTAGGTACTACTAAGATACCTATCATGTTGCATATGTGCATGGATTCAAAGGTATGGTTGTTAGCCTCTCTTAAAATTTATTTATGCATGTTTAATCTTGAACAAGGTGCTTGAAGGTCCTTCTAGTGTATTCATTCAAATAAATTGTGCACAGCAGGTTAAAAATCTTGTGTTTCCTTACTCTATGTTGTCAAAAATGAGTCATAACTAAGTCATTCTTCTTAATTTGTATAAAGATAAAAGAGGTCTTATGGGCATGATCTTGTACAAGGTGTTTAGTGTGTCATGTTGGTCTATTTTATTTCTCTCAGTCCTCAAAGTACAATGTATTAATGAACATATCAATCACAGTTAATGATATTTATAGATATAAACATACATTAAAAAGCCTATCATAGTTTGTTCTTGAAGTTTTAAAGTCTTAAAGTGTTTTTCCTATTCATTATGAGAGTATACACTAGTCATTGTACATAGGTCATGGCATTTTTCAAAGAAAATATCTCTGATTTGAATGAAAATCAAGAGTCTATCAAGTCAAGGAGCAAACACGTGATTTCTTTCCAATCAAGGTGAATAAGACAAAGAGGCTCTGAGGTTATGGTATTCCCTGTAAGATATTATTCCCTTAATTTTCATATATGATATCTAAGGTGTCCATGATCATGTCTAACCAACTATGAAAACAAATTTAGTATTGTTCATATACAAGGTTGTTAAGTGCATAATGTACAAGGTATTTTCTACAAGAAAGGTCAGACAAATAATAAGTGTGTAGGTATGGTTATGATGAAAATAGGTCTTCCATAAGTTTTTGAAAGAAATATTTTGTTATAAAAGAGGAATAAATTCTCTAAATTTTCAGTGAACAAAGTGAATTTTTCCTAAGAAAATGCTCATGATCATTACTCTATCAAGCATGCCATTATATTAGGTCTCGTGATGAAGAAAGAGAGTATAATTAGCTTTATGGTGAAAAAATATTTGGATATAGATGTTGTTGTTAGAACTCTATAGTCATCAAAGTATGAAGAATAGATCCAAGTGTGGCAAAGGAGAACCATGCATCATTTTATGACTCATAAACTCTGTGATCAAAGGTTGTGGGTACTGTGTAGATGTCCTCAGGTAATAAGTTCACCTTGTTGAGCTCATGCCTAAGGTTATCAAGGGTTGCTAGAACATTGAAAGTATTATACTAGTAAATACATGATATTTTATGACACTTTTACATTAAGATATGGAGATAAGAAGGACCTTGAGTTCTCACAAGTCAATGAAAAATCAATGAGTCAAAAAGTTAAGTTGTGAAAGGACTTGAAGTAAGCAAGACTGATGAAACCATGATAAGCTCAAGAAGAAAATAAGAGGTAACAAGTTAGTTGAAAAGATAAATAGTTATTTGAAATTTTGAACTCCTTATTGATCCTAGTATCCAAGGCATAAATATCTGTTGGGTTGAACATAATTAAAATACCAAGTAAAATGTAGACCCCCTATTTAGAGAAAGCAGAGCATAGTAATTTTGAATCATGTTTTCATACTCTAGTATAAATTGTGTCATAATATCAAGGTATTAATCATATAAAGGAGTGAAAATACCTATTAAAAGAAGGAAAAATTTTAGTCGCGAATTTTCGTAAACTCACAAATGTTAGAGATTTCAGAAATTGGAAATGGCAAATTTTCAGCAGTCAACTACCACCCAGTTTGCTAAAACTTTAGGATGAAATATAATTTTTATGTGTCATTTCACCTACTATTTATATTTAAAAATTAACCTATGCATGTATTCACCGAGGTATAATACATAGCTTGGAGGTTGCAGGGGGTACCCGTTTAATATAGACATCCAACAAAGAGTGGTTTTCCATCCAACTTAGGTTGGATGGATAGACATTGTCTGCCATATAACCCAGGTTGGATGAAAAATGATGGATGGCCATCTAACCTAGGTTGGAAGGTCATCCATTGTATGTCTTCCAACCTAGTTGTCCAACATGGGTTGGACCATAGATAATAAACGGTCGTCCAACCCAGGTTGGATAGCTGGGTTGGATGACAAAAAATGGATGACTGTCTAACCTAGATTGGATGGTTGGTTTGGATGGTAGACAATGGATGGAAATTCAACCTATGTTGGATGGTTGGGTGTGACAGTAGACACCATCCATCATCTGCCATGTAACCTGGGTTGGACGATGTCTAACCTAGTTGTACATAAGACAATGGATGGCCATATAACCTGTGTTGGACAGTAATCCATTGTCTACCATCACACCCAACCATCCATTTTATTCTATACAACCTAGGTTAGACATTATCCTACCTAGATTGTACCGAAAATGATGGACGACCATCCAACCTAGTTGGCTTTGCCATGAAATGGTTTTTCATAAATTCACCATCGATGCGAAAGTCAATTTTAGAGATTTTCCACCAATTATAAACTATTTTTTTAGAGGGAGGGTCTTAAAATGAACCCTGATTAAAAGTGATAAGAGGCCTTGAGCACAAGTATGATTAATTTGGTGAGAAAACAATTCACTCCCGCATTCTATACAGAACCCTCATAGGGTTTAGTGGAAAAAACTAGGTTTGATGTGTTTAAACTCAAAACCAAGGGCTGAATCTCTCAAGAAAAATTATATAGGTGTCCCTTAGTCAAATTTATAAGGAAAGTTTCTTGGAAAATTTTGTAATTGGTATAGATTGATGATAGTCCTCCTACATGCCTATAGGTACACATTTGAAGACCTAATTGGAGCTAGAAGGGTGAGAATTTGACATTTGGTGTTAAATAAATATATCCTAAAATTTTAAGCACAAGATAAATGGAAAAATTTATGGTCAAAAATCCATTAAAATCATTTTCAAATCTCTGGAGTCAAAATTTATGCATGAATTTGTGACTATGCAAGGCTAGTTGAACAAGAAGCTGGTGAGAAAATTGAAGAGGTGGAAAGGTGACTTAAACCAAGAATTGGAACTCAAAAATTGAGGCACACAATCACAAGAAAAATGGGTACTCAAAAATGTCCTAATATGTTTTTGGGTATGCATAGATTGATGTAGTCATGAATTGTCCTTGAGTATTTCTCTTGAGAGCTTAAAAATATGGTTTAGTGAAATTGAGAAGGAACTTGAAATTTGAGATCTTGTTTTCAATCCAATAACTGGTTATAATGGCATTTGTTGGTGTATTCAACAAGGTTAGTTCTTGATATAGATACCTTAAAGTGAAAAGAGTACATTTTTCTAGCATGGGTTGTCTAGACCAAGAAAAATTTCTCCCAAAATAGAGTAGTTTGAGTAGGTATAGAAGGAATTATTGAATCTTCATGATTTCATACAAATGACAGGTGTAAATCATAGTATAAAGAAAGTATGAGGCACCATAAAAATTGAATATCATAATTATCTTTCTAATAGTGAGTATTCTTGAAAACTTAGTTAAAAGAGGTCTAAAATGATAATCTACATGTCTAAAATAGTGATCCATAGTTAGAGAGGTCTATGTGGAGAAAATGAAGTTGATAATAACTCAATTTCAAGTAAACCAGATGACAAAAATGTGAGATATGAAAATAAATGATGTTGGAAAATACCTTGATAGGGGGAGAAAGTAGTGTAACCATGAAAATCACTAGACCAAGCTAATAAAGCTAAGCTAAAAACACTAAAAGACCATTTTAGGAAAAAGCTATATAGGTTGGCTGACATACATGATATAAGAACAAGGTTTGAAACTATATACTTTGCATAAAAATAAATATATGGATAGTATAAACCTAGGGGGAGCAACAATGAGGTGCTTCATGCAGTATATAAGGTGTTATAGTATTATAAAGATTACCAAAAAAGAATTGAAATATCAACTTAGAAAACTAAGTCCTAAAGAGCATATGAAACCCATACATGGTAGAATGAAGTTTGGATTGAGAATATTAAGTAAATTTATACATATTTTTGAGCTAGGAGTCTATCTTCATTCAAATTACAGATGATTGGCATGTGTATGTGACATGAATGCATCTTCTCAAGGGGAGCAATAGTGAATTTGATGCATAATGAAGACCAAAACATGGCTAAATAAGAGAAAAAAAAGAGGAAGAATCTAAATGATGAGTTTGGTTTTTAGTTCCAACAAAGATACAGGTCAAACAAACTATTACAGGAGTAGACCATGAACTAAAAATATGTACTTTATTGTTAATGTAAAAAGGAGAAGAAGAATCGAGAGTTTTTGTCATCAATGACAAAGGGGGATATTGATGGCATGTAGATGTTGAGTTTTCATTGATGTAAAAAACATATTAATGAAAAATCAGGATACAGGATAGAAAGAGGGAGCTTGGAATGAGGTTGAAAAGGAAGGATAAGTCAAAGGATTAATATCACCTCAGTAAGCACTGACTTCTTGAGCAACTAGTGGTAAGCACATGAAGGGTGATGATGTGATAGAACACCAATATGATGTCACACATGGTCTTGTATATATATGATGTTGAAACAAGGTCATAAGGATGAATAAAGGGGCACATGAGTTGAATTTTCTAGAATAGTTCAGTCTAGAATTCCTAATCCCTAGGCCTAGTTATCCAAGTGACTTAGTATGGTAGACTGAAGGCTTGAGGTTGATGGTGAAGCATGGTAGAGGCATGAAACACATAACAAGACATGGATAAAGGTATAAAAGGTGAATAACAAGATAATCATGATGAGATACAATGTAAACTAGCTCAATTTGGCCTAATATTAGGACCTAACATGAGAGTATTAAGGAAATATATATATATAATTCAAGAATGGGAGGTGTGTAGGGACATTGTAAATATTCCTCATATGAAGCTACATGTCATAATTAAACTTTTGGATGCATGGTTAGGGTCATTGGTATGACTACCCTTCATGAAAAATAGGTTTAACATGCACAAATGAGATCGGTCAAGAAGTTACATGTGTATTTATGAAAATTTATCCATTGGAAATCATGGTGGATGTAATTGTGAAGTTTTGGACCAACTTTGAGGACACGAGGAGGATTTTTGTGCAAGATATTGCAATTTTACAAAAAATAGGTTAAGTAAGGTATGTTAAAATAACACTTTGACTTCTTAGCATTTGATCTAAATTTTGGAGCCTCCTTCAGATAAATCATAAGAGAAATTTTTTTAATATCATAGAGATAAATAGATGTTGTAAAAATTATGAGATGAAAATGATAAGAAATAAGAAATTTCTATTAATTTTTGTGGAGATTACTTAAACCATCCTAAACTTTAGGATCAGAATGGAGAAAATGCTTGATTAGGTGCTCAAATGGAATGTTTTTTCCTTGTTATGAATATTATCATAAAGAGAATTCATCATATCATATTTTCATGGTGTTTTGAGCCAAGGAATCTATGCTCAAATTTTTTTTGAAGGATGGTGGGGGTGTTTTCTTGGTGCTCATGAAGTCATATGAGTTTTTCCTTTGGATAATAGTGATGTTACAGGTCATTTTCAGTCCTACCGCCAAGAAATCCTAAAATCCAAGACTAGTCATGAAATTATGAAGAGTTTACAAGATGAATTGGATCATAAAGTGATTGTTCTTGATCCTAAATAACATGAAGGTGTTCCATATGAGATCTGATTGTTATTGGTTTGGTTTTATGAATCATTTACATGCACAAGTTTGAGTGATCCAAAACTGAATTCTTGAGCCTGTGAAGAAACTTTTTTCCTACAGGTGAGTAAATGAAGTTTTGTTCAAAAAAGTATGATTTTGAATGTTTGTAAAATTTTTATATGATTTCCTTTAAATATTCAAAGTGTTACTTGTTCTTGGAGAGAAATTTGAGGGTGTTTAAAGAAAATAAGTTGAAGATTGGTTTTAAGCTCTCAGAACCCAGTCATACCAGTTTTAGAAATTAAATCAAAATGATGGTCCTTGCTATGTTTTTATGATTTATATCAAATTTATGTGAAAGAATACTTCAATATTTTTCTTTTGATGTATGATAGGTGATTGGATGACAAATATTAGTGCTCCAAGTAATCAGATTTTGAAAATTGTTTTTATGTGCATGGAAACTCGCAAGTAACTTGAACAAATCAAGTATATAATGGCATGAATGAAGAAAGTATGAGTTTTTTCAAGCCTTGAATGTGGAATATAGATCAAATTAAACTCTCCTAAATATTTTTTGGACATGGAACTTGAAAAAATCAATGTTATAGAAGCATGCACCATGACTGCAAGTTCTAGACCTCCATGAATGCAAGTATGGAGCTCCTATGGAAGTTAAAGGAGAAATGGTGATTTAGGGAGCATGAAAAGAATTTACAGGGCAAAGGAAGGAATTTTATTATTTTGTTGCATGTTTTTAACACTTTTCCTAAGTAAGAATAAATTAGAAGACAAAAGAACACCCCAAAGAGGAAGAAGACAAAAATAATGATAGGGAAGTTAAAAAAGAATATGTCAAAGGTCATAATTAAGTGCAAGAATATTATCTTCAGTTGTGCAACGAGTCAAGGAGTTACTTGGTTATAAAAATGAAGTTGAAAACTTCCATGAAAATTTGGTTAAATTTTTCACGTGTAACTGACATGTGGTTAGGTGTAATCATTTCATGAATATATGTTGAGATGGTGTCATTTTCTTCCTCCTAATTCAAGTTGAAGTGTGAAGTTCAAAAGTTATTTTTGTAAGGTGAAGTGTATGAGACCTGCAAGAGGTATTATTTTATGTTTTTAAATATCATAAAGTGAGTATGTAGTTTTTTGTTGATGGATATGCTATTGAAATTGCAGAAAGGGCATGAAAATGAAAACATGTATCTAGTGTATTAAGGATTGAACTTTTACATCAGTTATAGACATGAAAGAGAAAATGTGTGAGAGGGTATGAAGAGATAGATTTGAGTGAGGTAATTATAGAAGATAAAGGAGAGTGAGAAAATAATAAGTTGAGCTAAAGAAGTGATCATACTTTCTTGTGAGAGAAAAAACAAAATAAGTGATCAAAAATTATAAATAATTATAATTGGATGCCTAACAATCAGGGAGTTGAAGCTTCCTTGTAGGTGGCAGCTAACATAAGATCAAGTTGAAGCTTGGTTGAATTATAGGGAGTTGAATCTTCTATGTAAGTTGAATCTTGTTAAAGGACAAGTTGCAGCTTGACTAAAGTATTGGAGTTGATCCTCCAAGATGAGTGGATGCTCAACATGAGATCATTGTAACATTTATAGGACATTCTGTCCAAGCTAGTTATTTGATTTCAATTGGTTTTTTTACTTGAAGGGTTTCCCACACTAAATCTTGTATCTCAAATGTGATATCTTATTTATGGCTTGTGAATGAATTTTTAGTTTGATCATAACTAAGTTAACAAAATTAAATTGTATGTCAAAATTTGTTTAAGTACTGAGTGACCCCCTCTCAGTGCCTAGAATTTCTAAAATCTAAACCATATCACAATGATCGTATAACTAGATGGCTCATACTCATAGCATAGTTTGAACTTGAATTTATATCTCAAAATTATATCAAGGGGAGGGTCATTTATGATCAACTCATTGAACTTCCCCTTCTCACTAATTGCTTACCTTGTGAAAAATTTCCTGACGAATCTATCAACACCCTCAATCACTATAATAAAACTTAAATATAACACAAAACTCAAAATAATATATATATATATATATATATATATATATATATATATACATAAAATGTTTGTACATCATCAATGGATTCAAAATCCTCATACATCAAAGTCTTATACATTAAAATATTTCAAAAAGGGGCCTACAAACTATGTAATGAACTGTAAGCATGAAAAGTGAATTATCCCTCCATCATTTATCCCTTGATATACATCAGGGTCCCTATCTGATCCCTCACCAAGACCCCTATTTGGTTGATCCACACTCATAGTGTTCCCTAATCAATCATATTGCCACCAAGCCATGTACTCACCATATTAAGGCTCATCTGGAATCTTCTGTCTGACTATATTCTTATAATATTGCAGCTCATCTCCTAGAACCTAAGATTGAGCTTTGCTCCCATGATCTGGTGGCCCTATTTGTCCATTGGTGTATGTCCTAGATTCTTGGATCTCTGACCCTGATACCGACCTTGATATCACCTCAAAATTATGTTGCAAGGTCTCCCTCTCTTGAAAATATCTATCTCTATCTACTACATCCTGGGTGATCTTTCCCTACACATTCGTAAGTTGCTTGCTCATCCCATACCTTACTTTAGTAACTATTTCTCACTCCTAAATCATGGCATGTCACAAAATTATGGAACTATCTTACTCCATGATCAAATCATCCCTCTCAACTACCTATGAAACCTTCCCATCCTCCAAACTCACCATTAACACCTCTAATAAAATAAATCCCTCATCCTCCTCACCCCCTCAGTAGCACCCTCCTGGGGATCCTCCACACATGCTCTTACCCACCTCTCAAAATAATCCACTTGTCCCTACCACCATGCAATAAACACCTCTGTCACTCTAACATCATCCATGTCACACCCTACATTTTCATTTTGTTATGTATTAAAAATAAGTCTTGATGTATTAAATAAATTATGAATATAAGTGTATTAGTGTTGTTTCAAGATTGAATTTTCAATTACACATATGTACATACTTCTCGAATGGGTGTATACATATGCAGAAGTGCATACCCAAAATTGTAATTGCACTTGTCAAGTTACATTTGTTGATTTATTAATATTTGCAACTTATTCTTAATGTATTGTTTTGGATGATTTTACTTTACCTTGATAGTTGTATGTAATGATTTTGTAATGTTGAAAAATATGTTACATGGTTATACATGGTATTCTTTCGGTGCTTGGAAGTAATACTTGTTTTGTTTCATTGGCCATATAGACCTATCCCACTTTCATTATCTATGTAATATGAATGACTCATAGGATGAGATGACCAGAGATAAAGATATGGGGAGGGGGTTCCAACTATCTATCTAGAATTTCCAGATGCTAGAGGCTGCTCAACCATATAGAGTAGAGCCTATCCAGGGGGTCTGTTGCTCGAGGAGCTATAGCTACCGCTACCACTACAGATAGAGAGATGTCATTAGGGTGGGAGCGGGGGGCCCTCCCCCTCCTTGATCTCTCGATACCCTCGGCCTTAGTTTTATATAGAGGCAAATATATAGATATGGGGCCACCTATCTATATGGATTGAACTAGCTAGGGGCCCCTATCTAGATATGGGGGAATGGATCTCCCCCACCCCAGATCTAGATGTTATGACTAACCACTTGGGGATTCTTATATTGGTCATTGATCTTTGTCACTACTTAGAATAAGTTTTATAAAGTGATGACAAGGTAAATATTACTTGTTTAATTAACCTGTTTAGTGATGTTCATAATGTGATTTTTTATTGTTGATATGTTGATTTGAACTTGATGTGGAAAATAACAGTCTTAAATTGTAATGTTGAGTTAATTGTCAATGAAAATAAGGGTAATTTGAATTTCTATTTACTATGATTAATTTTTTAATAGGTCACATAACATAATTACATTGGTTAGTTGTAGGAAGAAATGATTATCTCCTTTCTACTTGTCTATTTTATATAGCTTTCTTAGGCTTTTGTTTATAGGGTGTGGTCCCCACTAGTCAAAAAACCACTTCTCTTACTTTGTCCATTCTGGATTTTGAGCCATTTTATACCATGGAGTATGGTCCCCTTTAAAACCATTTATAAATAATAAAAAATTATGTAATAAGGTATTATTTATTAATTTGTTGGTCTTAGACCATAAAATTGGAAAATTGAATAGTTAAATTCGAATGGACATTGAAAATATTTTAAATATTATAATGGATAAGGTCATCGACCTTACCATATTATTTTTTATATTTTTAAACAAATAAAAATAGGCCATTTAATGACCACCATGCAAACATTGATAAATTATTTGGTTGTAAATAATGTCTTTGACTACTCGTTACACTACCATGTGAGTTTGAGGGAAAGTTGGGCGAGTTTCCCAACACCACTACATGGCACCTCAAAAATTAAATGTAATTAATGTTAGTACATGGATAATTTTCATTTGTGAAGCTTCTTTGAGAATATACTACATGAAAAAACCTTTAAGCTCATTCTAATCCCTTTCTTTTTTCTCTTCAAGATCTTTTGGTGAGTTGACATTGAGTTTATCAGGAAGTCTTTTGTGAAAATAATAATATCTTGTCTAGATAAATATAGTGTTGTTATGTTTTGTCTAATGGCATTAAGATGGTATAAATTTGGAAAATTTTGGGAGGTTTCATTTTACTTGATTTATCTGAAGAATTTGGGAATAACTTGGGGGAAAGTTTGTAGAATCTTTTACAGTCACATACATGAATTTTTCTCACTTCCTTCTTGTTGTTACATTATGAAGTAATAGAATATTTTAGGGTTTATTTACCTCGTAAATATGGATTGGTTTCTCTTATAAAGTTGCCAAAACTTGGATAAAAACTCTTTACTTAAATGGGTAATTTAAAATAAATTGGAAAATGGTTTAATATTGTAAAAATGGTTTTGGGTTGCATTTGAATGGTTATTTCCATGACTGATTTCATTTAGATTTTTTAGAATATTTTAATGGTTTTGAATTAAATTTCCATAATTAGTGTATAAAATGAGTATATATTCTTTTATCTTACCTCAGTCGATAAGTGGGTCGTCCTAGTTTTTGAGCTCTAGTTCGAAGATGGGAATTTTTAACTGTTATTTATGCAATAAAGTGATAATAATTTTTCAAGAACTTCTCCTTTCCTGAAGCATATTCGAATGGTTGTTTATTTTTAAAATATGGGTTATAATAGATTCCTAATGCAATGTGTTTTAACTTAAAACTAATATCATAATAGTAAAGAGAACCTAGTAAATTATTGAGGAAATGGGTTTTGGTTATTCAAAATAATCTTCTATACCATATCGGTTTCCATTATTCTGTGTCTTCTTTGACTGTAAAGAATGTTAAATTTATCGTCAATCACTTTTAGCTTAGTGATATGGCTTGACCCTTGTTAGAACTCTTTATTTTTCATTTTTTAGTGAATACTTCCTTCCTCATTTTGAGATTTGCATTAACATTGATGAATTGAACTTGGAAGGAGTTTGTTATTGAGTCGTAATATAAAGGAATGTTTGTAACCATCTCTCTTGACTAAAAAATGTTGTTGCAATTTCATTTTTTATTATCACCATGTCATGGCTTATCCATGTGTGAACTATGTTCAATTAAGTTTGATTTGTGGATTTTTTATTACATTATTAAGGGCTTGTATTAAATAAATTTTCTCATCTCAATGTGAGCCCACTATTGAGTTAAAAATAAAATGAGTTGAGAAACTCTCATGTAGTGACTAATATGAAACTTTTTATCATTAATTTATAACTCTAAGTGATGTTTGGAACCTTATGGATGTTTGATGCATTTTTATTTTGGTTATTAAATGCAATAAAGTGGATGACCACTAGTTCCTTTAGTTTTAAATGTTCATTAAATAGACCAACTATTAAGACTCTTCATCTTATTTAAATCGACTGATCTATAAGGATATCTCTATTTATTATTCAGTATTGATCTATTTCAGTTTGAGAAAATGTATTTGATTGCTTATGTTATTAAAAATAATAATGTGACATTTGTATCAATGATAGGGATTGAATATAGTTAATTGATTTTTGGATTCTATTTAGCTTATGGTCAATTGTGAAAGGTAATGATTACTTGAAAGGAAATTTTGTTTTCTTTAATTATTATTTTGAATAATATGGTAAGATATTATGAGACAATATAGAAGAATGAATTTTTTATGTATCCTTATGAGATGAATTTCATAGGTTGATCAAATTGGTTTAAGGATAATTTTTAAAATTGAGTAAATATTTTTCATGAAGTTCTCTTTGACGGGAGTATTATGTTGATTAAGTAATAAATCTTCCTATCTCAATTATGAAGTATTGTAATAGTTAGATTTATTACATAGTTAAGGTTACCATTGAGATAACCTTATCTTATTTAGTTGGTTCATAATAACAACATGTAAGTAGTGGATAATTCATGCCAGTTCATTGAACTGACCATGTATATAATTTTATCTATTCTAATACATTCAAGATGGAGTAAATATTACAAAGTGCTACATTGGATTGGTTTAAGAATGATTCATCATGCGATGTTTGTTATTATCTGATTCAGATATTAATAATGGTTGTAAATTGTATTTTATATAAACTCAAAATTAGTATTTCACAGATTGTATTAAGGCATATTGGCCTAATGTCCTTAATGATTATCTTACGATAATCATTTCAATAATATGTACTATTGGTATTTATTATTAATTTAATAATTGTTGTTGGATCATCATTATTACAAAAAAAATACTGTACCATTGTTTTACATTAGAGAATTTATCATAATTAAAGTTATAAAGTGTCATTATAACTGCTTTATGATGCCATTAAGGTTTACTGATTATATTTTTAAACATATTATTTTGATAACAAAAATAGTATGATAAAATTAGGTAGATATTGTTGTACTTATAAAACAATTATTCGTTTATTAATGACAACAAATTTAGGACAATATGTACTATATTTTTAGCAATTAAATATGATGTAACATACAGGACATGATTGATAAATATACTATTTAACGTCAACTATATGTTGCGATAGTATAATATTAAATGATTATAAATAATAAAAATATCTAATAAAGATACTATGACTAGTTAACGCAAATGGATGACATGTAGATCATTACAATAGAAGCTAGATTATGTTAAATACATATACTTATCGTAAGAAGTTAACTAGTTATAAATGAATTAAAAATATTATGAAATGACATTCATGTCATTTTTATCTTATTCGTGCAAACTTCAGGTGGCTACGGGGAACATAATGATCACTTAATGACATAATTGTCTCATTATGTGAGTGTTTCCTTTCTTGTAGGATCCTAGGATGGGACTGACAATATCCAATAAATTTGAATATCAATTCATGATCCTTGTAGCTTCAGAGGTGATACTTAAAATCTTAAGTAATGAAATGTGATGCAGGTGTTAAAGTTATTTTTACTTTATAGTTATTTGTTAGAACCTTAGCTTTTAGGATGCCTAGTACTTTCCTTGGAGAGCTTTGAGCTTACCTTTATTGAATCATACTTCCCCTACACTAAGGATCTCCTAGTGACTTCCTTAATAAAATTCATATTCTCCAAACATCCTTAGATATGTTTTCCTACTACCATACACACACACTCTTCCATTAGTATTCATATGAAAGTAATAATTAAGTATATGTACCTGGTTACTGACCACACTTCCATAAACTTTCCAACATATCCTTGAATGGATCTTAACACCATTCCACTTACTTGGTATGCTTCACAACTCAATCATTATACATCCATACTCTTCCTCTTTACCCAAGATTAGTCCTAGGTAGGTCTGATTTTGTCCTAAGTATTCCAAATAACATATAAACTCTGAGAACACTTTAATTTTCTGTAGAAACTTCAGAGAAGTCCTCAAAATTCCCTTTGGTGAATTTTAGGTCATGGAACATATTTTTTCTTACCAAGAACTTCAATTCCTCCTTGTACCTGTGCCTGTACAACTAGCACTGAAAACCTCCATATATTTCCCTCACACATTCGAGTTAGGGGATAATATTTTTCAGACTTATAGACCTCACATGGGAAGAAGTTATCATAAAATTTCATAGAAATTGGAAGGTTATAAAAAAATAGTTCTGTGATGCTCTAGTTAGGACCCAAGAGGAGAAAATGGAGTTACAGGAGTATATAAGCAACTTCATGCTCTAAGAAAAATATATGTGCATTTTAACATGTTTGTCCTCTTATTCAACTCTTCACAATTCCTTGAAGTTATCCCATTAATCTATTGTTAACTTCATGTTCTCGTCCTAAACATGGTAATGTCAACATAGTCTATGAAAATGCAATAATTTAGCATACAAATTGGAACAAAAATACCATAACATTATTTAACATCTTTATTAATCATCATCTATCATTTTTACATGGTTTTTAGGTCTCCCCTTTCCTGTCCCATTCGAATACATCTCTCTTCTTCTCAATTACATTGGAATCCCCTATGAATAGATGGATATTTTCCAAGTAATACTCCTAGCTAACTCCTAAACTAACTGAACAACTCCCAAAGAAATCTCAACAACCTCTTATCATAGAAATCAGATGGATATCATCCTAAGTTCATACATGAAAACTATTACAAGATGACATGGCTTATTTTGCCTATATTACTCTATTACTAAGTCAAATTCACTCCTACAACTCTCTTACAAGAACTCATTCAAACTTGACATTCATTTACTCAAGAAAAACACTTACACACTCCTAGAAAAACATATTTCAATGGTCTCATATGACCTTATGATACTTTAGCTCTTGATCCTCCTACATTGGATTATCCACCAAGAAGAAATTGAGCTCCTATTCAATGCAACATTGTGATTTCTTCCTCCTTTCTTTCTAATATTTCTTTTTCCTTTGCAATGGTTCACTCTGAATTTTTTGTGTCTTCTTTCTTACTTGTAATATCTACCTCCCAACCACCACTTTGAGCCTGTACTTGTATTTCCTTTCCATGTACCTTGTCTTCTTATTTTTCTCTTGACCTTCTTCCATATTCTTCATCATGCACCTTAACTCTATCTTCCACTCTTCATGTTCACCTACAATCTCAGCATATAGAGAAATATTAGTCATCCAATCATAAGGCTTAAGTGACTTCTCAACTTGCTTTATCAAGTTTTTCTTCCCATCTTCACATTTGGCCTCTTCATAGGCTTGCTTCAATTTGTAAATGAAATAAATTCCATCTCCTTTTCATGTCTTAAGAGGTCACATGACTCCTTAGATGGAATTTCAAACCATTGTAGTTGATCATTCTTGTCTTCATTGTTATATGGAACATATTTACTTTCATAATCTCCTTTACCTTTGTAGCTTACTAGCATTCTTTGTTTCTTATCTTCTTTGGTTTGGTTTTGCATTTCATCTCTTATTTCTCTGACTATACTTTGCATATCTTGTTCTTGCATGAACTCCATTGTACCTTCATGTTTGTCCATATAAGATCTCTTGGTATGATTTGTTCCATATTCTTCATATTATTGTATGGGTTTAGGTATCTTCTCCTCCACTTTTTGTATCTTATCAACTTTTACCTCATCCTTCCTGATGGAATTGTTCTTGGAAATATTATCCACTCTGCCCCTTGCTTTATTTTCCCTTTGACTCATTTTTATCTCTTGATGCCTGACTGTACTGTTATATCTTAAGATTCTTTTACCCTGGTTTACCCACTTTCCTAATGTTTCTTCCTTTGGGAGCTTACAATTCAACTCTACCATCCCATGACATTGCTCCTTGTATAGTATTATCACTGTATCATTCCATAATTGTCTTATTTATAGTCTCAGTCTTTGCACTTTATCACCATTTAAGTCATTTATAGGATTATTTACTTGTAATTTTGAACTTTCTCTATGTACATCCTGACTATACCACAAGTACTCAACCAAATCCTTCAAGTTTATGTTCCTTCCATTCATTGTGTCCTCATTTGATATCCTTATGGGTGCTGAACTATAGAATTATGAGTTTCTCATCTTCTATTGGATTGTTATGATTTCTCTTTGATGCATTGTATCATATAGAATCATATGCAACTTACCTATATGCATACCTATCCTACAACTTAGGTTATTAGACTTCAAACTGGTCTCCTTAAATTCTTTTTGACTCATCACAAGCTTGAATTACTCCACATAAAACTTCATGTTTTCTTTACACCATTACTTATACTCCTTGATTGGTATCTTAATTTTCTTCTTAACTGTAATTTGACTACTTACCCCGATTTCTTCTTGAAACCTGAGAACATGCTCAAAATAATCTTTACTTGTACCTTTTTGTTGAGTTACAGGTCTGATTTAGCTCTTCCCTAGTTCTATGTACATATCCATCTTGTTAGACAACTTGTCTTGATATTCATTTAATCCAATAGGTTGCCAAACATTTCCAAGTTTACTCATTGTTTCTTGGGTCTGTTTTATGCTCCACATGATCATTTCATTTGAGTTTTCATCTCTCTTTGACTCCATTATGCCTTGACTACATTTACTCATCATATTGGATAGTTCAACCTCTTGAATAGGTATCTGCAGACACTTTAAGGTTTCTAGGAATATTTCATTGTTCCACCTTTCACTAGATTCACTTGTTCTTAGTCCATTCATGGCCATTTTTTTCAAAATAATACATGTAACCTACATTCACACATGCCAAAACACAATTAGGTTCAAAACTCATAGGCTTTTTGACCTCCTTTGCTACCTCATGCATGTTTTTAATTTGCTTACCACTTGCATTCTCCTTCATGCTTATTGATAAGTCTTGTCTCTTCATCCTTCCATATTTTTCTTCATTCTTAATAGTGCATTCACCAAGAACCTAATGTTCTCCTTGAACATCATCAACCATCTCTCTTCCTTTGTCTTTAAGATACATCCTTGATTTCTTCATTCTCATGACACTCGCTTGAGTCTTCTCTCTTTCTTTTTATTCATGACCTTGCATAAGGTCTTCCAAAATCTCATTCCATGTATTTTATTCTTCAAATTTACTCTGTTGTTTATTATTTTCACTTTTATCTTTCCTCAAGAAATTCATATTCTGTATCAGCCTCTCTTGGTCTTTATTTCTTTCTTTCATCTATTCTTTTTGACCCATCTCTATGAACCCCAACCGATGCTCTTTCTTGGTAACATTTTCTTTACATTATCTCTCTCTCTCTCTCTCTCTCTCTCTCTCTCTCTCTCTCTCTCTCTCTCTCTCTCTCTCTCTCTCCCCCAATGACACATTCTTTCCACTTTCTTCCTCCTTCATGAAGTCTAAGACCTGATTCTTTGTTCTTTCAACAAACTCTTTGATTCTAGAAACCATGCTTCTTTTTTTCTTACATGCATCCTGATCCATTAAAGGTATAAACACATGCTCTATTCCATCCTTTGTTAGAAAATAATTATTCAGTCTACCATTATATACTACCTTCATATCATATTTCCATGTCCTAAATGACATACACCCATAGGCATGATGTCATATAACACCTCATCATAAAAACTTCCAACATTGAAAGGTACTCTATATTGTTCATTTACAAGAATCTGATGATCCTTCTGAACCCATACAACTCTATAAGGTGTAGGGTGAACTAACCTCTTTAGACACAATTTACTAACCATTTCCTTATGCACAATATTATCAGTGATTCTATGGTCTATAATGACACTAAAACACTCACATCTTATCTTACATCTTGTTTTGAATAGACTTCTCCTACAGACTAGCTCCTGAGCTTTGGCTTGTTATTGTTTTAGAAGTACTCTTCTTACCAAAAATGATTCTCCATCGCTATAATCACCATAACCATTATCTGAATTCTCCAAATATGAACACATTGCCTCTATGTTTTTCATTCTTTACCCTATACTTCTAATCTTAGATTCCATATTATTTTGTGCCTTCATCATATCATCCATCTTTCCCATGAATCCTTCCTATATTAGACTCATGATTCCCTGAAATAATGGCTTCTCTACCTTTTCCATGCTATCAACAACCAAATTCACAAAATCTTCAATCAAATTTTAATGCTTCAAATATCTATGATAAATTTATTTTAACAGACCACTGCTCTGATACCAAAAATGATGCAGGGGTTAAAGTTATTTTCACTTTATACTTATTTGGTAAAAATTTACCTTTTAGGATGCCTACTCATTTCCTTGGAGAGATCTTAGATTCCCTCTATTGACATACTCTTCCCTTACAATGAGGATCTTCTAGTGACTTCCTTAACAAAAGTCATATTCTCAAAACATCCTTGATATGTCTTCTTGTTGCCTCACACACACACACTCTTCCATTAATATTCATATGAAAGTAATAATGAAGTAAATGTATCTAGTTACTGACCACACTTCCATAAACTTTCCAACATATCCCTGTATGGATCTTAACACCATTCCACTTACTTGGTATCCTTCATAACTCAATCACTATATATACATAATCTTCCACTTGACCTAAGACTAGTCCTAGGCAGGTTTGCTTTTATCCTAAGTATTCCAAATAACATATAGACTCTGAGACCACTCTAATTGTCCTTAGAGCACTTCAGAGAAGTCCTCAACATTACCTTTGGTGAATTTCAAGTCTTGGAACATAGTTTTATTACCATGCACTTCAATTCCTCCTTCTACCTGTACATGTACAACTAGCACTAAAAACCTCCATATATTTCCCTCACACATGATAGTTAGGGGATAATATTTTATAGACTTATAAACCTCACCTGGGAAAAATTTCTCATAAAATTTCATAGAAATTGGAAGGTTAGAAAAAAATAATTCTATGATGCCCTAGTTAGGGCCCGAGAGGAGAAAAATGGAGCTACATGAGTGTATAAGCAACTTCATGGTCTAAGAAAAATATATGTGCCTTTTCACATGTCTATCCTCCTATTCCACTCTTCACATTTCCTTGAATTTCTCTCATTATCTTACTATAAAATTCATGTGTTTGGCCTAAATAGGGTAATGTTAACACAATATATGAAAATGCAATAATTTATTATACAAATTGGAACAAAAATACATGTAACATTCTTCAACATCTTCATTGATAATCATATGTTTTTTTTACATGGTTTTCAGGTCTTCCCTTGACTGTCCCATTCAAATACATCTCTCTTCTTATCAATTACATTGGAATCCCCTATGAATAGGTGGATATTTTTCAAGTATAGACTCCTAGCTAACTCCTAAACTAAATCAATGACTCCCTAGGAAGGTTCAACAACCTGTTATCATAGAAATCAGATAGATATCATCCCAAGTTCATACATGACAACTAATATAAGATGACATGGATTTATTTTGTCTATATTACTCTTTTAATAAGTCAAATTAACTCCTACAACTCTCTTACAAGAACTCATTCAAACTCGACATTCATTTACTCAAGAAAACCATTTACACACTCCTAGATAAACATATTTCAATGGTCTCATATGACCTTATGACACTTTAGATCTTGATGCTCCTGCATTAAAATGTGATCTAGATAACTTTGTAGAGATCATTGTGCAGTGATGGGATAAGTTTCTTTTGGCTTATGCACAATCATGAAACTAAGCATGCAATGCATTGATAGAATACTTTGGCCTAAGTAGTATAACTAGTTGATTACATTGTCATTTTTCCATATTCCTAACTTATTGTGTTTGATTTTGAATGGAAATCAGTTGGACTTATTTCCAGGTAGACACTTAGCAACTACAGTTAGTTCTCAAACTTGATTAAAATTTTAAACCAATTGTATACAAGTTATACACACTCACTCAGAGTGAATGAAGGGGGGTCAAGTAGATATAATTTACCCTTTACAGTTGCACATGGTTATATTTTTATCAGACATATCGTAAAATTTATTTTATGTTGTATTATAATTGCAAAAAATTATAAATCATGAAGGCCTTAAATGGGATTAAGGGGTTTGTTTTAAAAGAAAAAAAATTCCCTTAATTTGTACAAATCATAACAAGGGTGTTAAAATCCACACCCACCTTGGCCCTCTAGGAATCCACCCTAACCCCTAGTCCCTCCTTATCCACCATTAACAATGGCTCCCAAACTTCTTGCAGTGCCATATATGCATTTCCATTGTCACACTTATAGGAAACAGGTACCTCAAGTATATCCTACACTTATCCAAATTGTCGCCTGATGTGACTAAATCTTATCAACTCCCACTTATCAGATTTTCGACCCTACACCCATATCTATTTTTTAGTATCCCTCAACTCCCCCTCTTCCCCTTCCCACACTAGGAAACATGTGTACAACCTCCATGCTACATCCCCTACCTGTAACCCTACCATGAACTACCTATAATGCTCCTCTCATCTCACTGTCC
Organism: Taxus chinensis; assembly: GCA_019776745.2. Taxonomy (NCBI): domain Eukaryota; kingdom Viridiplantae; phylum Streptophyta; class Pinopsida; order Cupressales; family Taxaceae; genus Taxus; species Taxus chinensis. The sequence goes on along the minus strand of CM034151.1, from coordinate 451,895,713 downwards.
CTTTAGACCTGAAATCTAATAACCACCTCATAAAACCAAAATCATAATATAGATCAATCCATCTAGCCTATGGAAATCCTCTCGTCCGAGCCACTACTATGTACTCGTAGGCCCAACACTCCAAAAAAAAGAAACGTCAACCCCAAATGTTCTCCATACCATCCAAGCCCATAACTCCATGTATGTCTGAGCTAGCAAGGAAAGATCCAAACAAAACACTACCATGTGCTCTAACATATCACCCACCACCTCAGTCAACATCTATGAAAACCTACCACCCACTAAATCTAGAAGGGCATAAAAACCAATACCAATCATCATCATAGTCATCAAATCTCAACCATCCTCATCATCATTGAAAAATGGGCCATATGTAAATCCCCAAGATGAATATACCATATTTATGGCATTGTCACCATAAATACGTTTCATAGAAGAACCCATGCATGCCTCATCTATAGCATATACCTTATCCCCCTTAACTAGTAGTCATAAGATCTTATGAATATCCTCAAAGGTGACTGTCATCTCACCCATCAGCAGCTAGAAAGTTCCTATAACTTGATCCCACCACTCAAACAGTGTCAATAATAGTCCCATATCCCCCTGGATATGCCTATAATGACGAATCCTTGAAAAACCAGCCTCCTCCATATGCCCCCAAGCATCCTCTAACAAATTATCATGCATAATATTTAATAACCCCATGATTTGATTTTGTTTAATAAATCGATCCCTCACCTGTATCCATGAAAACAACAACAAGCCACTAGACACGGTCCATGAAAAATCACCCAACAAAACTTCAAAAAAAGGTTTAATACACAAAATCACTAGAATCGCCAGTGATTTTACTGAATCACTAGAAACCCCTTATAATCGCATGTGATTCTAAGAAATTCCAGTTATTTCATAAAAAATCACATGTGATTTCCTCATTATCAGTGTAAAACAAAAAATAAACAAAAAATTTAAAATTAAAAAAAAATCCACTTACCTCTACAAGGGTATATTTCTAACCACCTTTAGATGCCTCAATCACTCTAAAAATGTTATAAATTTGGAAAAATAGATCACACAAGGTGTTTTTCTCTTAAAATCACAATAACACAAAATGACCCCTCATGAGATATTTATACCAAAATTTTCCCACCCCTGAACTCAGCGACGATCATAGATAATTGCCAATTATTGCATGAATCTCTAGTGATTAATCTCCCATTTGTAAAACATCCTTTTTGATGTTCAAACCTATCAAAACCCCAGTTTTTATCATAATCCCTATTTTTATTCCTTTGACCCATTTAGTGGTGTCACAACTCTACACATAAACATGAGAAGTTCCCTTTTAATCCTCTACACATTGTCATCTTTCCAAAACGCACTTCTGTAGGGTACCCACATTGTCCTTTCCCCTACCATTCATTGTCAATATCACTACCCTTTTTTGGTACACACCATTTTTATGATCATTTAAAAGATTAACCAGGAAACAAAACATCCTTCATCTAAATTTCCAAAACTCCATACTTACAGTAACATTTTTCAACCCAATCACTCGAAAATTGGGGCATCCTTACACTATTTTTTGGCTCTCATCCTGTGCCTACAAATTTCTCAACAAAAAGGGCTTTTTTTCAAATGCACACTTTTAAAATTATGTTTGCTTTTGGTCACTAAACACCCTATAAAAATCTAAAATTTATCCCACACAGAAAAACTATAGCTATCAATCCACTATGGCTTTCGCAACCTCTCAGGAACCTTTTCCTGTTGCTTCCAACCAAGTTATACATCTATAGGTCATAAACCCATTGGTTTCCCTATCACTTGACTTCTCAATCATGTAAGTCCACCTTTATGGGAATATATCTTATCCTGAGCCTATGTATCCTGAATCCACATTGCGTGTAGTCCCAGGATGTGTCTTAATAATTTTCACTCCTAAATCATCCATTCTATAAGGGTATTTGAGGAAATGAATAGGATACACACAAGTACCAACACACAAATAATATATTTAAAGGGACTACAACGAGTTCTATGGTTTCATGTCTAGAGGGAAGTAATCCCTACATTAGGTCAACCTATGGTTTCTAAGAATTGCGGTCAAGATAGAGGAACAAAAACTACTTAGATATCATTAGTTGGGTGAGGAGAGGTACGTATCGATAATAAATGAAAGAATCATGCATAATATAACTCAAATGAAAGTTATGATGACTAAGGATATTGTAATGAATAAGAGAACTATGCTAACTAGCATCTAAACATATGCAGTACTAAGCTAACATAACACAATGAGGGAATGAGATGAACTTATCTATGAAAAATGACAAGATATGGTTAGAGTAGTCACCTTCTACTTGAAGGGTGGTCATTGATGCATCTATCTCTCCATAAAAGTAGCATATCGAGAGATAATTGCTATTAGGTGGAGAATTGGAACATCGTTCATGTCCTAAAATCACTATATGTGACCTAATAGTGTACAAAAGCATCCAAGAAAGATACAAGATGAACCAAGAGCTAGTTGAGAAGATGCGAAGATAGCACAAAAGATCAAAGGAGATGGTAATTAAAAATATTTTGGATTCCTTTCTCTATGAATGTCATATGTGTGGAAAATATATAGGATTCCATCGCCCATAGGTATGGCATCAGCCAATGAAAATGCAACACCAAACCATCTCCCATGTGTGATGACATCAACCATATGTGATAAAAAGAGGTAATATGTCATGAAAATAAAAATTGATATGTAGTAGATCATGGATATGGATAATCAAGGTCTAAAGTGTTGAGATGCAAGAAAGAAGTTATGAATGCAATGTGTGTGAGGGATCAAGATAAATAGTGAAAGGATAACTAAGGAAAAGACCAAATAGCAACAATCTCTCTGTGTACTATCTCTGACTCATAAAGGTTACATGAATAGTCCCCATCCCTGGTAGGCCCCTTAAGGAACCTTCTCTAGAAACTAATGCATCAATGTTCCTTATCTGCACAAAGGAAATTGTTAGTAATAGGTATGTAAGATGAAAAGTAAAAAATTAGGTGTATAAATATTCCATAGTTGTTGATCATTTCATGTGGTTATAGTGGAACATGGGGTGGTTAATGAAAAAACACATTCTATAACACCGTTACTGAAAGTAAGTACATAAAGAAATGTTGAAAGGACTAGCTGAAATGAAATATAGCCACCAATGTGTACCTGACAGTGTCACTTATCTTACCATGCATGGGTGCAATCCATGTTGTAAGAACCCTGAAGAATAAAAATTGAAACAAAACACTAGAGGATAATGTTATCCAATTTTACACCTCAGGTCCTGCTTCTCCTGCTGCCCTCGATGCCCTTGCTGCTGCCCCTCGCCATCGGTGCTGCTACCCCCCTTACCGGTTGCACATGTTTCTCCTTCTATTCCTCCTACTACTCCTCCTGCCACCCACCTCACCTCTACCTCTAAACGTCCACTCACTAGGGCTTCTAGGAGACTCAACCTTGAGACTCTTGCAGCAGGGAAAGAGCCTCTTGATCTTGACATTGCACGTGACCTGCTAAACATAAGTAGTGCCAGTCCCCGGGAAGCACAGATGGATAACCCTTCCAAGAGACTGGAGGCCTTAGAGGTTGAGATAAAAATGTTGAAGAATGAGGTCAAAAACCTAGATAAGCAAAAAGGTAAGAAAGCATGGAGGGGGAAGGGAGCATTGACAATAGTCAGATTGAAGACATATATAAAAATCTGACCTCCTTGGACTCCCGCCTTGGGAAGGCTAAGACTAGGCATGATTACAACATTGCCGCCTTTAGGGCCATTGAGGAATTCATCGTGGGGCATGCCAAAAGTGTTTCCAACCTCAGTGGTGTCCTGGCTGCACTTTGGGGCAATGAAAAAGAGAGCAAAAGAACCATTGAGGAGCTCGATAAGACGGATGCTGCCCACATGACCGCTTTGGGTATGTTTCATGCTTGGAAAAAAGTCAAGATCAGTGTTGATCAAGCAGCCAAGAAGTAGTCCTGCATGCTTCTACTGCTCTCTTTTATTATTCTTACTGTTTCTTGGCTGTCGGGTTACTGTTTTTTTGCTGTTGTTTTGCTGTTAATAGCTGTTTCTGGGCTACGTGGAATTTCATTGTATTACCTGGACTTGGTTAGTCTTGCTATGTTTCTCACTATTATTCCGGCTTAAAGGCCTTTTTTTGTATTCAAGGGTATAGTCCCTTTCAAAAAACTATTTGCCATTATTAAAAAAAAATTTACACCTCAGGTAAAATTAGAAAAACATTAACTCATACAGAGAAAAAATTAGGATCGATTCAACCAGGGGAGATCACATTTTGGGATTGGACAAGTGAGTTGAAGTGGGTCAAACACATTGCAAAAGAGCTCAAGATTTTGAGCTAGTTCAGGGAATGAAGAAATTCCAAATTCTGAAATTCAAAATTCTGAGGTGTGCTCCTTCAGAGGTAGGCAAAAGTAAAATTCAGGGACTCCACAAAAAGAAGCACGGGGAGAAGAAAATTATGAAAGCTGAAGTTTGAACTTTAGACTTCAGGATTTTAGAGTTTTAGAGGTTTCATGAGCTTAAGGTGAACAATGCCGCATGGGGAGAAGAAAATTCCAAAACCTGAATTCAAAATTTAGACTTCACGCTTTCAGGATTTTGGAGGTTTCATGCACCCGGATGAATGAACAGTCCCCAAAAACCCAAAGTCCCAAAACCCCGAAACCCAAAGTCCCGAATCCTCGAAACCCAAAGTCCTGAACCCCCAAAACCTGAAGTTCCAAAAATCTGAAATCCAAAACCTTGAAATCTTGAAACCTAAATCCCCAAAATCCGAAGTCCCGAAATCCAAATTCCTGAAATCCTGAAACCTGAACCCCCCAAAATGCAAAGGTCTGAAACTAAAAGTCTGAATTTTGGACTTCAGGGTTTCAAAATTTTAGAAATTTTGGCTCAAAGGATGAAAAGTGTCACGCAATATGATTTATGATTCCGAACTCTGAAGTCTTAATTTCAAACTTCAAAGGTTCAAAATTTCATAACTCTCGAGCCAACTTGAGCGATGAACAATATAGCGATCTCCAAAGTGGAAAATCCTAAAGTTCTGAGTCTCGAAAGTCTAAAATTTTGGATTTCAGAAGTTGTGATGCAATTTCAAAGTCTAAAAATATAGATCTAACCACTAGCATTTATTGTAGTTTGGCACCCTCATCTTCAGATGGCCATAACTTTTAACTCAGAGCTTGGATTTGCATAAAATTGGACTTTTTGGAAAGCTCTTAGTGTCCTACTACACAAATATGTTTTCTTAATATTATTAAGGTTAAGTATTTCAAAATGAATAAATACAGTCCTCCATTTTAGAGGGTGTTTTATGATTTCCCACCTACCCAAATGATGAAGGTATGGGCTTCCTTTCTTCCCCAACAACGACAAGTATATGGAGGCATGGGTGTTGCAGTGGCATCCATCATTATTGTGGGTGATTTTAATGCATTTTTGTGGTCGAAGAAATATTTTGAATTCCTTCTCTCTCCCTTTCTCACATTATTCCTATATATTGTAAGGAGGGGCTCATTTCAAAAGGTTGGAGAATCTTTCTTTACACCCTCCCTTCTTATCTTGTCTGTAAGTGATCTTGAGGAGTTCAAACCTCCCATTCAAATTGTAAATGTAATTTTTGCCTCTTGGCCATTATAACGCATTGTATCAAATCTGTGGAGAAATAATATAATTTTGTGGATGAATTTCAACCCTCTATTGTGTTTATCACATATTTCTGATCTCTCATTACAACTTTGGTTAACTATGCATTTTAGGTTGTGTTACATTCTTTTATGTTTTATGTTTAATGCTGAATAAATTTATGACAAGAAACTGATCTGTGTTGATGCTCATCCTCTTCAATCTTGTTCAATTTTTTTCCCCATGTAAGGCAAGTTATTCATCATTCCTCTTGGTGCATCACCTCCACCAGCTTAGGTTTAATTTCTTGAAATCTTTTCAACCTTGTCTCCTTCGTAAGTTAGATTAGATTTTAAGATAGATCCTCTATAATTTGAGTGTGTGTATCAAAATAGAGGAATAGGAACTGGTCTTCATCCAGAGAGATTTTTCAATTACAAATTCACGCACTTTGGGAAAAGCTCCATGTTATGCAATCACACTGATATTTTCAATCTATCGAGTTGTAAAAAATCATAGGTGTTGTGATTACACATCAACGGATCATCAGTAAAATAAGACATAAATCACCTCGTTATAGGATCATTGGATGAATATCATGATGTCGCGATGGTATGGTGTTAAAAGGAGGGAAAAAATGAAGATCTTTTGAAGTAGTCATGTAATAATCCAAAATAAATGGTATGAGATTATGTTTATAACATAACAAACTATGTGTGTTACGGAGTTTAGGAGTGAAAATGATGGTAATTTTAGGATTTAGGTTTATCATGACTGAATTTGAATAGAAAATTGAGTTTTATATAGTGATTTTGATTTTCATTTGGTTATTACTCTATCTATAAGTGAGAGAACTAAGCTCTAAAATTCCAAATTTGAGGTGTATTTCAATGTCATGACATCAGCATGATGTGGCAATGGAGGATGACAAGGTGGAGCACGTGACACAGAGTGACCATGGGTAAGGCATTACATTTAATTCTATTGAGTAGATTAGGTGCCATTTAGTTATTTTACTTTTTTTGAGTCATTAGTCCATCATTTTTTATTAGAAATTACATCTTCAGGTGGGTTAGGAAAAAATACAAGTGGGTTTGGGAGAGATTTACTTTTTATTTCATCATTTTATCATTATTTGAAAGTCAAATTTTAGAGGTTGTGTCCTCTTTTTGGCTAAACACCATCAGCCACCTTGGAACATGAGGGTCGATGGCGTCAAGATAAGAAAAATGGGGAGAAATAGGCTGATGGATTTTTTCAGAGGGATGATGGCGTAGGAGGAAATTTTCTAGGTACTGATGACGTAGGGAATATGTTGGTAGAGGTTACATGCTTTGATTTTTCACTCTAAATTGATTATTTAGAGTTATGATGTTTGCATCTTGTCATTATTTGGATGTAGGTAGAGCGTAGGATATGCCTATAGTGGAGTGTGGATGTATCATGGTTTATTATAATGATTATTGAATTTTCATAGGAAGATGTTTCCTAGTTACGAGGTTGGGGTTTTGGCGGAATTATGTAGATGCTTAGGATACCACTAGTTATAGATTTATTACATATGTTCTTAGTTGCATGGCATACTAGGTCCAACACCTTTCGATGGAATACATGATAGGAGACCATGGAGATTGAATTGACACTGGAGGATGTACATGGGATTTTAGGGTTACCAATTGAAGGAACCCACATGTATTGTGACTTGAGATCAGATGTCATAGAGTGGAGAGCATTAGCCGTATGGGCTACTGGGAGTGACACATATGACATGAGTATGTTGTATGTCTAAATCAGCATAGTGTAGGCATTGGAGATTCCAAATATTGGAAGGCAGTTATGGGGATTGTGGTGGTACGTATAGTGTTCTATAAGGAAGATGGATCCATCCCACTAATTCTGATTGTAATTTGTAGAGATGTTATGGATCATGGAGTTATATTAAGTTGGGGCACCACCTTGGGAGTAGTTAGTGCATGATTTATAAAAGGTGCAGCATAGAGGGAAGAGGGTCATGGGATCTATGATATTAATGAAATCCTAGATATATGAGAGGATTCATATGTATTGTCCAAAAAGGACACCATAGGTAGTAGCAGTAGATGTCATAAGAGTGTTATAGTGGGCACATGGTGTTGGCACATTGTTGTTTAGGTGTTGTCATTGATGAAAAAAATCATTGATGACAAATTGGATAATGGATTAGAGTCATAGAATTATGAGTATGGTGATGACATGATGATTCAAAGGTATGCAGTGAGGATGGCTTATTCAAAGGTATTAAGTGAGAATGAAACAATGATGGTGAAATTAATTGATTCAGTGAGGATGGTTTGTTCTTGCAAGCCCAATCAAGAGACCAAGTTACCCTAGGTGATAGTGCATGGAGTTTGGCTCTTCTTATTATCTTGAGAATCATGTTTACATAATTTATAACATATTTTGGGAGTTTTTGGGCACTCACATGAGTTTCATGGTGTAGATACAGGTTGGTGACTATGATTCAGGTGTTCATATGGACCATATATGGCTATTAGATTGCGTGAAGATGAGTTATGGAATTATATGAGAGCATGTATGCATATAGGAAGGTTTATTATGGTTTAACATACATTTTAGGACCATTTAGAGTGTTTCTATGATGTGTTATGAGGTTATTTCAGTTGACACTAGCTTTTACAGTGTAAAAACCTAGAGGGTAGCTATGAAAATGAGATAGGACGTAGATATGGAGAAATTTTTAAGATAGGATAATGATTTAAGATGATTTAAATGGTTTTATTTGAGGTGTGATAAAAAATTTGAACCATTATGTAATGAGAATTTCAAGTTATGATGTTTTTGGTGAAATAAGGTCAAAAAGAAGGGCATTTCCATCTTGAATTGCACCTTCTGATGCTCAACATGAATTGTGTGCTTTGCATGGGACCTTTTGGATTTCAAATATGTTTCTAAATTTATTCCATAAGGTTTATAAATAATAATTAGGTCATTTAATCTTCATTTTTTTATGAACGAATGTTAAGAAGGTAAACTAGTCATTATGTGTTTGAAACCCTAGCTTGAAAGCGGTTTGAGAGAATTGCTTCCTAAGTGGAATTTTTTTATAAATAGTGGTTTTATGATGATTTTAAAATGTATATTAATCCTTCATCTCCCTATAAAGGTATGGTATAGGTTATGGTGATGAGTGGACCACACTCAAATAAGTCAGTTTATAAAAAAGTTCAGTTTGGGACAAGGTTATACAAAGGAGTTGCAAACTAAATTACTATTATATGATGTATGTGAGTTTTTATTAATTTAAAAATATGTTTCAGTTCATTGTGATGTAGTTTAATGATAAATTATTCTTAATTTATGTTGATTGGTCAAAGGGAAATTTTGGGGCAATTAGAATTAGTCTTCAGTAAAATGGACATTACAGGAGCTACGAGAGGATTTTGGAGGTGATTCAAGTTGTTTTGGAAATATAATTCATATATATTTCTAGTTACATAATATTTGTCTCATGATGATGAATTTTTATATGTTTTTTAGGTCAATTTGTGGACAGGAAGATTTTTGGCTTTCCTAGACAGAACTAATTTTCCTGAAAGATTGAGTTAGTTAGTGCATGAAATGGATTGAGTGAAGATTTATATTACTTGTAATATTAATAGGGATTAATTTATAATGTAATGAATCTAATTGGAGGTCTTGAAAGTGTCAGAAAGGGTGTTAACTAGTTGCATTTTTAAAATTGTGTTTTAGGTAGCTTGATTTGGTGAAGGCAAAAATTGTTATGGTTTGAACTAGTGATTGTTTCATGATCTATAACTTGTTTATAAGTGTTATAAAGGTTATATAATTTAAATTTATCTGTCACATGCTATATTTTATGTGTTTTTTAATGATATTTAAGCCAAAAGGTGAAGACAAGTTGTTGTAAATAAGTTTTTTGTGAAGGCAATTAACCACTAGGCCCATTAAACAAAATAATCTGATTGGTTCATGCAAATTGCGACTATGGATGATGTTTAAATTTTATTGTAAACATTTGTGGTGAAATTTATATCATTATTAAAAATATTTTTTGGTGTTAGGATATTTTTATCATCCCAATGATGTGGTTTTGAGGATTTTTAGTGCATGGATGAAGGTTTTTGGCTAGGCCGACCTACTTGGGTCACTTGTGGATGTTATGATAAATTTTATGGGATTATTTTAAGTTTTTGGTTTCAAGATAAAGGAGGTAAACCCACATCATTTTGATTTTAATCAAGAAGAAGCTATAAAAGCATAGTCTTGGGTATTTTTTTGAACTAGTGTGTGCAAGAAGTACGACCTAGGTGTGAGAGTTTTTTAGGTTTATGAGCATGAACTGAGAACTGATCAAGTATGTGATAATTTTACTAAATATTTCAATCATGTGTGCAATATTTTTATACTTTAGGAAGTGAATAAAGTGTTAGTTTGAGAGCTATTGAAGACCTAGGGTATGAACAAGGGTTTCAAAGTGTTGTGAGTTGAATTTGTGATCTGTATCAGTTATGGTAGTATAAATACATTGTATATATTCTTAACAAGGTGGTTGAGTGTTTTTTTATCATCTTTGGTGGTTTTATCCTCCTTGTAGAATTGGTTCTTCACAAAATTAGGGGTTGATGCTCCTTGTAGGGTTGTATCTCTACTAAACTAGGGGTTGGTGCTCCTTGTGGAGTTGGTGCCTCAAAATATTTGAAACATATCAATAAAAATATTGTGTTTCAGTGGGTTTTCTTCCCTTTGAGGGTTTCCCACTTATATCTTGTGTATTGTTTTGTTTCTCTTGTTTGTTGTTCATTGCATATATGATATTTAATGGTTGCACACATTAATGGATGTTTAAGTAATCTTGTTTTTTTGAATAATTAAATCTTAAATTTGATTTAATTTTGAAAATACTTATTCAATTTCCCCCCCTCTCATTCCATTTTGCTTCCAATAATTTGTATCAGAGTGGGTCCTTTTGGAGAATTTTGATCACTTGAAAGGAGATCCTTGAAGAAAAAAAATGGCAATTGGTTCCTCTACCAACAAGGCACCTTTATTTAATTGTGTGAATTATGTTTTTTAGAGCTTGAGAATGAATAACTATATCATATCTCTAAGGTTTGATGTTTGGGAGACTGTGGAGAACGGATACACTCCTCATACCTATACTCCAACTAATGTTATAGAAAATAAGGCATGTAGTGATAACTCAAATGCTTTTAGTGTCATCATATGTGGTCTTGGTGAATCTAAGATGGGAAAAGTGATGCATTGAAAATCAGCAAAAGAAGCATAGGAGGAACTACAAGTTTTGTATGAATTTTACTCAAAGGTAATAATTTCTAAGATTCAAACTTTTATAAATCATTTTGAGTCTCTCAAAATGAATGATAATGTTGCATATCTTCTTAGAGTTGAAATATTGGTCAATAGCATGAAAGGGTTAGGTGAAGATGTGAAAGAAGAAGTTATTATTCAAAAGGTTTTAAGGTCACTACCTCCTAGGTTTGACTCTAAATTATCTGCTACTAAATACGAAAAGGATATAACTACCTTGAATATGGATGAGTTACATGGTTATTTAACTACTTCTGAGATGAGAATAGGTGATTCTAAACCAACAAATAAATAAATGGCCTTCAAATATGAAATGAAGGCTAAAATCAAGGAGGTGAAGGATGATGATGGTACTCCTAAAATTGAAGATGAAGAGATATTTTCCATGATGGCTAGAAGGTTGAAGCTTGAATTTGGTAAGTATAGAGGTAAACTTCCATTCAATTGTTTCAAGTGTGGTGAAGTAGGTCATTTTTTTGTGAAGTTTCCTCATAGGAATGAAAATTAAGATGTTGAAGATCACAAAGGTGATAACAACAAGAATAATTAAAATTTTGGTAATGGTAATAAGAAATTTAAAAAACGTAATTATAAGAAGGAAAAAAGAAGTTTATATACAAATGAATATGGGGAATTATCTGGTGCTAGTAGTGGTGTTTCAGATTTTGAATCTAAATCTTATCATGAAGACATAGGAAATGAGATAATGTTCATGACTAATGATGTAAAAAGGTCTTCTAGTGATGGATCTTCATTGTTAGGATATTTATATGAAGTTATTGCAGCTATTGTAATGAAGATAAAGTGGAAGGAAAATATGATCTTGAGGTAATTCAAAGAAAACGAAAACATACTAAAAAATAGAACAATAAGATGAGTTTACAGGTCAAGGAATATGAAAATCAAATTCACAAGATGGAAGAGAAGTACAAAGCTGAGTCTAGCAAGAAAAATGAGTCAATCTGATTATTATAAGAAATGGTAAAGTATAATGTTTCAAGGTTGAAAGATAAATAAATTTTTTGTTCAAAATATGAAGATATAGAGTTCCTAAGGGCTAAACTATGAGAGGCTAACAATAATACTATGTCCTGAAAAGTGCCAATGATCTAGACGATCTACTTGGAAAATATATATCATCAGGTGATAGAGCCGTTTTGGGCTTCAAAGAGGAATATAAAGGCAAGGAAGTGAAGCAAGAAGACATGGTTCCAAGAAAGTAAGTAGTTTAAGCTAGCATCAAGGAAGATAAAAAGGTGACTCTCATCAAAGACAATGTGAAATTAAGGTCAATTAGGCAGCCTAATGCTTCAAGGTATTAGAGATATTTAAATGGTCATTGTATTATTTATAATGGCTTTGGTCATGGGGAAAAATAATGTAGAAATTACTCTATATATGATCATCCAAGGAGGGACAATAGAAGTGAGTTTTCTAAACGTGTGGTCTGCTAAAATTGTAAAGAACAAGGTCATGTTGCTAGATTTTTCTTGTATGATTCACCTAGTCAAGATGAAGGTCACAAGAGGAATAATTCAGTGGTATATTACAACTGTAATGAGATTGGTCATGTGGAAAGGTTTTTCTTCTATGGCTACTCAAGAAAAAATCAGAGGGCTCAAGGTTCTAGAGTGCAAGGAGGTAACTTTCAAAGACCTAGAATGCATAACAATAGTCAAGGAAGAGTGTGGGATGCAAGAAGAGATAAGTTGTTTAATCAAATGTTAGATTTGATGAAAGGAAAGGTACAACTCAAATTTATAATCAGAAGAGAGAAGAAGAGGGATTTCTACAGGTGTCCAAGAGGGCGTGGGACCTCTTCAATACCTTAGTTTAGGTCATCATGGTGTTCATATGCCTCTATTATGATTCTTAGAGGTATATGACTCAATATGAAGCTTTGAAGTGAGGGGGGGGCTTCCTAAGTCAATGTGATATACCCTCATGATGTCAAGGTATGTCTTCTTAGGTGTTTTTGCTAGATTTTGTGGATCTGAGTTATTGATCATGTTGTATGAGCCAAGTTTTAACTCATGTTGTCTTCATGAGTACATGAATGTGTTCATAAGTCAGTGTTAGCATTACCATGGTGTATTTTCCATATGATTTGACTCAGTGTGTTCAAAATTCTTTTTGACATATCATATGAAGTTTGTAGTGCTATGGAATTCACAGAGTGAGTAATCTCTTTCTTTGTGTCTGATTTTAGAAATGTTGGTTGAGTTTGTGGTCTATGGAGTTTCATGGTGACAAGTTAGAGTCAAATTAAGCTGTATAAGGTTTTCATGAGTTGTAATTACATGAATCAAGTATGTCTTAGTTTCTATGTTGAGTGAGACTATGTAAGGGTCTCAATGGGAAAGTTATTATGTGATTTTTCTTTCAAATCTCCTTGGTTTTCCATTGATGTGGCACAATCATCTTATAGCCTTATTTTTCATGATTATCTATGTGCATGGAGTGCATGACATGATTTAAATTGTTAAAATGTCTTAGTATGAATTATTGAAGATGAAAATGTCACCAAATGATGACTTGATTAGGTCATAATCCCTATAAGGTTTGTGCTAGTGTTCTTGAAGGTTGTTAATGCTAGCTAAGGTGGATCCAAGAAATAAAATGATGTTTTTACCTCTAACTCATGACTCAAGTTATTATGAGTGATAGAAGATGTTTCTATAAAAAAAAATTTAAAAAATTTAGTACATGAAAGAAAAAATTATGCATTTTATAAGCTTATCTTCCCTGACTTGGTCCTCATAGTGCTTATGAGAAGTATGTATGGAAATATGTGTTTGAAGGAGTAAATGGTTTATTCCAATGCTAAAACTTTGTACAAATCATCTTGACATGGTGGTCTTCAGGATTCAAGAGTATTAAGTTCCTAAGAATTTTTATATTCTTGGGAATATTTGACATAGTTCAGGTTGACAGTGTTAGTGACAAGGAGACCTAATTGAGGAGGTGTATCTTCCAAAGTGGGCATGTTTCCTTTCGAGTGAGTTATCAAGATTCATGACAGATTTTAAATGTAAAAAAAGCTATTTGAATCAAGATAAGTTTCTTCATGTAAGCTTCTACATAAAATTTTTGATGTGTTTCTCATTCACATAAGGGCTAATAGGTTGTTAGTGTGTATTTAATGATGTGAAGAAGGTATAGTAAGTTTTTGACAAACTCTTTGAATTTTTAAGTCATAAATAATAATGTTGAACTTTTAAAAAGTGTTACATGGCCATAAGAAATTAAAATTGTATAAAGGTATTATAAGGAGTAATCTTGGAGCATTTTGAGTTGTGACTTATATTAGTACTGACCTATAAGTCTCTATTTTGTATCTTTTGAGGTCCTTTAAGGATTTTGTCTATATTTAATTATCTTAATATTATGTAATGAGTTAAAAAGTATGGTTCCTAATGCATAAAATCATTCAAATGTGGATTCTATGTGAAGAAGTATAATTTAGTAAATGGCTAAAGTGGGTCATTGTGATCTTCCTTAAGTATATAAAAGGATAAGAATTGGTCTACATCATATTTTGATGGGTCTGAATCTCAAGGAGGGTGAGTATGCATTTGGAAAAGGAATAAAGGTCTTAAAGTGTGATCATGGGTATGTTCAAGAATGTTACTTTCTGTTATTTGGTTCTTGAGAAAAATGTCTCTCTACAGGTACATAGTGCAAAAAGTAGTGTGTGGGTTTCTTCAAGCTTAATATGAATGACGTGCTATCTCATGAAGAGGTTAATCAATGTATATCATGGTCAAGGTGAATGAATGATCAATTATTAGTCATGAAATTCTAAATCATGAATGACTATAAGGTGACAAAGATATTTGATCAATCACATGACTGAGAAGGTGAAAAATTGAATGTTATAGGTTAGATAACAATAAAAACTTCATTCTTGTTGAGGTATAGCTATGCACTGATAAATATATCTATGGCGTTTGAAGTTATTGAGAAATAATAAGGTGCTCCTAGGTATTTCAAATCTTGAATGGTGTTTTTATTCATATCTTGAGAAATTTGATTAGCTACAGGTGCGAACAATTTTCTTAACAGGTAGAGCATGTGATATTCGCAAGAATATGGTGATTCTAAACTTGAATTGGTAAGATACTCCAAGAATTATTCGTATGATGATTGTAATAAGAATCTACTGAGGCATGTAGTTGGCTTTGTCTATGAAGAGGTTACTTGACTCAGTATGTACAGTGTTACAGTGTTTGGATTTCAAAGGTGAAAAGTGTATGTCAAGCCTAGCTATGGCATGTTAAGATACATTCAAAATGGTCTACGAGGTATAGAAGTGTGTTTCATTCCAAAATTCAAGTATGTGTCTACTAGAATGTGTTACGACTTGAATTTGTCAATTTTTCTCTAAAGTTGCAACCTATAGGCATATAGGCGTTATTTAGTGCTTACAAAAAATGCTCAATGCCTAATCTTGATAGGGGGTACGTATATGATCTTATTGAGGGTACTCTAGGTGATTTAAATTGTTAGTAAGGTATTTTATTGACTAGATGAAGCTAATTTTAGGGGTAAGGATGATGCTTTGATGGTTTTCATGATACAAAAGATCTAAAAATATGATTCTACAAGTATACACAGTGTGTATGATTGAGATCAATAAGAGGAGCATGTATAAGTGCTTCTAGGATGGTGACATTGTTGATTGAAAGGATTTTGAGGTATGTGTTTAGTGTATTCTCCAATAAAAAGAAAGGTATGGGTCATGATTGCATTATTTCATCCCAATATGACTGTCATATACTGAAAAGATGGTTTAGGGTAGGGCCAAAGTGATTAAGTTGGTTTCTTTCGAAGATAACAATGTAAGTTGCTTGAATTTGTGCTTGTCTACTAGACATGATTGTATTAAGCCCAGGGGAAGTGATGGAGATATATATCAAAGGGTGAATGGTATGTTATATCATGTCAAAATTGGTCTCAAAACCACTGATAGGTCCATTCAGGGACTTATGTTCTCAATGAAGGATGTTGACAAGAACATGTAACTAATCAAGTCATTGTTCCTAGAAAATCAATGCAAACCAAAAATTGGAGGTAAGAAGGATGTTTTTGACTCTTGTGCATCATTTTTGGCATAATCATGAGGAAGTTGCTTCAGGTACAAGACTATTACAGTGGCTAAGAACAACGTTAGAGGTAAAAGGACAAGTTTTTACATGCCTAAAGATGAATGATGGTGTAATTACTCCTAGAAAGAGATATGATGGTGTTTTATTCATGTTTATTGGCAATATTAGATGATATATGTGCTCTACCCATGGGGAGCATAATGTCTACATGCTTGATAAGAGGCTTAAAATGAGGTTTTTGAGTGAAATTTCAAGATTTTGAGCTTGTTTGAGATCTTTGGTTGATGTTTCAAACCAAAAAGTGATCATATGAAGCTGAGAAATATGAAGTGCATGTCAGTACTAGTATGCCTTTGTCATTAATGTAAAAATGGGGAGAATTTCATGTGGTTTTCCATCAATGACAAAGGGGGAGATTGTTGACATGATGTTGTTTAGGTTTTTTCATTGATGCAAAAAATAATTAATGATAAATTAGATAATGGAGTAATGGAATGTTTATTATGATGATGACATGATGATTCAGAGGTATTCATGGTGAAATCAGTTGATTCGGTGAGGATGGCTTATTCTTGCAAGCCCAATAAGGTGAACTAGTTACCCTAGGTGACAGTGTATAGAGATTAGAGATTATTGGTAGCTATAGAAGTATGTTAAAATGAAATAGAGAATATTTTGGTAGTTATTGGATACTCATATGAGTTGTAGGGTACAGATACATGTTGGTGACAATGATTCAAGTGTTCATTTGGACCAAGTATGGTTCTTAAATTGCACGAGGATGAGCTATGGAGCTATATGAGCTTAAGGATGCATATACGCAGGTGTATTATGGTGTACTAGGCATGTTAGGACCATTTATAGTGTTTCTATGATGTGTTATGAGGTTATTTTAGTTGATTATAACTTCTATAGTGTAAAAACCTAAAGGGTAACTATGAAAATGAGATAGGATGGAGATATGGAGAAATTTTTGAGCCAGGATAATGATTTGAGATGATTCAAAGGGGTGTATTTGAGGTGTGAGAATTTTTTTGAATCATTCTGTAATGAGAATTTCAAGTTATGATATTTTTGTTGAAATAGGGTCAAGAAGAAGGGCATTTCTAGCTCGAATTGCACATTTTGATGCTCACCATAAATTGTGTGCTTTTTATGGGACATTTTGTATTTAAAATATGTTTATAAATATAGTATATAAGGTTTAAAAATAATAATTAGGTCATTTTATTGTCTTTTTTTTATGAACAAATGTTAAGAAGGTAAACTATTCATTATGTGTTTGAAACCATGGCTTGATAGTAGTTTGAGAGATTTCCTTCCTGAGTAGCCAGTTTTTATTGATATTTCTTGTATGATGATTGTAACATGTATATTAATCCTTAATATTTCCAAAAAGGTATGGTATAGGTTATGTTGATGAGTGGACCCCACTCAAATAGGTCAGTTCATAAAGAAGTTCAATTTGGGATAAGGTTGTACAAAGTATTTGTAAATTAAATGACCATTATATGATGAATGTGAGTTTTTATTAGTGTTAAAATATGTTTTAGGTCATGGTTATGTAGTTTAATAGGTAAGTATGTTTCATTTATGTTGACTAGTCAAAGAGTAGTTTTGGGGAAATTAGAAGCAGTCTTTAGTAAAATGGACATTGCAAGAGATACAAGAGGATTAAGGAGGTGATTTAAGTTGTGTTGGATATATAATTCATATATATTTATAGTGACATAATTTTTTTATAGTTATTAGGATTTTTGATATGGTTTTTAGGTCACTTTATGGACAAGAATATTTTCTACTTTCCAGGACATAACTAGTTTTTCTGAAAGATTGAGTTAGTTAGTGAATGAAATGGATTGGGTGATGGTTTATATCACATGGAAAATGAATATTGATGAATTTTTAATCCAATGAATCCATTTTTAGGTCTTTAAAGTTTCAAAAATGGTGTTAACCAGTTACATTTTGAAAACTAAATTTTAGGCAGCTTAATTTGATGAAGGAAAAAGTTGATATGGTTTGAACCGGTGATTGTTTCATGAGCTCTAACTTGTTTATAAGTTTTATAAAGGATATATAATTTTCATTGAGTGGTAACATGCCATATTTTAGGTGTTCTTTGATTATCACTAAGCCAAAATGTGAAGACATGGTGCTGGAAATAGATGTTTTGTGAAGGCAATTAGCCACTAGGCCCATTCAATGAAATAATCTTATTGGTTAATGTAAATTTTAAACATGTATGATGTTTAAATGTTATTTTAAACATGTTTGGTGAAATTTAGATCATGAATAAAAATATTTTTTTGTGTTAGGATATTTTTCTCATCCCAATGATGGGGTTTTGAGGATTTTTAGTGCATGGATGAAGGGTTTTGGCTAGGCTGGCCTAATTGGGTCACTTTTGGATGTTATGATAAAATTTATGGGATGAATTTAATTTTTTATTTTTGAAATAAAGGAGGGAAATATACCTCATTTTAATTCAAATAAAGAAGAAGCTATAAAAACATAGTTCTAGGTGCTTTTGTGAATTAGTTGTGTGTGTGCAAGAAGTGCGAACTAGGTATGAGCTTTTTGTAGGTGTGTGAGAATGAATTTAGAACTAATAAAGTGTTTGATAGGTTGAATAATTACATCAGTCATGTGTGCAATATTTTTATTCTTTGAGAAGTGAAGAAATTTCTAGTTTGAAAGAGATTAATACCTAGGGTTTGAAAGTGTTGTGACTTGAATTTGTGATCTCTATCAGTTTTGGTAGAAGAAATACATAATATATATTATTCATAAAGTGGTTTAGTGGCTGTTTTATAATCTTGGGGGGTTATAGCCTCCTTTTGGAGTTGGTTCTTCATAAAATTAAGGATTAGTGCTCCTTGTAGGGTTGTAGTTCTACTAAACTAGGGGTTGGTGCTCCTTATGGTGTTTGTGCCCCACTAAATTTGAAACATATCAATATAAATATTGTGTTTCAGTGGTTTTTCTTCCCTTTGATGGTTTCCCACTTATATCTTGTGTCTTTTTTTTCTTCTCTTATTCATTGCATATATAATATTTGATGGTTGCACACATTAATGGATGTTTAAGTGTTCTTATATTTTTGAATAAGAAAATATGATATTTGATTTAATTTTAAAAGGAATAATTCACCCACCCTCTCATTATATTTTTATTCCCACATAGGGGCCAAAAATGTGATCACTTCAGGCATTCCAACCACTAGCATAGGTGGGTCCAAAAGATGTGATATGACAACCCTACATTGGGAATATATATCAGTGACCCAGGAGTTATATTAATGGGTGATGGTTTAATGATCCAAGAGTGAAATTCCATAAGAGAAACAAGAAAAATTTCTCAGACACCAGTAAGTGATGCTTATTTGGGTCATGTTGTGGATTCCACTCATAATCCCTCTTGATTAGAGTTGTTTATTCTTGTTTGCAAAACCTAAAATGACCCCAATCTAGGGGATTCTGAGGGGAATCTGCCTTGATTCGAGTCATTTTTGTCTTGTTTTGTTATGTTTTTAGCTTGTTTTGTTCAGATTCGCCTTTTGTTTTGTTTATTTTAGTACCAAGGGAAGTTTTGAGCGTTACATTCATGCATAAATTCCATACCAAGGTTAGCACAATTAATGATATTGGACCAAGTGTTAATTACATGACCTTGACTATCAACAACAGATTGGTTGAAATTAAATCCATTTAAGTTGAATTCCATAGTGTTGATTACTAGAGAAGTAAACCAGATACCTACTACTAGATAATTAGCTAAAAATAAATGTAGAGAATGCGAGTTGTTGAAACTAAACTACCCGTGACCCAATAAAAACCGAAGATTCCTAATAAGAGTCCAAAATATCCCACACGATTAGTTATAAATGCTTTTTGAAAATAATTATCCGTAGTGGGTCATGTAAATCAGAAACCTATCAATAAATAGGAATATATTCCCACTATTTCCCTATATATATATATATATATATATATATATATATATAGTAAATTAGGACTAATAAATAGTCCCAACATAGAATCATTCAAAAAGTTGAGATTTGGCCCAGTACAGATTTCGTGAACACCATCATGGAGGTGACATTTCATTATGTTTATTTTTGGGAGACCCATGTAGTGAGTAGGGTCCCTTGATATTTTTGGAGACAAGCACCCATGGTGATACCAACATTGCCACCATACCAGCATCGTCATATCCGAGAGGCTATAGGAGAAGAGGTTAGGGTACTAACACTTTGACCCTGCAGGATATGGGTAGTGGGAACACATTTTCAAAGGAAGAAAATGTTTGATTGGGATACAAAAGGCACACCAAAAATTATATCAATGAGTGGTTTGGAGGAGGGATCCTATAGAGGATCTGCAGATACAAGACCAAAAGTCAGAGGTACATGTAGAGAAATTCCTAGTACCATAAGATAAGGATATACATAACTAACAACATTAATTAAAGAGTACAAGATGTGATGGCTAGGAAGAGGATACTTGATGTCATTAATGGTTCAAATGGTCATGCATCTAAGATAGAGGCCTAGACCATAACATAGAGGGGATATGATTTATGTTCCCTGAAATAGGTGGGCACTGTATGTGGTAGCCATACCTCGGCATGATGATGAGGCAATGAAGGTGGTGAGTGACTGCAAAGAAAGTTAGACTATCTTAGAGAGATTGGGGCATCTAGGTATGTGATGTGATCTTACTTAGATGTTTTTTTATAAATATATTCAATTCGTATTGGTATTTGTGAGTAATATATGTCATTTATTGGTTTTCCATATTAGATGGCGGAGGATTGGCACTCTCTAATTGAGAGTGCCCACCATGATATCTTGGAACTAGTGTTGGATGTCTAGTATATTGCAATGATGGTGGATATGGCAGCATCATCGGCTAGGGATTCATTGAGCTCATTTCTTCTTTTGGGAGAGGCATCTAGGAAATTACAGAGATATTAGGATTTATAGGAATTGTTACGCATTGAAGAGCATAGATATGATGTTTCCGAGCTTATTGTAGGAATAGGCAGTGCTGGTACAGGAGTAAGAAGATCACCTCTCAAATGCACAGAGATTTTCAGAGCAGACTACTTTGCTGGAGACCCAGATGGCAAGATCACAAGGAGATGCCTCCACAACTCAATCTAGGACAAAGTCCCTATCTCACACAGCCAGATCCAGTAGTACATGTCCATCATCCCAAAGCATCCGGAGACCCCCACAAAGGGTGAGGGTGCTTGAGCCATATTGTAGATGGGTTAGAGCCATTTTGTATGATTTTTTCGATGTATAAAACTTGATTCTATATATATATATAGGATGATTTTTTAATGACATTTGGGTAGTTCTGGTGTTTTTTTGATGATTTTCTTATCATTTTCTTACTTTCCTCATGTATGTATGTGATAATACTATGGTACTTAGGAATAATGATAATGTTATTAGATTGGTAAATCTGACGAGAATGGGATCGATAGGATAGCTCAACCCATGCAATGTGAAAAATAAAAGAGGCAAATCAAGGCTAAGATGTCCAATGGTAGTATACTAGGGAATGATTGATAAAATCGATCCAAGCAAGGCCATAAGCTTAAAATAATATGCATAGAATGCCATGGAAATTGAGTAGGAAAAATTGGGGTGAATCGGATCCAAAATAGGCGGAGTCAGGACCAAGGCACTCCATCAGTAAGAGAAACCAAGGCGTAACATGGTGATAAATCCAAGCAGAGTGAATAGTCCTAATAAGATATTTGAGATAGTGTGACAAAACCAAGGGGGAATCAAGATCCCAAGTTAAGATAGAAGGTGTTTTTGTAAAACTCAAGTGGGGGCTAAGATCCCAAGCCAATATAAGATATTAGGCCAAAGAAATAAAATAAGATGTAATTAAGGTATTATAGATAACTAGGCATCAGGGGGGAAAGATCATAATGTATCGGTGATAATATCATCAACTTGATACAAAATGTGGCTTTGAGCACAAGTCATGAGGTCCTCAATGGCATCTTTTGTAATAACAACATTTTGTAGAACTTCAGGCCACATGGAAAATAAGGTATTGTTGATCCGATCCTATAGTCGGGTGATAATGTCATGTCAAACATCATCTATAGTGGGATGAGGATACGGTGAGGTGGTGGTCCATAGATAGTTATCATCTGGTTGGTATAGGGGAAGGTTTTTAGTCTTGAGAGGAATTGGGTCCATATTTTTGATTGCAGGAAGAAATGTTGGGAATGGGACACTTTCTACGTAGAAGCTGATAGTCAGAATCAATGTGCATGCAATACCCATTACGAGATCAAAAGAAGGGAGCAGAAGTGAAAGGTTGTGTAGCCTTAATGTTTGGGCATGTTTGACCTCATCTTCAAGATTATTCATGTGGCATTGATAGGATCTACAATTTGAAATGTTGTGTCTAAGGGCCTCTATTAGAATCACAATAGACTGATAGGGGTGAATAAGTCATTACAAAACTTTAATCAATTTCAAATTTGCTTATTTAAACCATAAATAATTCATTCATTCATTAATGTGTGCAAATAATTCAATCAAATCAATATAATCATGTAATAGATTAAATAACATAAGATATAAGTGGAAAAACATCAAGGGGAAGAAAACACACTAAAACTTTGGTGTCCCCAAGATTTCACCCTAAAATTTAGGACTACCCCTTTTTAAATTTTTCGTTCCTTTAGAGTAACAAGTCATGTTTTTGCGTTTTGTTTTTCCTATGGTTTCTTGTGTTTCTCTAAGGTATCTCTAGGAATTCATAGAGCCACATTCGCCAAATACTCACATGCTGAAGCTCACTCAATTCCTTCTCTAGACTTTGTCTCAAAGCATTTTATTTATTTTTATATTAAATAAATAAAATTATTTTTAAAAGAGGTTGAGCTAAAACTAATAAATTTGTTTTATATAAAGCACTTCACCCCATCATTATTACTGTAGAACTTTCACCCGGGTAGGGATAATTTTAGTGGCGGATATTTGTAATATGGCGAAAATTTCATTTTAGGAAAATTTGAAAAGGTGATTTTTTTGGAGCGGGTCGGTGTCCTGTTTGCCTAAAATTTATAGTATATATATTTTTCAGGGTCAGCTTCACCTAAATTTGAAAACATATCCTATAAAAAACTAGGTGATTCACTAGGTAGTATACTATGGTACTACCACAAGTAGCTTACCAATACTATGAACTCGCATACTCTAAGCACCAGATATTGTTGTTAGCCTGTTAGTAGTTTAGAGTCAGGTGATAGATGATATTTGTTGATACGTGATAGGGATATAGTAAATGGATGACAAAGATGTATTGCAGACGTGTGATAAGGGGGTTAGTTGTTGACACACGATAGGGATATAGTTGACGCGTGACAAGGGAGTTAGTTATTGATGCGCGACAAGGGGGTTAGTTTTTGACATGTGATAGAGATATAGTTGACATGTGACAAAGTCACTTGACATGTTGTTAACGTGTGATAGGGATAGTTGACGTATTGTTGATGCATGATAAGGGTGTTAGATGTTGATGCATGATAGGGATTATGATAGTTAACACGTGACAGGAATTTTATCTCTAACGCATAGCTTGGTTCTTTTGCTGACGCAAGAATTTGTTCAGAATAATGGAAGGTACTAGTCCTCAGAATGCAAAGACCCTAAAAGTAACTAAGAAATCTCAGAAGTCCCTGTTCAAGTATTTTGGAAACTCTACTGATAATAATATTGCAACTACCAACAACCATATAGCTACCACCAGAAAGAATTAGAATATTGACTGTGTGGAAGGTAATATTGAGGTGGACATGCATTATGCAGAGTATCAAACAAATGACACCTACGATAATATGCCAAATCTTGAAGATATAGCTGTTGAGATGCTAGATCTTGAAGATATTCTTCCTGTTGGGGTGCAACCAAGAGTGCATCAAGATATCACACATACAAATACTCAACAAAATGGAATAGAGAAATCAAATTCAAATTCTTGTTCATGAAAGAGGAAACCAGGTGATTGTGATATTGCTCAAAATTCTACTCAAAAAATAAAAACATTGAAAATGAACAAGTATATGAGGACCATTGGCAGGACATACAAGTTTGATTGGGTAGCCAAATTTCTATTTATCAAACATATACAATCATCTAATTCAGAAGAGATCCCATCTGAATGTACATGTACAATATGTATGTGGAAATTGGGAAATCAAAAAAAATGCAAATGAAGCTGGACACTATAGAAAAACATCGCGGAAAACAATATTTGACTATAATGAGGGCGGATGGCCAAAAAACCAAAACACACGTGTCTAAAAATGAAAAAGAATGCATGCATGTTAAATATGCAACAGATTATGAAGTAGAGCAGAAAAAAAGTAGTCATCTCGTGGAAAAGGGAAGAATGATCACATCGCAAATTGGTAAGATGAATCAAACAAATCTACATACAAAACTCATACAATTCTCTACTTTATTTCACATACTAAAGAAAGGAAGACCGATTTTGGATTTCCTCAATTTCAAAGTTTTGTATCAATATAATGGAATTCCAAACATACCTCAGTCTCATTGGTATGAAAGTAGTGGATGGGAAATGGAAAAATTCCTTTCGATGATAGAGAAGGAATATTTGAAAGAGAATGTAAAAAAATCAAAGTTTATCTCTCTTTCAATTGATGAAGTGACAATAGTCAACAACACTGCATGGGTATGTATCCACGTCTATACTTTAGAAAATCATATAAGGACACCTCATCTATTGGGTGTTATGACAATGGTTGAAAATTGTAATGCCGAAAACCTACATAAAATTTTTGTTTCTCATTGTAATGATATTGTTGGAATGATTCATTACGAAATTCCTACAAAGTTGGTATGCATGGGAGAAGATGGTGCATGTATCATGAAGGGTCACTGAACAAGGTTGTGTGTTAGATTATAAACAACAATGGCCCCATATATGCTACCAGTTCACTGTATGGCTCACAAAATTAATTTAGCATATACAATGGTAAGAAACTATGAAAATGTTGCTAAATTAGAAGACCTTATAAGATAACTTCATGCCTATATGGAAAGCAGCCCAAAGCAATTTATTAAGTTCTAGAATTTTACAATTGGAATTACAGATGGAATTTTTTTTTTGAAATATGTTGAGACGAGATGGACCTCTTTGTATGAACCTACATGTAGAGTTCGTGAGGAGTATCCTTCATTGGTTGGTTTCATGCACAAATATCGTCATGAAGTTGATAGGGTGAGGGACTTGTTGTTCCATTTAACTGAGTTGAAGACATTGCTTACATTGTTTGGTATTCTTCTAATGTTACAAGAGATCAATACACTGATGAAGAATGCATAGGGGAGATTAATCTATATTGTGGATTTTATACAGATGAGAAAAATGGCATGTCAAAGTCTTGATATCTTGTATTGTTCCTAAGATAGTTTTGATACACTTGTTTTCAAGAATTGGAAAGCTTTATTAGATCTTAAAAATCCTAGTAACTATTTGAGATTTAATATCCATGATCACCTCTACATCACTGTTAATGGGAGGGACATACCACTGCACATTTTGTAAAAATGTCAAGATATTACAGGATTAGAATGAGAAGATGTTCCTGTGACACATAATCTCTTTGAGTCTGTTATAGTTGAAACAAGAATAAAACTTTAACAAATTTCAAAATCTTTATCATCACAAATTAGAGAACATTTCTCCAAAGATAAAATTCTTGAAGTAATGGGTGTGATGAGTCCTAATTTGTGGAATACTCAAGGTGGTCATGTAGAATTTGTAAGAAAGCATTTCCATAAATCCATGGGTACAATAAAGGAACATTTCACAAAGAATTCAGAGTTCAAGGGTATGGAAATCAAAGGTATACTGAATGCTGATTTATTAAAGTTTCAATCAAAAAAATTTGCAACAACAATGAGGAACCAATATAAAAATTTAGACGAACCTTCTAAAAGTGGTGCTATTACAAGGTTGTGGCAAGGAATCTATTAAATTTCTATCTTACAAGAATATATCAGTGAATATTTCAGATTATACGAGTTATGCCAAACAATGATTTTGGGGTCTGTGGAGGATGAAAGGGTTTTCAGTGCATTATCATTTATAAAATCAAAACTGAGAAACAGGTTGGATAAAAATCTAGAAAGTTGCATGAGGTGTTATGTATATTGCTACTCCATGGAAACCTTTCCTTTCGATAGAGCAATTGCGTATTGGAATTCCATTTGAGAAAGAAGAGGTGAATAATACAACTACAAGTACAATTGTTCCCAATGTTGAGAGTGGAATTGGTGCATCGTCACACTCTATAGAAGAGAACATCGATTTTGAAGAATCTATTGATAATGGATTGTTTCAACTTTAAAAAGGTATCTCCTTCACCTTACTTTTATTGTTTGTCACCTTAAATTTTGTTTCAACTCTTGTTATCATTAAAAATGTTACAGGTATATATATTTACATTTATTTAAATACATTTTTTTTTTGAAAACGTGGGTTGACATCCATCTGAGGAAGCTGGTACTTCTCAGGACTGACAATGTCAGGTAACTCACCCATCTATCTACTAATCCATTTCTCATGTTGAGTTTTCTTAAAACAAAGATCTAGCACACTACTAAGGATGATTTCATAGCCATCTAAAACACTAGAGGTAACTTAAACCCTAGCATATGACCTTTCTTTATTTTTTACAATTATGTTGAATTTATTTTTATATTTGTAAAATGCTTTGATATATTTTTTAAAATTTATGGGATAAAATCACACAATCAAATTTTACAAAGAGGAAGATTTTTCCATATTATACAATTCATAATCCATGATCCATTATACAATTCATCATCCACGATTGTGCTTGAAGCTAAATCTACGTCCACATAAAATTCATCATCATCCATATATATCATATCATATCCTGACACTCCAATTATTATTAAATTCATCATATCATTATCATAATCTTGACACTCTAATTATTATTAAAATAATTATTTATCTATTTTAAATGTGCAGAAACGTCTCTATCCTAACCCATTCCATTTTTTTACAACAATTATCCATTATCATCATTCATAATCATCTATATACATTCTAATGTCATCATATCATTACAAGTATAAAGAAGAAGAATTTGAGAACGTTTAAATGTCGTTGTCGTACAACATTCTAAATTTTCTTTAAAAATTATCCATTATCATCATCTAGATTCCATGATCATGCTTGAAGCTAAATCTACGTCCACATATAATTCATGATAACTATGAGACTGATTCTATTGTAGTTTCATCATCCACATCTAATGCAATCATCATTACAAGTAGAGAAGAAACATAAATTCCATATACAATCTAGAAATTCTATACATAATATATAGGAAGTTATAAAATTATAGATTATATAGTATTTCAAATTTTCAAAGGCTATTAAATTCAAGTTTCAACTTTCAAATCCAGATAATAAAATTCAAATGCAATGACCATCACATTCAATGTTTCAAATTTTCAAATATAGATTCAGTTTTTCAAGTTTCCACACTCAATAATGAATTTTTTCAACCCTCAATTTTTTGTACCCCTTAACACTCTTGTACTCCTTTCCCCAATGGATTCTCCACCTATACCCTTTCCCCAATGATAGAAATAATCCCAGAACTTATGAGATCTTCTACAACACTATCTAGATTTTTTAAAATTCTTTCTTTTTTCTTTGTTGCATCTCCATGGGATAGCAAATTTGGATCAGCAGTTGCCTTGGTTTTGAATAAAATTTCAGGGTCGAAGTCATGCTCTTTAATTATCCCCTTCAGTGCATTGTTTTGTTTGTTAATCAAAACAATATTTTCCTTCAAATTCTTCACTGTGGATAAACTTTTCTTCATAGTTTCCAAGTGAACTTGGAAAATCTTTGCTTGACTCTTCAAATTTTCATATTTCAACCACGCAAAAAAAGTGATGTCAATTTAACATATTACTAAAATAAGAAAACTTTAAATTAACAAAAATAATTGTTTGAAAGTGATAATACTTAGGACCACTCTATTTCTCTCGACATTTGCAACTGCTACCAGATCCTTATCCTTAAACCATTTGTTAAAATATTCCTGGGCCTCAACACTAATATTTTCCAATTTGTTTAATGTCTTATCCAAAATGTCATCTTTATAGTTGTTGTTATACGTGATAGTCCCACTTCTTACTTAGGTAAGTAAGGAATCCATATTCGTAGGTTGATTCTGGACTGCAGCGTATAAAATATCCCTTTGCCAATAATTTCATATTGAATTATTATCTCATTGATAAGTACTTTATCCCTTCTCTCCCATTCTATGAGCTAACTGATATGAGGTAGAATAAACTCATCGACATGGGATTGAAAATCATAACCAATTAAGTTCTCTAAAGGAAAAGGTAGTAACTGTTCACCATATGTATTTGATGAAGAGGATCTTGCTGGAGAGGTATGGGGGCTTTCAGGTTGATCAAATGCTAATTTTTTTTGCCTTTGGGTGGCCTGACCTTTTTTGTGATAAAATAAATAAATATTCAAACAAATAAATCTAAATTGAAATGTAATTCAATATGGTAAATTATGTTGAAATAGAAGTATACCTGCTGGCCTTGAATCATCTCACGTGTATTGAAAAATCTAGTTGGGTCATTGCTATCAATTCCCAAGTAATCTTCATATAAATTTATATTATTTAAAACCGATATGCCCATTATGCTGGGTAATCCACCAACTGAGAGGTTTGGAATTCGAAATGAGGAGGCAATGTTTAGTGTCCCACTAGGGGCTGGAGTAATTGGCACGTGTTTACCAATGTTATTTTTTCTTGAGCCTCTGGTTGGAATTTTGAATATTATTGGTGGAGGAGGGGGCAGTGTCGTTGTTTGTACAGAAGGAGGAGGACTGCAATGTGCTCAAAAGTTCAAGAAACAACATATGAAAAACTAGAAAAAAATGCAAAAACTATGAAATTAAACAAATTACTATTCAAAATTTGTACCTTGTTGTTGAGGGGTAGCTTGTTGTGGTGCTTGAGGTGGCCATGTTGGAGTAGTAACTGGTGGTTTTTGAGTTGTCTGTTGTTGGGATTGTTGAGGTGGTTGTTGAGAAGACACAAATGCATGCGACTGAACTGAGTGAGTTGGGGAAGATGGTTGACTTTGAGAAACACGTGTATGGTCCAAAGCCCCTGCAATGTCATCAACATACAATTTTATGTCAATTCAATAGGGTAAAATTTAAATGGGAAAATGAAAATACAAATTTGTAATTTGTAAATAGTACATGTAATGGTATTACTTCTCTGGCATTTAACAAATTCAAATGGTTGGGGGTTTAGAGATGAGTGAGCTTCCATTTCAGATTATGAATCTCCCAATGCCTCAGCATGTTTTTGTCCTCTTTCTCTTGATGCCACCTATTTTCAGGGAAGGGCCCCCATAAATCTTCTTTGCAAATAGTAAATAGTTAATAACTTTTTTCAGTGTAATGTTAAAATACAAACTTTATAGTTTATACATGTTGTTCTTCAAATGGAATTGAAAAATTCATCAATGCCTCATTTGTGCAAGTGGGAATTAGTTTGTCTTTTAAAGGCCAAGGAGATAGTTTGTGGAGTAAATGACATGTTCTTTTGAAATATTTGCATTTGTAATGTCAGTTCTTTTTTTTATAAAAAGGTGCACCAATCAAATTTTTGTTTTGAAATAGTTGCAACAATGTATGCAATGGCATAGTTTGGTATATCTATTTACTGACCCTACAAAAATATTCTGGATTGAAAGAAGGAAATCATAGCAGAAAGAAAGTGGTGTGCAATTGTTTGCATATCCACACCATGTCTGGATTTATTGACATGATCTACAAATGCCAAAAAATAGTTGGAATTAATATAAATTAAAATTGTATCAAAATCAAAAAATGAAGAATGAAAATAATTTACACTTATAATCAACATGGAAACTAAAATTTGATTTCATATATTTCTTATCTTTAACGAGTGTTTCCTTCATTGTAGCAAAGGGTAAATTTTTGAATGGGAGGCCTATAAACCGATGAATATCAGATGGGTCGATACCAAATTGAAATAATCAGTCGTCGTCCACAGCAACATTTAACAGACTGTCTTCTATATTGTACGAGAAGAGAAGGTAGTTCAAAATATCTTGGTGTATTTTGAAATGGGGCATCTTAATGAGCCCACCAAACTCACATGCATAGATCAAATCCTTGTATTCTGAAGTCATTTATAAAATAGTCTAGATGTGGGGGCACAAAGGATTCCTGTAGAGTATCTTGCCTATGGATAGGGCTTGTGGGTTGACTGGAGTTTCCTCTTGATTTTTTTCTTGAGCTTGGGATGCACTTATAGTCACAATTGTAGTTCTCCTTGAGCTTGATTATACCTGACTTGGATAATGGATTCCTTTATACAAGAAAATTTAAGATCCAGAAAGTGTAAATATGAAAATAACAGGAGGGAGGGTATTTATAGGACAAAACAAGGGTCAACAAGCCTTGTTTACACGCGTAAATAAGGCTCATTTTCACATGTCAACAATGCGTCAGTGTCTGAAAATATGTAGTCTCTCTAGCTCAAAAAAAGTGGGCAAAAATTCAGTTATGAAAAATTGGTAAATTCACCTTTCACTGAAACTGGTTCTGGGGATATTCACCAGGTATTTTCCACCTCCAATTTCCCAGAGGTGTCTTAAAATGAACCCTAGACCCGAGGGGAAGAGTTTTTTCAAACTATATAATTAGAGAATTTTTTTGAGAAATTGCTTGCAACTTCTTTTGGGTTTTGGTTTTATTTTATTTCTTTCTTGTTTTTGTTTTTGGTCTTTCTCTATTTTTCCTTTGGAAATATTGTAGCCTATTAGTTCTTCATGTCATACCTTTTCTTGGGCCTAGGGTTTTGAAAACTTATCTAGTGTTTTTAATTGTCAATCAATTTGTTTTTCAAAGCTTGTATTTGAAGGTAACCAGATCAAACAAGAGGAAAGCTCAATATTTTTTCCTTGCCTAAGGTTTAATCCAGGTTGAATAATTAAACAAATTTTGGATTTGGAAGAGTTTGTCTTCCTTTTGTAGAGTATCCATGGCCATGGAAGAAAAAGCAACATTATGGAGGGTCAATCAAGGGGAAAAATCACTCAGGAAATTATGTGAGGATCAAAAAAGATTCTTCTAGTGCAAGTCATGTTTTTTCAGAGTCCTAGGAAGCTTCTGTTCCTCTCTAATTTCCTTGTAAATATTTAAAATGAGTTTGTAAGCTAAGTCATGGATTTTGAGCTGCATGTCTTCTTCAATTTCCATGCATTTTTTAAAAAGAATATTTCTAAGAGAAATTTGTGGTTTTCCAAAGCTACCTTCATCTTTCGAAATCCATGAAACTTTAAAGTCAATTTTTTTGTGCAAGTCCTGATTTATAACTACCCTTCCTCTCCAAAATCCACACAATTCTAATAAATAACCAAAGTTAATTATTTTTGTTAAAGAAAGGAAAAACAACGTTACTTAAATTTTTCGTGAATTTTTACATCATGGTCTCCTAGTTTTAATGCAACCTTCCTTTTATTTTCCATGCAATTGCTATTAAAAATCATAAAGGAAATTTCAAATTGGAAATCGTGGTTTCTTAACCCTTTGTATTCTATTTTAAAATCATCCTCTTGCTTGTAAATTCATACCATTCACTCATCCTAGAATTCACACAGACTTACCAAAAGAAAAACATTTAAAGTTGTGTGGATTCCAGGCATCTTGTCTTCTAAATTCAAAGCAACTATTTCCCTCTCCAAGCATGTAGACATTTTTGCAATCATGTAAAAATCCCAAACACAACCACTATAAATGCATACAATATTCTAGTTGAAGCCCACATTGAGTCTACTTATATTTTCCTTCATCCGGAGTGCTTTGCAGAATTCAAAATTTCTCATATGCAATTAAAAATAAAATGGTGATGATTTTTGTCTTAATTTCTGGAAAACATTTCACTAGTGCACGTACTGGAGAAGAATTGTAAAAGCTTCAAGGATAAGATGAGAAGACAGGTTAGAGGAAACACCCGCAAGTAAATCACAAATATCTACTCAAGGGAAATAGATGGAATTATTACTCTTCTCACGGATAATCCAGTCGAAGAAGTTGGTAAAATATACAATGATGCCAAATCTAGTTTGGTGAGAATCAAAGGAAAAGATTTAACCACATGTGGGAGAAATATCTTCTCATATTCAAAGAAAAGGTATCATTCATATCATTCATGAGGAAGAAGTGCAATACATGTTGGATCAACATGAAGAGTATGGAGGAAGAACAATAATGAAAGTGTTACAGCAGGGATAACTTCTTTGTTTATTTTCCTTTTTCTTATTCTTTCTCATTTTTTCTCTAAAAAAGTAATTGAGTAATCAATTAAATTGTAAAACTTAAGTGATTGGTTTAAAATCCATTACTTCAAGTTACTCGAAGAAGGTAATTACTTGGAAATAGGTGGCAGATATGCAAAATAGAAGGTTATATTTTCAGTTGTAAATCATGTGAAGAGGAATTCCATGAGGAAGATTGTCAATTGTTTCCTTTTTTATAGCTTCCACATGTGGGAAATAATTATGAACTTCCTCTTTGTAATTTCCCTCTATGTACTATAAATAAAGGAAGAGCCCATAGGTTAAAGGAGGACAATTTATTCATTGGAATTTTTTAGCAGAGCATTCTTGAGTTTTCATACTTTATGCTAGAACCCTTGGTGTGATTTCTGTGAAATATTGGGGATTGAATAAAAGGTGGATTTCCAGAGAACTTTGTGTCTAGGGTGTTTTTCTCATCACTTATATTTGAGGTTTTAGATAAATTTTGTGTTATCTTAGATCTAGGTTAGAAGCTATTTCTTTCCCTTACTATTGAATATTGTGATTTATCTATTTATTTAATTTATGTGGATGAGACAAAATTTTATAACTATTAGTTGAGTCAAGACATCTTCCTTCCTTCTTTCCCTACTTCTATTTTACCCACTTCTGAAAATATCTCATCACAGCTACTTACTTGCTGCCAAATTACCCAGCTATGGTTCATGGGCTTAGGGAATTAAAGTAAAACCCCTAAAAGTAGTTATTAGGATTCACCCCTATGAAATAAGTAAACATCTTACACGGGAGCCTTATCATTAAATGAGGGAGATTTATCTCATGCCTTCCTAGGTTTTATGTTGTGTATAAAATCTAGCCAACAATTTTTGGCAACTCCGTTGGGGAACACCATTTTAGCATACCAAAGATTTTCATGCCAGCTCCCTTTATATTGAAATATTAACCTAGCTAAATTTCCATTTACTCAGTCTAGCAGGGCTCAAGGAAGGACCAATCATTTTTATAGATTGCAGGAGTAGTTTAATTTCAATCATCCCCCTCAAGTTAGGAGCCACAAATCCAATATTTCACCATGAATAAGAGTGAAAATCATTCAGATCCTGATATCTTCTAGCATAGTCCAACAGCTAGAATTACTCACCAGGCCTATTCTCAAAGAAGAATGGCTCGTTTCATGATACAAAATCAGCCACTTTCCCTTGCAACACCTGTTCCATTGGATACAAGCTTTAGACCTTTGAATCCAACTCCACCTATGCATGATCTACCTAAAGGGAAGAGAAAGAGTTTTTGAAAATTATTTGGAGATAGAAATCAAAATCTAGATGAGAACTTCACTGTCTTGTTTATATCTTGTGGAATTCTTATAGTCAAACATGAAGATGTATCTACCAGAATCTTCAGATAGACTTTGCATGACATGTTTAGAGAATGGTTCTACTAGTTAGCTCCTAGTTCCATGAAAACCTGGGCTACTATGTGAGATACATTCCTACAAAGATTCAAGCCAGCTAAATATTACAGTACCTTGATGACTCAATTTACCTAGAAAAAGAAGGAGCCACAAGAGCACATGTGGGATTTTATTACAAAATTCTAGCATATGCTTCTTTGAGTGATGAGAATCAAAAGGTACTCTTCATCAATGCATTACTTCTTGAATTAGGTTATCAACTACAGAGAACACCTCCTACTAACTTGTTAGCAACCAAAAACATGGCGGTTAAAATTCAAGATGACCTCATCATGGCTGGAAAGATAAAAAGAAGCACTTCTAGAGATGAAGTTTCATCCTCTGCTACTAATTCTGATTCACTATTGCAAAAGTTAGCAAATGAGATGTTTCAGATGAAGAAATAAATGGTTCAAATGGATAAAGGCAACAACACTACACCTGCTCAAAATTTCAACAACAACAACAACCAAAAGCACATTGTTGGTTCCAAAAGATTAGCAATTGAAGCTCCTCCTAAAAATAATGTGGAGATGAATGAAGAAAATCAGGAATTTTTCACTGATTAGCTCGAGAATGATGATTTTGTAGGTCCTACTAGAAAATCCAACATTGATTACCTAAACTAAAAATTTGAACATGACTATGAGGAGCTTCTCGAAGATGATCATGGTCATACATATTTAGTATTTATAAGATCACAAACTCACAAAGATGAGACATTAGTTGATGAAAAAATAAGGGGAAGCCCTTTACCTTCTTCCTTGGATCCTAGAGATAAGTATGTGAGTTCTTCATCTCAACCACAAAAGGCATCTCAGGTATCTAAAGCTAACACATTTATACCTTCTTTTGAAATTATTGATCATGTCAAGAAAACCAAAGTTTAAATGTTAAAATATAAATACCTAAGATCCTTTCCTGAGAAGTTAAATAGGATATTCAAATACATGTAATCACCAAGACCCTCTAATGCATAAAAATACCTTTTTCCTAAACCAAAGGATACTCCTTCCCAAAACAACTCTGCAGTTGTTAACCCCCCACCATCTTCTAAAAGAGTAGAACCTTTCTATGTCTCCTTATTGCTTAATGGTTTCAAAGTTAAGCAACTGCATTTTAGATTTGGGTGCTTCTGAAAAATATCATGCCAGTTGAAGTTGTAGATGCTATTGGGCTTACCCTAAAAAATACCATAGGAAGGTGTTATTCCATGGAAAGATAAGTCCCTTTAATCAGACAAATCAAATATGTACAAGTTATTCTGGCATATTTTCTTGACAAAAGATTAAATATTACAATCTTAGTTGCAGATATTCCTCTCTCCTATGGGATTTTTATAAGTAGAAAATTTTGTAAATATCTGGGAGGAGAAGTAAATATGGATTTTTCCTATGACCACATTCCTATCAAGGAGATTAACCATAAGCTAGAGCTAGAAAATAAGTCGAAGTACATTGTTACAAAATCTGAAGATCCTAGATCTCATGTTATCTTTCAGGAATTTTACCATGGTGTATACTTATTGGAAATGGGTAAATACATTCCATAGCTAGAACTTCAACCAGAGCTAGAGCCAATAGAAGAAGAGGAAAAAGTTTACACGCTAGAGTTTAAAGGTAGTTGTTGTTCTTTTAGGTTAGGATCCAGTGTTCTATAAATATATCCATATCATGATATATTCCCATACTCCCACAAGCTAATGTTTGAGAGCACCAACAACACAATGGAGTATGAATCCTTGTTGCTAGGAATGGAGCAAGCTAGAAAGAAAGGAGTAAAACTCCTCAAATCCTAAGGAGATACTGAGCTTATAGTAAAGCAATTTCATTGGAAAAAATAGTTAAAAGAGATAAGATGAAGAATTACCAAGATATATTACTTTCTACCATGCTTGATTTTGTAGCCTTCTCTATCAAATTCATTCCAACAAATTAGAATTCTTAGACAGACTCTTTAGTAGTCACAACTGCACTATTAAATCCGGATAGACCACTGTCCATATTCAGAAAAGGAAACTATAGAGATGGTCTAGCACCCCAAATTCCCTGATAGTGTTGAATAATGGCAGACTTTCAATGATGAAAAACAAATATCTACATTTTGGGAACAAGGCAACTTTGTCAATTTGTATGTTAAAGGGAGTAAATCACCGCCACGACAAACAATCATAGGTGAAACTGATCCATATTATGATGATAGTGTTGGAGTAATCCAACTAAAAGGTAAAAAAATCCCCAAGGGTTTAGTTTCCTTAGAGGATACTTTTGATAAACATGATTAGTACCTAAAGAAGAATAAAGAATATGGTGAGATTTTTTCCTAGGTAATGCAGCTGATAAATCTGGGTACAGAGGAATTCGATGAAGACTTACCCACCAAAAAGGGAATAAAGGATGTGCCACCACAAGATGAATTTGATGAGGACTTACATAAGTTATTTGAAAATAAGGTTAGAGAAAGGAATTTTGAGATCAGAGATTGGGTACTCTTGTGGGATAAGAGAAATGAACCGAAGGGTATGCATGAAAAATTTGATTCAGTCTTGAAAGGGCCCTTCATGATCAAGAGAAATATTTGAATGGATACTTTCATCCTTTCCTACTAGGATGGAATTGAGTTACCACTATATTTTAAAGGGAAGCATCTAAAGTTGTTCAGGAACTGAGATACAAGGTAAAACCTATGTGTGCATAAATAAAACTCTTAGTTGTTTTCTTTTCTTTTCTTTTTCTTTTTGTTTGTATTTTGTTTCCTTTTGCCTGACCCCAAACCCAATAGACAATACATGAAACCAGAGATGTTGGGATCTCATCTTCACTTATTTCATTTTTATAGAAATAAATATTTCCACAAATAGAGCCAAATGGTGTCCCCAAGATTTCAACCTGAAATCTAGGACTACCCCTTTTTAAGTTTTTTGTTCCTTTTAAGTAATGGATCATGTTTTCATGTTTTTTTACCTACGGTTGCTTGTATTAATCTAAGGTATCTCTAGGAATTCATAGAGCCACATTCGCCAAATACTCACATGTTGAAGCTCACTCAATTCCTTCGCTAGAATTTATCTATTTTTGTCTGAAAGTGTTTTATTTATTTTTATATTAAATAAATAAAATTATTTTAAAAAATAGGTTGAGCTAAAAGTAATAAATTTGGGTTATATAAATCACTTCATCCCATCATTATTACCACAAAATATTCACCGGGGGGAATATTTTTTGTAGACTAGCTAATTGGAGAAAGTTTTCGAGCAATTTCCCATAGCTTCTTCTGGTTTTTTTTTATTTTTATTTCTTTTTTTGTTTTGGTTTTTGGTCTTTCTCTATTTTTTGTCTAGAAATCCCCATAGCCTATTCCTTCTTCATGTCATACCTTTTTCCGGGCCTGGGGTTTTGAAAAGCTATCTAGTGTTTTTAATTTCCAATCAATTTGTTTGCCAAATCTTGTATTTGAAGGTAGCCGGATCAAACAAGAGGAAATCTTGAGATTTTTTTCTTACCTAAGGTTTAATCCAGGTTAAATAATTAAATACATCATGGATCTAGAAGATTTTTTCCTCCTTTTGTAGAGAAGCCATGGCCAAGGAAGAAAAAACAACATTCTAGAGGGTCATTCAAGGTGTAAAATCACTCAAGAAATTACGTAAGGATCAAAGCAAAGTCTTCTAGTGAAAGTTTTGGTTTTTAAGATTCCCAAGCAACTGCTCTTTGTCTATTATTTTCAATAAAATATTAAAAGGATTTTTCAAGATAAGTCATTGATTTTGAGCTTCATGTATTCTTCAATTTCCACACATTAAAAAAAAAAAAAGATCCAAGAGCAAGTCGTGGTTTTCCAAAGCTTCCTTTATCCTTCGAAATCCATGAAACTTTAAAGTAATTTTTTTTTGTGTAATTCATGATTTCTAGCTGCCCTTCCTCTCCAAAATCTATGTAATTCTAATAAACAAATAAAGTTAATTCTTTTTGTGCAAGTCGTGGTTTTCAAATCTTCCTTCCATCTTTGAAATCCAAGAAATTTTTAAAACAAAAATCATTAATGCAAGTCATGGTTTTTGAATTTCCTTTGCAAGATGTTATTCTTAAAAAAATCAATGTTGCCTTCTTATTTTAATTTCCACACAATTTAAAGGAAATGTATTTAAGTACAAATAATGGATTTTCAATGCTTCGAGCTTCCTTCCTCCTTCAAATTCCACGTTTCCTGTCTTCTTCCAAATCCACAAAAAATTTAAAGAGAAAATGTTCAATTCAAGTCATGGTATTTAGATTCTTTGTCTTCTATTTGCAAACTACCTTTCCCTTCCAAAATCCATGTAACTATTAAATAAAGGCAAAAGAAAAGTTACTTAAATTTTTCATGAATTTTTGCAGCCTGGTCTCGTAGATTTAACATAGCCTTCCTTCTATTTTCCACTCAATATTTATTAAAAAGCATAAAGGAAGTTGCTAAGTGGAAATTTTTATTTCTCAACCCTTTGTCTTCTATTTTAAAAGCATCCTCTTTCTTTAAAATTCACACCATCAACTCATCCTATCATTCACACATATTTTCCAGAAGAAAAGCATTCAAATTTGTGTGGATTCCTAGTAGCTTGTCTTCTAAATTCAAAGAAACTATTTCACTCTTAAAGCATGCAGACATCCATGAAATCATGTAAAAATCCCAAGCGCAGCCACTATAAATGCATGGAATCTTTCAGTTGAAGCCCACATTGAGTCTAATTATATTTTCCTTCACCTGGAGTACTTTCTCGAATTAAAAATTGCTCATATGCAATTAAAAATAAAAAGGGTGATGATTTTTTTCTGAATTTCTGGTAAACATTTAACTGGTGCATGTATTGGAGAAGAACTGCAAAAGCTTCAAGGATAAGAGGAGAAGACAGGTTAGAGGTAACACCTATAATAAAATAACAGTTAATTGCTCAAGGGAAATAGATGGAGTTCTTACTCCTCTCATGGGTAATGTAGTCAAATAAGTTGGTAAAATATACAATGATGCCAGATCTAGTTTGGTGAGAATCAAAGTAAAAGATTCAACCACATGTGGGAGAAAGAGATTCTTAGATTCAAGGAAGAGGTATCATTCATGAGGCAGAAGTGCAATACAAGCTAGATCAAGATGCAAAGTATGGAAGAAGAACAAGACTAGGAGTATTGCAATACGGATAACTTATTTTATTCTTTTCCTTTTTCTTCTTCTTTCTCATGTTTTTTTTGACAAAGTAATTGAGTAATCAATTAAATTGTAAAACTTAAGTGATTGGTTTAAAATCCATTACTTCAAGTTACTAGAAGAAGGAAATTACTTGGAAATAGGTAGCAGACATGCAAAATAGAAGGTTCTATTTTCAATTCTAAATCATGCATGTCATGTGAAGAGGAATTCCCGGAGGAAGATTACCAATTGTTTCTTTTTTTATAACTTCCACATGTGGGAACTCATAAAGAGCTTCCTATTTTTAATTTCCCTCTATGCACTATAAATAGGGGAAGATCCCACGGGTTAAAGGAGGACACTTTGTTCATCAAAATTTTCTTAGCAAAGCATTCTTGAGTTTTCAAACTTTTTGTTGGAAACCTTAGTGTGATTTCTATGAAAGTTGGGGGATTGAATAAAAGGTGGATTTCTAGAGAACTTTGTGTCTATGTTGATTTTATCATCACTTTTATTTGAGGCTTTAGATAAACTTTATGTAATCTTAGATCTAGGTTAGAAGCTATTTCTTTCCCTTACTGTTGAATGTTGTGATTTATCTATTTATTTAATTTGTGTGGATGAGACCAACTCTAATAACTATTGGTTGAGTCAACACATATTCCTTCCTTCTTTCCCTACTTATATTTTTCCCCCTTCTGCAAATATCCCATCACAACTACTTACTTGCTACCAGATTACCCAATTGTGGTTCACGGGTTGAGGGAATTAAAGTAAAACCCTTGAAATTAGTTATTAGGATTCACCCCTGCAAAATAAGTAAACATCTTACACGTGAGCCTCACCAGTAAATAAGGGCTATTTTTTTCATGACTGCCTAGGTTTTACGTTGTGCATAAAATATAGCCAAAAAAATTTATGAATATATTACTCAAGTCAAAAGTATTTAGTGAATCATCAAATTCATAAGGAGCACTAAACCCCTAATTTAGTAGATCACCAACCCTACAATGAGCACCAACCCCTAATTTAGTGAAGACCAAATCCATAAGGAGGCTACAACCCCTTAAGTTGATTAAGCACTCAATCAAACACCTTTTGATGAATACATATAATGTCTTGTTTCTACAATAACTGATGGAGATCACATCTTCATCTCACAACCTTTAAATCCTTATTTAAACCCTTTCTTCTCCAACTCGTTATATCTCACTCTTTCATGGAATTATTTTTCATAAAACACTTTCACACAAAATCATAAAAAATTACTCATAATTTCACACACTTCCTTATTTTTTAACAAATTCCTTTATACCTATTAGAACCATGAATACGGGTTATACTTTTTCCCTCTCTCTCAACTAATGCAAATTTGAATTCAAACTTTACTTTTATATACACTCCAATTCATTAAAATAAAGGAGGTCATTACTACATCAATTTTTTTGACAAAAAAACTTACAAACATCACAATAAATTAATACAAATATTCATATTTGGCACATGTATGTCGGTCATGCCCAAATGCACAAAACTAACCCAAAACAAGCTTAAAATCCTATCACCTAGATGAGAAAAAACCAAAAACACCATAACAATACTTTTTCAAGATTCTAAATTCCTCATACAAGTAAATTATAACATAGAAACACCATATATGCTCATTAATTACCTTGCACCAATCAAATTTCACTTAACTCACTCAAGAAGGATTATATCCTTCTCAAAATAGTTATTTCCATGACCCTGTCTTCACCTTTGGGCCTCAAGACCACCAAAAATAAACTCAAAAATGGCATGTATCCACACATTGTAATCCCTTGGACCTAGATATCACATCAATGCATTATATATCTCATTAAACATCCATATGTAAAAACTAGAAAAACTTTCCTCTTCACCAAACTAAACTTCCAACAAACATGTTTTTATAAAAACAATAGGTTTTCACCTTGATTCTACTTTAAAGACCTCAAAATGTCTCTAATAGGAACAAAATTCATACCTCTTCACTCTCAAACTGATATCAAATATCAACTCATTCATCACATGCATCTTCTACCTCCATCTTCTAGCAAAATAAAGCATGTCCTAAGAAATAAGAAACCTTCTTCTTCACAAATCAAGCTAGATGAAATATCAAATATCATCATAATGAGACAAAAAATAAACCAATGGAAATCCATTTGAATTATATTTCCATAACATATTAAATTTCCTTTCAAATCCAACTGTAAGGCCTTCAACAAAAACCATCTCTGAAAACTGCTTAAAACTGCCCCAAAACTGCCTTATGATCAGTCTTCATAAATAGGGCACACTTTACCATTTAGAATCACAACCATGATATTAAAATATTATGTACATCAATTAAAACTATCATACTAAAAACAATGTCAATTTATTATGCAACTCCTTTGGACAACCTTGTCCCAAACTAGACTTCTTCAGAAACTTGCATTTTCAAGTGGTTTCACCCATCACCACATGCTCTATCATACCTTTATGGAAACCTAGAGGAGTTATCTACATCACCTAATCATCATAGTAGAAAAAAATAAATTTTGTAAACTTATCAATAAAATCCTTCCTACCTCCTTCAATTTAGGGTTTCAAGCAAGCAAAAAAATGTTTACCTTCTTAACATTCATTCATATAAACCTGAAAATTAAATAACCTAATTATTTTTTGAACACCTTATTAACTCAATGAAAATTTATCCTTGAAATCCACAATTTACCATGCAAATAAAAATTTTTATGGTGAGCATTAGAAGGTGAAATTCAAGCTAGAAAACACTCTTTCTTGAACCTTGTTTCACCAAAAACAACATAACTTGCAAAATATTCTTGAGAATGACTCCAAATTTTTATCTCACCTATAAGAAACTGATTTTTACCATATTAAATCATCATCATGCCTAAAATAGGTCCCCATCTTCTCATACCATCTCATTTGCATGACTATCCCTTAGGGTTTTGCAGGGTTTAGGCTAGGGTCAACTGAACCAACACTATAAATCATCATGAAACCTTTCTAAAAGGACCTAACAACCCTAAAAAAATGAAATATTTTCATGCCTCCATGATATCACATGGCTCTGTAACTCATCCTCATGCCTCTAAACACCTAGACATGGTCTAGATGAGCACCTAAATCTTGGACTTACACATGTACCTGCACCTTGAAACTAATGTGAGTGCCCAAACACTCCCAAAACATGTTGTATATGCTGCTATCATTCTCCTCAATCCACCAAGTAACTCAAACCATCATGCACCATCACCTAGGCTAGTCAGGTCACCCGATTAGGCTTGTTAGACCATACTAATATCACTGAATCAACCCATGCCATCATGCCAACACTAAAAACTCCATGTAATAATCCTACTAAGCATATTTGGATCCTTATCCATCATATTATTTGTCATTAATGAGCTTTTACATCAATAAAAACACCTGTAACTCAACATGTCAAAAATCTCTCCCTTTGCCTTGATGGAAAACCACATAATCTTCTCCCCCTTTTTACATTAATGATAAATATTACTTGTACCTACATGTTCTTCATATTTATCAATTTCATAAGGTCATCTCTTAGTTGTAAACATAGATAAAATTCTTCACATTGGTTCACAAACTTGTCATTTCTCACTAAATTCTGATTTTCCTTCTTTCTCACTATGAGAACACTATAACTGACCTTGTATTTGTGCATAAAACTTATGTACATGCCAAAAATGATAATATAGATATAATAAACTATTTATTACCTCTTTCTTGAGTGAAAAAACCATAAAACTGTTAGGAAATAAAGGATAAAATATGCGGAACAATCCCTCATAGAATCAAAATAGTAGAAATTAATATGCAAAAAATATTACAAATCTCAAATAAAAGTGCATAGTAAAAATAACACAACACAAAGAGACGGTATTTAAAGTGGTTCACCCAATTTTGGTTATGTCCACCAAGAATCACTTGCTCAGATTTTATTACAAGCCACCACTCTCTCAATACAATACCCAGATCTGTTTGGATCTATGCTTAACAAAATCTAAAGAATTCACATCCAAATTCATACACATTTGCAATGTTACATTAACGCTACCATATGCACAAAACCACATAAGTAGACAACTTCTTATGTAGTTTAAAAAAATCATGGGTATCAAAACCATGGGCCAAAACCATCCCATAAACCTATGGGTCAAAAATCCTACTTGTATGAGAAAAACACGTTTCCCGGTATATCGGGCATGTTTCAAGGCCAAAACATTTTCCCAGAGATTTTTCTTCACATTTACTGAGAGATTTTTCTTCACATTTCCTTGCTTAGAATCACCCCTACAACATCCTCAAACTTTAACTTTGAGTTAGATGGAACCGAGTTGCTTATTGCCATTACCATGCTATTCCAACTCTCAAGTAAAGAGCACATAATTAATAAAGACCTAACTTCATCAAATTCTATTGTAACTGAAGCTAGCATATTTACAACTGTATTAAAATCATTTAAATGATCTTCTACTAAAAAATTATTAGAAATCTTCATATTAAACAATTATTTCATTAAAAATATCTTATTAGAGGCAGAGGGTTTTTCATACAACTTTCCTAATGCATCCATCAGTTATTTTATAGTCTTTTCCTTTGAAACATTAAATAATACTAAAGATGTAAGACACAACTGTATTTTCCCAAGTGCCTTCCTATCCTTAAAATTTCATTCTTCATCTTTCATGCTTGAGGGTTTGTTCACCTTCTCATATAGTGGAATATAAAGATCCTTCTGATAAAGGTAATCTTCCATATGCATCTTACAAAGATTGAAATTATACCCATTGAATTTATCAACCCTTGATCTTCCATCATCTGCCATAGCTCCCACTCAAAATAAAACTTTCCCTACGATTCACCACTTCAGCAAACCAAACCAAGCTCTAATACCAATTTTTAGGAAATAAGGGATAAAATATGCGGAATAATCCCTCACAGAATTGCAATAGTAGAAACTAATATGCAGAAAATATTATAGATCTCAAATAAAAGTACATAGTAAAAATAACACAACACAAAGAGAGTATTTAACATGGTTAACCCATTTTGGGTTACATCCACCAAGAATTGCTTGCTCAGATTTTATTACAAGCCACCACTCTCTCAATACAATACCCAGATTTGTTTGGAGCCATGCTCAACAAACTCTACAGAATTCACACCTGAATTCATACACATCTATAATGTTACATTAACCCTGCCATATGCACAAAACCACAGAAGTAGAAAATTGTTTAAGCATTTTTATAAAACTTTGGGTATCAAAACCATGGGCCAAAACTGTCCCATAAACCTATGGGTCAAAAATCCCACCCATATGAGAAAAACATGTTTCCCGGTATATCAGGCCTGTTTCAAGTCTAAATTTCTTTTTCTCAGGGGTTTCACCCTTGAACCCTAATGAGAATACATTAAGAGTGTATAGTACTTTTAGTGTATAGTCTTAAACACTTCAGCACATGAAAATAGGCTCCACAACATAACAATCTTCCACTTGGAGACTAGTTTTCCTCTGAGCAGGCTTCTTAACCCTTCACTAGTTTCCGTGAAGACCAAACAAAGTTGAACATAGATTCAATTTTTCCCTTGTGACCAA
Source organism: Taxus chinensis (assembly GCA_019776745.2). Lineage (NCBI taxonomy): Eukaryota > Viridiplantae > Streptophyta > Pinopsida > Cupressales > Taxaceae > Taxus > Taxus chinensis. The sequence continues at coordinate 451,850,844 of CM034151.1, read as the reverse complement.
CTTGGTCATCATGTGTGCAGGATTATGACTAGTATGAATCTTCTCTAGCTTCAACTTCTCTTCCTCCAAAACTGTCCTGATGAAATGGTACCTTAATTGTATATGCTTCATCTTAGAGTGGAAAGCAAAGTTCTTAGCTAGGTGTATAACACTATTACTATCACTATGAAACTTTCCTTCCTACTTCTTATGCCCTAACTCCTCAAGCAATTGCTTTAACCAAATCATTTCTTTACTTTCCTCTGTGGCAACAACATACTCAGCCTCTGTGGTTGAAAAATATACCAACTTTTATAGTCGTGAAATCTAGCTCACTATTGTCCCACCTACAATGTAAATATAACTTGTCGTGCTCCTCCTATTGTCTACATCTCCAGCCATATTTGAATCTACATAACCACTCAAAGTGGTGTATGATCCACTCTAGAAAAAAATTGTCCCCATGGTCCCTCTCAAATATTGAAGGATCCACTTTACTGCCTGCCAATGATCTCTACCTGGATCACTCATAAATCTACTCACCACTCCCACTACATGGGAAATATCAATCCTGGTGCACACCATGGCATACATCAAATTGCCAATTGCTGATGACTAAGGTACCTTAGACATCTAGTTTCTCTTTTCCTCTGTCCTGGGACATTACTCTTTTGATAACTTGTAATGGCCTACTAAAGGAGTCCCAAATGGTTTATCATCCTACATATTAAACCTCTCCAAGACCTTCTTAATTTACTCTTCTTGAGATAAAGTTAGCTTCCATTCCTTCCTATCCCGATACATCCTCATACCAAGGATTTGTTTAGCTTCCCCCAAATCCTTTATAGTAAAGGATTAACTTAGTTGCTTCTTGAGTACTTTTATTTCCTATATGTTTTTACCTGCAACCAACATGTCATCCACATATAGACACATGATAATATAAATCCCATCCTCAAATTTATTTATATACATGCAATGGTTAGAATGACATATAATATAACCATGCTCCATCACGAAGTTATTAAATTTATTATACCATTTACGTGGAGCTTGTTTCAAGCCATACAAGTTATTATTCAGTTTGCACACCATCTCCTCTTTACCTTTGACCTCATAGCCCTCTAGTTTCTGCATATATAGATCCTCCTCCAAATCACCATGGAGAAATGTAGTATTTACATCAAGATTCTCTAAGTGCAATTCTTTTGCTGTAAATATTCCAAGAAAAGTTCTGATAGAAGTCATTTTTACTAGAGGAGAAAAAATCTCATAAAAATCTATACCTTTTTTCTGTGTAAATCCCTTGACTACCAACCGGGCCTTATATCTTTTCTTTCCTCCTTCTTCCTCTTTGACTCTAAACACCCACTTGTTTTGTAATGCTCTTTTCCCTTCAGGTAGCTCCACCAAATCCCATGTCTGGTTCTCCATGAGAGCCTGATGCTCCTCATCCATGGCTTTCTCCCACTTCTTCCTAGCATCTAGATACATTACTTCATCAAATCTCTATGGCTCTCCACTGTCGGTGAGTAATAAATAATAAAGACAAGGAGAAAAATGTTCAGGTTCTCTTCTTACCCTAGAAGAAATCCTCAATATAAGAGTTTGGGGTTCCTATTGAGGAGGTTCCTAAACTGATTCATGTGTCACTTTCCCATCTAGAAGATCCTCTACCATTGCATATTATTTATTAGATTCATCTATGTTTTCCTACAACTACTGTTTATACATGACTTTCTCATTAAAGACCACATCCCTAGATCGAATGAATTTCTTATCCTTAATACTCCAACATTTATATCCAAAGGCATCACCACCATAACTAATGAAATTACATTTTTTTTATTTATCCTCTAGCTTTGTCTTATCATCCTTGTCTATATGGACAAACACCTCACATCCAAATACTATAAGAAATGAATAATAAAATTTCTTACCATTCCAAGCCTCTTTAGGTATGCCTCCATCCAAGGAACTTGAGGGTCCTCTATTTATCAAGTACACATTTATTCTCACCGCTTCTGCCCAAAAAGAAAGAGGAAGTCTTTTATGTAACATCATACTCCTAGCACATTCCATTATTGTTCTGTTCATCCTTTCTAACACCCCATTCGACTGCGGAGTTCCTAGAACTATCTTTTTCCTATGGATTCCATTCTTAGAATAGTAATCATCAAATTCATTGCTTCAATAATCCCCTCCATTATCTTACCTTAGAAATTTTAGCTTAATACCTACTTCATTCTTTACCAAGGGTTTCCATTTAAAAAAAGTATCAAATACATAATATTTGTTTCTAATACAATAAACCCAATCTTTCCTTGTTGCATCATCAATAAAAGGAACATAATAACTTGAACCCCCAAGATATGATACCTGATCCGATCTCCACACATCAAAATGCACCAGCTCTAACTTACTCTCTTTATTTTTAGGTCTAACCTTGAGAAACCTTACTCGCTTCTATTTACCATATATGCAATCCTTGCAGAACTCTAAACATGTTTTATATATCCAAGAAAATCCTTCTTTATGATCTGCATGCCCTTATGGCTCATATGGCTGAGCCTATAGTGCCACAGTTATGTATCTACTTCTGAAGTCACAAGATTACAAAAATTAGTGCTATAAGTGATTAAATATAAGGTTTAAACCTTCTTACCTCTTGCCATAAAAAGATAGCCGTTGGTAACCTTCTAAGAGTCTATTGTAAATATCATAGTACAATCATCACTTCCCAATTGCCCTGTTGATATCAAATTTGGCCTTAATGTAGGCACATGTCTAACATCCTTTAATATCCAAGTATTCCCATTCTGCATCTTAACCCAAACATAACATTTTCCAACTATGCTGCAAGGCTCATCATCACCAAGAAAAGCATGCCCAAAATATCCTTGAACATAATACACAAAATAATTCCTATGTGGAGTAGCATGGAAAGAAGCCCTTGAATCTAAAACCTAAGATTCAACAATATTGTGCAAAGAAAGAATCAAAGCATCCTGACATACATTACCCGCTACCAAATTTTCCTCCTTGTTTTCTTCCTATTGTTTCTTCTTGTCCTGAATCTCCCAAAATTTCTTCTTTGCATGCCGAGACTTTCCACAGTGCCAGCATACTATCTTGTTTTTAGATTTTGACCTTTCCCAATCCTTTGATTTTCCATGGCTTCCTCTATTCTTTTGTCTCCCTCTATTTTCCACTATCAAATAATTCCCTGAATTAGAAGATTCCCCAGAGATTTTTCTTCACATTTCCTCACTTAGAATCACCCCTACAACATCCTCAAACTTCAACTTTGAGTTAGTTGGAACTGAGTTGCTTACTACCATTACCAAGCTATTCCAACTCTCAGGTAAAGAGCACATAATTAATAAAGTCCTAACTTCTTCATCAAATTCTATCGTAATTGAAGCTAGCATATTTACAACCATATTAAAATAATTTAAATGATATACTATTGAACCATTCTCATACATATTCATATTAAACAAAATTTTCATTAAAAATATCTTATTAGAGGTAGAGAGTTTTTCATATAACTTCCCTAATGCATCCATCAGTTCTTTTGTAGTCTTTTCCTTTGAAACATTAAATAATACCAAAGATGCAAGACATAACCAGATTGTCCCAAGTACCTTCCTATCCATCAAATTCCATTCTGTATCTATCATGCTTGAGGGTTTGTTCACCTTCTCAGATAATAGAATATAAAGATCCTTATGATAAAGGTAATCTTCCATATGCATCTTCCAAAGACTAAAATTTTTCCCGTTGAATTTATCAACCCTTGATCTTCCATCATCTTCCATAGCTCCCACTTAAGATAAAACTTTCCCTGTGATTCACCACTTTAGCAAACCAAACCAAGATCTGATACCAATTGTTAGGAAATAAGGGATAAAATATGTTGAACAATCCTTCACAGAATCACAACAGTAGAAAATAATATGCAAAAAATATTACAGATCTCAAATAAAAGTGCATAGTAAAAACAACAAAACACAAAGAGACAATATTTAACATGGTTTACCCAATTTGGGTTACTTCCACCAAGAATCACTTGCTCAAATTTTATTACAATCCACCACTCTCTTAATATAATACCTAGATCTATTTGGAGCTATGCTCAACAAACTCTATAGAATTCACACCTGAATTCATACACATCTACAATGTTACATTAACCCTACCATATGCACAAAACCACATAAGTAGACAACTGTTTAAGTAGTTTTATAAAAATATGGGTATCAAAAGCATGGGCCAAAACTGTCTTATAAAAATATGGGTCAAAAATCCCACCCATATGAGAAAAGCATGTTTCTCGGTATATCGAGCACATTTCAAGGCCAAAAACATTTTTCTCCAGGCCTGCGCCCCTGAACCCCAGCGAGAATACATGAAGAGTGTACAATAATTTTAGTGTATAATCTACAACACTTAAGCACATGAAAATAGGCTCCACAATATAACAACAACATCACCATAATGGCTTCAAGAAAATTTTTCACCTCCCTCATACTCTATTTTTCTTCTATAAGGGTATTATAATAGTATTTGATTAGATGCATGCAAGGCATCTACCCATGTCAAATATCATTAATTTAAGACAACAACATAATCCATACCTCTTGCTTGTCCTGTCTCAACTTTACCTTTCTCTAAGATCCTAATCACATCATGAACCAACTACTTATGACTCACCTTATACTTATAACAACCTTCTCTATTGGAAAACACAAAAATTTGGCTTCTTACCTTGCTCACTTGTTATGAGTATGACTCCATCTTGCCTCCACCCTAAAGCTTTGTTTCAATCTTTTATAGTCTCTTTAGATAAGATTACCTATACCCTAAGGATCTGTACCTATGATCATCCTTCATTTGTTATGCAACCTCTTCTATATCACTTATAGCACATTTCCACCTTTGATTGAGAGTTAGCATGGAATCCCCATGTGTTAAATTTCTTCTTAGACCTATAGCACAATAATTTCTTAATCAAATACCTATTGAAGCTCTTATCACATCACCTAAGCCCAACCAAGACTAATAAACCTAGTCAAACATATCTTCACTGTCACACTTGCTTATACATCCTTCATTGTAACAAAATCACCTATTAGAAGCCTAAAAATTACTCCCTTGTCTCATTAGGTTCACACAGACCTATAATCACCATGTTTTGATGCAAAATCACCTCTTATAGTTATCTATTTAGAATAAATTCATGGAATTCATCATACAAATCTACCTTAACCTACCTCCTATAACACTTGGATACTTCCTTAAAATTGTTACATAGTCTCCCTCATCTAAAAAACACTATTAAATTCATAAATAATGCCTAAAATAATTACATTAATACTACTAATGGATCCTTGGATATAGAAGCACATGTTGACCTGAAGCAACACATTTTAGTGGTTTTATTTCAACCAAATTCCTTAATGATATTCATTTTGTTTTATCAATGCAATCTCCTTATTATTTCTCATACCTAATCATGTTAGGCCTTCTCTTATGAGATACAAGGGTCAATGAATCAATCACCATAGGCTAAAGTAACTCATCTATAGGCTCAAAAAAACATGCCCATATTTGTCATAGAGTATGATAACTTGAAGATACATTATTTGATATTGATCATCACAAAAGTGCTCATTTCTCAAAAACAATCTCTATGATGTCCTTCAAACCTTTTACCCCTAAGACATGACTTAATCACAACTACCATAGGTTTTAAATCAATATTTTATTCTCATATTTTTAGCATTGTGTTCACTTCAAGTAATGAGCATAGAAAACTTGACTTACCTCTGAATAGACTTGTGAACTACTTCAAGGTGTTGCTCCTTCATCTTTAAACATGAATAACATATAAAACTTCCATTTTTACCTGAGGAACATCATTTTCTTCACATTTATCCTTTTTCAAGCATCTACTTCCCACTAGCCATGTTTAGGACCATTTATCAACATGATTTTCTCTCCTCAAATATTCATCACATGACTCAACCACTTTTAACTACTAATTTACTAGTTCTACCTATCTACAAAGCTTTAGAAATGGTTTAAAAATCTAGAACCCACTTTCTTATAATTTTGATCTCCCAATTAGGTTTTTGTGCTACCTCAACACTGTGAATTGAGACTATCATGAACTGTAGTAAACTAATGATTTCTTGAGCTAAAAAATCATCAAAATCTTTTAGAGTTCTGGTCTGTCCATGGAAGGAAGAAGCATTTTCAAGCCTAAGTCAAACTACAACTAGGAGATTGACTGCTTCATGCAAGGTAAGGGTGTTCCCATCTCTCTCCATAATGTTTATGCTAGAGGTAATTTGCCCCATCCTTATGGGGAAATTACTGAGTAAATTATGGCCTATATTACTATTGAAGGGCATTACAAAGTGATCTATGGGTACCACTTTCCCATGTTAAACCATGTTAGAAACAACAAGCCCTATAATTTCCCATATTTTTTGTTCTCCTCATCCAAATCTATATCTCAGGTTAAGAAAGTTACTTTCTCCTTGCCATTGCATCAAGGTCTCATTAAAGCTATGCTCAGGCTGGGAACTCCCCTCATTGGCAAAAATGAAAAATTGGGGGCCTCTGCAAGCCTAAAGAATGCTTCTTCAAAAAGGAATTCTGAAAGCTTAGATGTCAAGGAGGTTATTAGTAGTGAGGATTTTATTGCTAGGCCCATGGAAAAAAGAACTAGATCCCACCAGGAAAATTTTGGCCTCAAGAAGCAACACAGGGAGGAGAAGGTTTTGGCTTCGGCTGAGAAGGTGGAAGTTATTTTGGAGTCAAAAGAGAATCAAGATAAGTCTAATCATTCTAGTCCAAGTGAAAGTTAGGAGAAAGAGGAATAGGAAGGGGATCATAGTGAGGAGATGGAAAGTGGGAAATATCCTGAAGAATATGAGGGAAAGAGATCAAATAACTTGAAGGAGGCTATAGAAATCTTGCATGCTCTCAAAACTACCCAAAATAAACTCTTTAATTCTCAAGACTGTGCGGTCAAATCCAATGTTTTTATGACGGAATTTGAGAATTGCAGGTTATACACTAACATTAATAGACATAAGATCAATATGGTGTCTATGGACTTGAGGGAATTGAATGAAAAAGTGGAGAAGTTGTCCTTTATTGTTCTGAGTGAGGAATTAAAAAATGATAATGAAAGAAGCCTGGCCATGGAAAATGAAATGTTGAAGATGAAGAAAATAATTCTTTAGATAAGATATGTTCACATTCTCAATGTTAAAAGTGCCATTCATCACCTTAAACTCCTTGCTGAGATGATCCATTCTATGGAATTAGTTAAGGAGAAAGAAAAATAAGGAAATGGCCCCAAAGTATAGATAGCTGAACCGAACTACAAGTTCTAGAATTCTACTATAGCCAACTTAGTCAAAGAATGGAATGGATGCATGAGTACTGTGGGGGAATAGGTAAAAGAAGGATGAAGGGGTATGATCTCCTGGATTATGTTTTCTTCTTTCTTTTTAATACTATGTTGCTTCATAAGTTTTATATTGTTAGTTACTTGGACCCTTGCTGTTAGTTACTCTTCCTTGGGTTATCTATGTACTTTCTTTTTCATGTTTTGAACTGTTGCTCTTTTGGTTCTGTATGGGCTTCAATGGTTAATCCTGTGGTCTTCATGTTTATCAGGTTGTAATACTTGTATGGGGTAGGTCTCATCAACCCTATTTTACCTCTTATAAGACAAATATATCATTTTTATATGTTCAAAGTTTCAAATATTGAATCAACTTCTAAGGCCTTCATTTCAAAAATACATGATAAATCCTAGATAGGGTTTCCTAGAGTCCATTATATAGGAATTAGATAACTCTTGACATTTGACACAACTCTTCATAAATCTTATGCATACCTAGACGCTCATCACACCATATTATTTAGGTAAACACACTTGACATGCTTGGACAAACATTAAAACAATTTTTAAGGTCATGTAGACTGACACATAACTTAGAAAAGTACTCATGATATCATGAAAAACCTTTGAACTTAACCATCTTATTTGACACATTGATGAATAAGAAAAAACTTAGCATACTCAAACCTATGTTATTTGAATTAGAAAGGAAACATATATGTATGCCATAACTTCACCATGAAGTACCCAAACAAGACCTAATAGACTTCAATTATAATAACTCGGGATTGAAGATATAACAATACAAATTCAAATACTTTTGACTACCATTTTCAATACTTAAACAAAAAAGGAGATACTAACCATAGCTTGACAACTTGGTGACACATATTGACCTTTATTGACATCATGTAAAGACTCCACAACAACACACTTAGATCCCCCTCTCTCCAATTCTTCATTTTGATCAATACACCTCTAAGAAGCCAAGTAGAGGTTTATATCAACATCGTAGATCTAAAAGAGTTACGTAAAGAAGTCCCAAGCACTCTTATATACTTTCACCTTGTTTCCATCAACTTGATTCTGATTTGAGTTCTGAGACATTTTTTAATTTATATCAACATTTTTTTTTGATAAGACACCATTATCCCTTCTAGTCTCCTATGATTTTTTTTTCCATATATTACGCATTATTAGACCTGTAAATATCCTCTCTTTCCTTGTATGACTATAACAATTTCTAGCAGCATGTCCAACCTTTTTACAATTGAAACACACAACTGAATTCTTACCTCTATAGCCTCCATTTCCCTGACTCTGACTTAAGCTCATGTAGACTATATCTAACAGTATGTCCTTTCTCATGAAAATTGTAACATACTATATTCTTAGCTTTCTCCCTCCTAATATCCCTCCAAGGGTGATAATTACTAGTAAACATCCTACATTCCTTTGATCTATGCTCAAAACCATTACATGTAAAACAAAGACCATTGAAATATCTTGCATATCTTGAGACATTAGAATTCCTAGTGGGATCTACATTCATATTATGTTTGGTGTATTTCTCCTTATTTTCATCCTTCTTTCTTGGTTCTTCATCCTTATTTATTGGAAAAATATCATCTAAAATATTTTATTTTCCCTTGAGATCATCACTAAATCCCAAAACTAATCTATCACCTGTTGATCTCTGTTTTCCAAGAATATCAAAAAGATCATTGGTTCATTTCTCAAATTTATAAAAGGATTTATCCTTATTACAAGAATATAACAAATCTTCCCTCAGAAACTCTATATCCTCTTCAAAATTAGTGCATTTACTCTCTTTGTCTTGTAAATTAGAGACTAGAAACTTTACCTTTTATTCTAGCATTCTAACTTTCTTATTTATCTTGTTTGTTTCAAACTAATGCTTCTCTTCTAGATCATGAATATTATCTTCAAATCCTTTTAATTAAGACCTCGTATTCTTTTTATTATTTTCAACATGCCTTAAATTCAATATCATCTTCTTCTTCCTTAGAATATCTACTAGAACCTGATATGAAATCTCCTAGTAATGAAGAACCACCACTAGTAGATCTCATGGAATATTTAGTCATTAAAAAGACTTCATTTCCTATATCTTCATGATCAAATTCAAAATTAGAATCTAAAACATAACTACTTGCATCAAACAATAAATCATCTTCCTTTGTGTAAAAACTTATTTTTCCCTTCTTATTATAGTAAAACTTCTTGAAGTTCTTCTTACATTTACTTTACTTATGATTATTCTTGTCATGATCATCCTCATGGTCTTCATCACATTCCTTTTTATTCCTATGAGGACACTTAGTATAAAAATAACCTACTTCACCACAAATAAAAAACTTAAATGGAATCTTACCTTTGTATTTTCCAGAGCCAACCTTCAATCTCCTTGCAAGCATGGAAAAGAGTTTTTCATCTTCAAATTCAGTAACATCTCCATCATCCTTCATTTTATTTCCCTTGGACTTCATTAGATTTGAAAGAAATTTCTTTCTAAGATGGTTTGGAATAAAAAATCCTCATTTTATAGGCATTAAAAGTCCCATGCAACTCATCCATATTTAAGAGATTCAAATCCTTAGTCTCTTCAATGGCAGACACTTTGGAATCAAACTTAATTGTTAGAGATATTAAAACCTTTTGAACTATAAATTATTCCTTCACATATTCTCGTAACCCTTTCAAAGTGTTGACAACCTTGTCAACCCTAAGTAAATATGTAACAATGGAGTCATCATCACTCATCTTAAGACCTTCAAACTGATTTCTAATTTTTTTTATCTTAGTAATTTTTATCTTAGAGTCTCCTTCATACAGGACATGAAGCTTCTCCCACATAGCCTTAGCAAATTTGCAGTGCATCACCTTCATAAGCTTATATTCTCCTAGACCGTACATGATAACATTCAAAGCCTTTGAATTATCACTACATAGATTCTTGTGTGCATTACTAGTTATTAGAGTAGTAGGAGTAGTATAACAATCCTCCACATACTTTCAAATATCAAACCCTGGGGACATGATATGATTCCTCATCATCATACTCTAAAAGGCATATTTCAATCCATCAAACAATGGTGCCTTGCTGGTAGAAGAGCCACTCTGTTGACTCACATTTATTGTGATTTAAAGATCTCCTTTCAAGTGATCAAAATTCTTCAAAAGGTACCTCTTTGATACCAATTGTTGGAAGCCCAATTGACTAAGAGGGGGGTGAATCAGTCCTTACAAAAATTTAATCAATTTCATATTTTCTTATTTAAACCATAAATCATTCAATCATTCATTAATGTGGGAAAAGCATTTAATCAAATCAACATAACCATATAAGAGATGCAAGAACACAATATATAATTAGGAAAACCTCAAGGGGAAGAAAACCCACTAAATATTTTAATTATATTACTCAAATCGAAAGTATTTAAGGAGGCACCAACTTCACAAGGAGCACCAAATCCTAGTTTAGTAGATCACTAACCATAAAAGAAGTGCTAAACCCTAGTTTAGTGAAGTACCAACTCCACAAGGAGGATAAAACCCCATAATATGATCAAGCACCCACTCAACCACATTTGAATGAGGATATATGATGTCTTGTTTCTACAACAACTGATGGATATCATAGCTTCAGATCACAACCTTTAAACCCTTACTTCTCTAACTCGTTATATATCACTCTTTCATGTACTTATTTTACATAAAAGCCTTTCACAAAAACTCTCAAAAATTCCTCAAAATTTCACACACTTCCTTATCTCTGAAACGATTCCTTCATACATGTTGCAATCACACACATGAGTCACACTTTTTCCCTCTCTCTCAACTAGTACAAATTCGAATTAAAACTTTACTTTTATATGCACTCCAACTCATAAAAATAAAGGAAGTTGGTAATAAATTATAATTTAGATTAAAACAACTTAAAAACAACCCTATAAATTCATTAAAATATTCATATTTTCCCATGTAGGTCGGTCATGCCCAAATGCACCAAACTAGCACAAAACAACCTCAAAATCCCATCACTTGGATGAGAAAACAACATAAACACCATAACAATGATTTATCAAGATTCAAAATTCTTCTTACATGTGATATATAATATATCAAAACCATCCATGGAATTTAATTTGCGTACAATAATACAATTTCACATAACTCACTCAAGAATGCTCATATCCTTCTCAAAAAAATTATTTCTAGGACCATGTCTTCACTGTTGGGCCTCAAGACCACCCAATAACAACTCAACTATGGAATGTATACACTAATTGGAATAAATTGGTCCTTTATATCACATCCATGCATGCTAGATCTCATTAAACATCCATATGTGCAAACTATACCAGCTTTCCTCTTCACCAAATTGAACTGCCTAAAAGATAGTTTTAGAAACACAACTAGTTTTCACCCTTGCTACCACTTTCAAGACATGAAAAGGTATTGTTATCCAAATAACTCTCCTAGTTATCTGGATAACTTATATTTTCATTATGACTTTGATGTTTCACATTTTAGGTTGCGTGCACTCAAGATTGTTCTTTTAAACACCTTGACATAGTTGTACTCCCTCTCCGCGCCCTTGCGCGCCTTCCTTCTCCCCTTCCCATTCTTCTATAACCTTCCATTTTCCATTGCATGCCTTCCTCCTGTGCACCTAATTTCTCTCCTATCCCATCGTGCACTCCTTACATGCACCTCTATTGACTTACCTTCTAATCAGCTAAGTCCCTGACATTCCTCTTGCGTGATTAGATAGACTCAGTTCCTTTGTTCACCCTCTTGTCTTCCTTCCTCCTGCGCACACGCCACCCCTCTGTTTCCCTTTCACACATTTTCTTCTCACTCCCACATGTCACATGCACTTTCATTCACCTCTTTCTACTTTCCTCTTGTTCCTCCTTTCATTCGCCTCTTTCTTCTGTGCGTGCCCTTACGCCTTCTACTTTGCGCCCTTCTGTGTCAAGTCATCTTCTGTCAGACTTGAGTGTTCAACACATGACCAATCAAAGCATGCCAATAGGGCACCAAACTTGGAAAACCAACCAATGCATGACACATGGCAAAAAAGAAAACAAATGAACAGTTGGCCATCATTTTAGCCAACCTGCGCGCGCCATGTGTTTTCTATGTGCCGACGACTTTGACATCTTCTGGCAGCCATATCTTTTGCTAAAGAGCTCAGATCGGCATGCGCTTGGACTTGTCAGAGAGATGTTGACACAAGATACACATTAGAATATTCAAATTCAGATTTAGGTGGGATTTTTTATCTGAAAACAGGGAAACATCTTTTAGCTCATCAATACACACATCCAATCGACCTCAACTACCAAATCTCTTCAGATCTTTCCTTCTTCCTTATTCCACATGCCAAATAGACATGGGGAAGTACATCTAAAAACCTTACAAGTATATTTGTAGGAATTTATTGCTGGTTGTTGGTTTTTGAAGATTTGAATATGAGTTTCCCTCCCTTTCTCCTTCTCTTCTCTCCTTCTTCTTCTAGAAATAGTAGAGTTCTACTTTGTAAAATGATCTCTCCTTGTTGTAATGGAACCATGCCAAAATGGTGGCCAAATTCCCATGGGTCTCAAACCTTGGCATGGTCTCTGCAATGTATTCTCACCTCCTACTGTGAATGTAAATGATTGTGTGTCCCTTAAGCAATAAAATCATGTTTTGTTGAAATCTTGTCTTCCCTCTCTCATTTTCATTACATATCACCTCTTTGTTTGTGTTTTCTTGCATGTTGTGCATATTACTCTACTTGTAGTCCCCATGTTCATGTGTTACATGTGATATAAGGCCAAGCCTGCATGTTGATCTATGGCATGCGCCATCCGCCCTCTTCTCCCACACCCTCTTTGCTTCCTTTTCCACTCGTGGAGAGAGATTAACACTTTCCTTCTGGTGCTATCACCTTCCTTAGCGTAGGATTTTCCATTTATACACATCCTTCTATCCCTAGTCCCTTGGCATGTTTTAGTCTAGGATTTTCATTCAGCACTAGGATTAATAGTAGCGTTAGAGGTAGGTAGAGGAACTGGCCTTCTTCGGAGATCCGTCCCAAATGCACAAGGTCCCATAACTTGGCGATGGGTTTTTTGTGGTCTCAGACACCTCATCCCTTTTCAGAAATCCAAGATGCGGGTGCAAATTTGAGAAACCATCAGTTTCTGGCACACCCGGTGGGACCAGAGTGAAGATATTTACATCTTCATCTTAGCAATTTTGATGTGTTATCGATGAGATCCAACCTTTTGAGGCATTTTTCAACACATTTGGTGACTCTAATGATTCAATGCACCCATTATCTCATGTGTAGAATAGTCTTTCCTCATTCCTCCATTCATTTCTCCTCTTTCCATCATTCCACATTCATCTTTTGAAGTTATGCAATCACAACTTCTTTCCCACCATGGAATTCTTGTTTGCAGCAGCAAAACTATTTTCCTCCATCCCCACAGTTTCAAAATCCTCTTCCAAATCAATTTTATAAACCCCATTATCCTGAAAATATAAAAAACCCACCTTTTTCTAACCAAAATGTTTATGAAGAACAAGTTTATGTAGATGATGGTGGAAAATCCTTGGCCGAAGATGATTTTTAGATGTAGGTGTAAGAGATGGAGATGAACATGATGCAGCTCATATTCAAGTTCTCTATAAAGGTAGCTAAAGTTGGCTACAAGGTCCCTTGTCCATGGTTTGGCCCTGTACCAGGCTGGTTTAACACCCAACAAAAGTTATACTTTATCATTAAGATGATGCCCTAGATTACAGACTGGGCAGAAGAAATGGAGGTTCAAAAATCTATCACGTGACAACCCTGTCAATGGGGAAACCTTGCATGACCATCTTACAACCCTCCCACTCCTTTGTGCCAACTTACACCATCTCAGCCCACTATGCATATTCCTAGCTTCTTGTGCACTACCCCCATTGAGAATTATATCCCTTCTCCCTCACTTTCATCTCACCTTCATTTCTCTTCCATTCCCCTTCCTGTGTGCACCTCTACTCCTCTTGTGCACACACCTTCCATCCCTTCTGCATCCATCCTCCCATTTTCTTCCGAGTCTCCTCTATCTAGTTGTACCATAAATGAATAGCCCCCAGCCAATGTACCTCTCCCAACCAACGTCATCATGTTCAACTACTGTAGGATAGTTAAATAATGGCGTAGGAAATCATACGGGTGTTTGTTCCAAAGGAGAATCAGTTAGCTCTAGAGGGTGTAGTTTTGGAGGAGACTGAGTTGCTTATAGAGGTAGAACCATGTGTGTCCTAGATTTACATGCCCCATCCTACAAGCAATCCCCTTCAGGATGAAAGTTTGTAATAAAATCCTATCTATGGGATTGAGTTTCAAATTAATGGGAAAACCACAAGGATTAGACCATGCCTAATCAGATATCTGGCTAGCCTAGAGCCAAAAACAAAGTTGCCACTGGTCTTGCTCATTTCAGAGTATGAGGTAGAGCTTCAGCATACCTAAGGTCAGTAACAGCGCCTCTTAGATCCAAATGTAGAACAACTCCAGGAGGTGCATATTTTGTTTGTTCATACTTTGAAGAGGGTGAAACACCATCTGCAAGGTGGCTTTTCACTCTCATTTCTGACCATGTTCAACACAAAATCAACTACATGGTCATAATTTGTGAGGAAGTTAAGCTACTTCTCTCTTCCTATTGCAAGTTTTACTTTAGCACCCTTGCCTCTGGTTAGTTTAGGTTAGTTTAGGTTTTCTTTTAGTAACACAAGTTATTGCGTACACTTTATATGTTCCAGTTGGAACATGTATAATTTTAAAATTTTTTACAGTGTTGTGCTTCTCTTTCAGTGTGCTCCCTCTGACGCCTTTCCTTTCCTGTTGTGCCCTCGTTCCCATTTAGTTGCTTCTTAGGATGATAGTTAAATTTTGGTAGAGGCAGTTCTAGCAGTCAGTGTATAGCTTCCACTCTTATCAATCCAATTCAGAATATCTTCATATGAGAGCAACAATTTAGTTCAGAGTTCAAACAGAGCTTCAAGTGACTCCAGGGTGTTCTTCAAGTTGCAGACTAGATCTTCAAGATTAGCACTTGAATCCATGCCCAATGGAATTCTAAGGCTACTGGTCTCTTCATCTAGTAGGTAGATGGCCCCTGAAATTCTCTAAAACTATTATCCAAATAACTCTCCTAGTTATCTAGATAACTTATATTTTCATTATAACTCTGATGTTTCACATTTCAGGTTGCACGCACTCAAGATTATTCTTTTAAACACCTTGGCATAGTTAACATCCCTCTTCGTGCCCTTACGCACATTCCTAATCCCCTTCACTTTCTTCTATATCCTTACATTTTCCCTTGCATGCCTTCATCTTGTGTGCCTACTTTCTCTCTTATCCCATTGTGTACTCATTTTTCGCACCTTTACAAACTTACCTTCTAATCAACTAAGTCACTAGCATTCCTCTTACGCACTTACATAGACTCAGTTCCTTATGCGCACTCTTTTCTTCCTTCCTCCTGCACGTGTGCCACCCATCTGTTTCCCTTTAATGTGCATTCTTCTCACTCCTATGCATCGCGAGTGATTTCATTCTCCTCTTTCTACTTTCCTCTCACACCTCTTTCTTTAGCATGTGCCCTTGCACCTTCTCCTTTGCACCCTTCTGTGCCAAGTCATCTTCTGTCAGACTTGAGTGTGCCACACATGACCAATCAAATTGTGCCAATAGGGTGCCGAATTTTAACAATAAACCAATGCATGACACATGGCAGAAAAGACAACAAATGAACAATTGACCATCATTTCAGCCAACCTACACATGCCACGTGTTTTTTGTGTGCCGACGACTCTGACATCTTCTGATAGTCATATATTTTGCTACAGAGCTCAGATCAGCACGTGCCTAGACTTGTTAGAGAGCTTTTGACACAAGCTACACATTAGAATATTCAAATTCAGATTTAGGTGGGATTTTTTAGGTGAAAATAGGGAAATGTCTTTCAGCTCATCAATGCACACATCCAATCGACCTCAACTACCATATCTCACCATATCTTGCCTTCTTCCTTCTTCCACATGCCAAATAGACACGGGGAAGTACATATGATAGCCTTGTAGGTGGATTTTTAGGCATTTATCACTGGTTGTTGGTGGTTAAATATTTTAATTTGAGTTTCCCTCCATTTCTCCTTCTCTTCTCTTATTCTTCTTCTATAAATAGCAGAGTTCTTCTTTGTAAAATTATATCTCCTTATTGTAATGACACCATGCCAAAATGGTGGCCAACTTCCCATGGGTCTCAGACCTTGGCATGGTTTCTGAAATGTATTCTCACCTCCTGTCATGAATGTAAATGATTATGTGTCTTTTAAGTAATAAAATTGTGTTTTGTGGAACTCTTGTCTTCCCTCTCTCATTTTCACTGCATCTCACCTCTCTGTTTATGTTTTCCGGCATGCTATGTGTATTCCTCTACTTACAGTCCCCACATCATGTGTTGCACACACTGGAAGGAAAATCCTACATGTTGATCTGTGGCGTGTGTCATCCACCCTCTTCTTCTGTGCCCTCTCTGTTTCCTTTTCTGCTTGTGCAGATAGATCTAACCTTTCCTTCTGGCACTATGACCTTCCTTATCTTAGGATTTTCCATTTCTACACATCATTCTATCCCTGGTCCCTTGGCATCTTTTAGTTTAGGATTTTCATTCAGCATTGGGAGTAGCAGTAACGTTAGAGGTAGGTAGAGGAACCAGCCTTCTCTGGAGATCCTTCCCAAGTGCGCAAGGTCCCACAACTTGGGGACGGTTCCATTGTGGTCTCAGACACCTTGGCCCTTTTTAGAGATCCAAGACATGGGTGCACATTTGAGAAACCAACAAGTATTCAATAGGAAAAAAAAATCTCTCTTAACTTTGTAATTTATATACATTATAAACTCATTCATCTCATGCATCGTCTACCTCCATCTTCTAGCAAAATCAATCATGTCCTGAGAAACAAGAAACCTTATTCTTCACAAATAAAGTTAGATGACGTATAAAATATCATCATCATAAGAAAAACCATAAAAAAATTTGAAATACCTCTAAATCCTCTTCCCATAATATCTTACATTTCCTTCCAACTGCAAGTGGAAGGTCTTCAACCAAGTCCATCTCTTAAAACTACTTAAAACTACCTCAAAATTTTCTTATGACCAATTTTTATAAATAGGGTACACTTTTCCATTTAGAGGAACAGCCATGATCTGAAACCATCATGAAAATAAATTAAAACTCCATAATAACAACATTTTCAATTTATTTTTCAACTCCTTTGTATAACCTTGTCCCAAACTGGACTTCTTCAAAAACTTACATTTTTAGGTGGGGTCAACTCATCTCCACATGCTATATCATACCTTTCTAGAAACTTAGAGGAGTCCTCTACATCATCCAATCATCATAATATCATAAAAAATCAATTCTAGGAACTTACCAAGTAAATACTTCCTACCACTTTCAAGCTAGGGTTTCAAACACACAAAACATTATTTACCTTCTTAACATTTTTTCATTAAAACCTGACAACAAAATGGCCTCATTATTTTTTTAAAACATTATTAACTCAAATAAAAAATCTTCCTAGAAAGTCAAAATTTCCCATGAAAAGAACATAATTCATGGTGAGCATCAGAAGGTTCAATTCGAGCTAGAAAACAGTCTTTTTGGACCTTATTTCACCAAAAACAATATAAATTGAAATTTTTTCTTCAGAATGAATCCATGATGCATGGGCATCATCCAATATACATAAAACATAGGAATTCCTCATTTTTCATGGTTTTAATGAGTTTTTTGGAGTGTGATGAGGTTCTAGGAGAGAGAATTAGGTGTTCAAGACGTTCAAAATTTTGAATTCATGACTTCCCTCCAAGATTGTAATTCAAGCTTTAAAAACATGTAAAAGAGATGTAATGGGTTTTTAAGGAGTCTAGGGGTTCTAGAGTGTGTGGGAGTGAGTGATAATCTTTGCATAAGTCATGAAATTATTAAAAAAATGTAAAATTCTTCATAATGTGTAGTAAGGCATATAAATAGTCATCCAAGGTTGGTTGGGCATGAGTAAACCTAGGAGTTAGTTACATTTACAAGAAGGAAGATGCATTAAAATAAGAATATTCAAATGAATGAGAGGGAGAGAAGGAAATAAACCTTTTGAGGAAGGTTGAAGAATGAATGAAGGAATAACTCCTTGAGGAACATAGGAGAGAGAAGCATTTTTGTAAGCAATATATATAAATATGGACAAATCTATTTTTGATGAACCTCTAGAATTCACTTTGAATTATTTTGAGTTTGATAGTTATGGTTTGTTGGTTATTTTGAATTAATAGTGAATAATGTTTTTTTAATTTCTAGAAAAATCTTATAAATACTTGCACGGTGTATACCCTGTTATGGTTGCATTAAGGAGCTTAATGAATTCATGAAGGTAAAAATGACTGTAATAACTTTTGTAGAGGTAATTTGAGGAGTATTTTTATGGTTTCGTGTGAAGAAGAACATTGGATTTTTCATTTCAAGGATTGAAATTTGTGTATCATGATATTTTTCCTTGCATGTTTGAATTTCCTTAGGAAAGTGGATTGAAACAGTGCATTGCTTTGGCTTGAGAAAACATAAGTATATTTTGTCTTCATGTTAAGAATAAGATTGAGCGGAGGTTATATCTGAATAAATTATATCTAATACATGATTTAATATGCATACAAGGGAAACAATCTTTAATTCTCTAAGTTGAGAGTGAAGGTTCAAGATTACCCTGATTTTTAGGAGCATGCATAGACCCCTTAAGGAAAATCAATATTAATTGCATTACTAAACCTTAATAGTAGCTCAAGTCCCTAGAAGAGGATATGACAAACTTGTAGGTAAATGTTTTAGCTTTGAAAAAAATGAGCGCTCATTTTATAAGATTTTAAAGCCTCTCAAGCTCACTCAATTAGCGTAGTTAATGTTTAAGGGAAATTGAGTGTTGAAGCCTCAAAATAGTGATATTTTCCCTAAAAATCACAAGATATCATGGTGACTAACCAATGAAAAGGGTTATGAAATAATTATAGGGAACCAAGGGTTAAATTTTGAACAAATGATGACAGTCCCTAGTAGAATAGTGAACATGACTTGAAAGGCTAATAAAGAAGGCCAATAACAGTGAAGTAGGATGTTCATTCGCATTGGAGTCGCAGTATTTAGAGTAGGTATGAGGAGCCAGCCCTTCTCTGGAGATCCTTCCCAAGTGCGCAAGGTCCCACAACTTGGGGACGGTTCCATTGTGGTCTCAGACACCTGGGCCATTTTTAGAGATCCAAGACATGGGTGCACGTTTGAGAAACCAACAAGTATTCAATAGGAAAAAAAAATCTCTCTTAACTTTGTAATTTATATACATATAAACTCATTTACATTCATCTCATGCATAATCGTCTACCCCTCCATCTTCTAAAAGCAAAATCAATCCATGTCCCGAGAAACAAAGAAACTTTTATTCACAAATAAAGTTAATGCGTAGAAATATCATCATCATAAGAAAAAACCATAAAAAAATTTGAAATACCTCTAAATAATCCAATTCCTCTTCCCATAAATATCTTATACATTTTTCCTTCCTTCAACAACGCAAGTGGAGGTCTTCAAGTCAACCAAGTCCATCTCTTAAAACTACTTAAACAACCACCTCAAAATTTTCTTATGACCATTTTTATAAATAGGGTACACTTTTCCATGTAGAGGAACAGCCATGATCTAAACCATCATGAAATAAATTAAAACTCCATAATAACAACATTTTTCGAATTTATTTTTCAACCCTTTGTATACCCTTGTCCCAAACTGGACTTCTTCACAAACTTAACATTTTTGGTGGGTCAACTCAGCTCCACATGCTTCTCAATACCTTTTAGAAACTTAGAGGAGTCCTCTACATCAATCCAATCATCCCTAAGATCAAAAAAATCATTCCTAGGAACTTACCAAGTAATACTACTTCCTACCACTTTCAAGCTAAGGGGTTTCAAACACCAAAAACATTATTTACCTTCTTAACATTTTCATTAAAACCTGACAACAAAATGTCCTCATTATTTTTTTTAAAAAACTATTAACTCAAATACAATCTTCCTCGAAAGTCAAAATTTCCCATGAAAGAACTATTCATGGTGAGCATCAGAAGGTTCATCGCCTAGAAAAACAGTCTTTTTGGACCGTTATTTCACACCAAAAACAATATCACATTGAATTTTTTCTTCAGAATGACATCCATGAGGCATGGGCATCCATCCCAATATCCAATAAAACTAGGAATCTCCTCATTTTTCATGGTGTTAAATGAGTTTTTTGGAGTGTGATAGGTTTCTAGGAGAAGAATTAGGTTTTCAAGACGTTCAAAAAATTTTGAATTCATGACTTCCCTCCAAGATTGTAATTCAAGATTTAAAAACATGTAAAAGAGATGTAATGGGTTTTTAAGGAGTCTAGGGGTTCTAGAGTGTGTGGGAGTGAGTGATAATCTTTGCATAAGTCATGAAATTATTAAAAAAATGTAAAATTCTTCATAATGTGTAGTAAGGCATATAAAGAGTCATCCAAAGTTAGTTGGGCATGAGTAAACCTAGGAGTTAGTTACATTTACAAGAAGGAAGATGCATTAAAATAAGAATATTCAAATGAATGAGAGGGAGAGAAGGAAATAAACCTTTTGAGGAAGGTTGAAGAATGAATGAAGGAATAACTCCTTGAGGAACATAGGAGAGAGAAGCA
Organism: Taxus chinensis; assembly: GCA_019776745.2. Lineage (NCBI taxonomy): Eukaryota > Viridiplantae > Streptophyta > Pinopsida > Cupressales > Taxaceae > Taxus > Taxus chinensis. The sequence goes on along the minus strand of CM034151.1, from coordinate 451,829,596 downwards.
TTTTTGTAAGCAATATATATAAAATATTGGACAAATCTATTTTTGATGAACCTCTAGAATTCACTTTGAATTATTTTGAGTTTGATAGTTATGGTTTGTTGGTTATTTTGAATTAATAGTGAATAATGTTTTTTTAATTTCTAGAAAAATCTTATAAATACTTGCACGGTGTATACCCTGTTATGGTTGCATTAAGGAGCTTAATGAATTCATGAAGGTAAAAATGACTGTAATAACTTTTGTAGAGGTAATTTGAGGAGTATTTTTATGGTTTCGTGTGAAGAAGAACATTGGATTTTTCATTTCAAGGATTGAAATTTGTGTATCATGATATTTTTCCTTGCATGTTTGAATTTCCTTAGGAAAGTGGATTGAAACGGTGCATGCTGCTTTGGCTTGAGAAAACATAAGTATATTTTGTCTTCATGTTAAGAATAAGATTGAGTGGAGGTTATATCTGAATAAATTATATCTAATACATGATTTAATATGCATACAAGGGAAACAATCTTTAATTCTCTAAGTTGAGAGTGAAGGTTCAAGATTACCCTGATTTTTAGGAGCATGCATAGACCCCTTAAGGAAAATCAATATTAATTGCATTACTAAACCTTAATAGTAGCTCAAGTCCCTAGAAGAGGATATGACAAACTTGTAGGTAAATGTTTTAGCTTTGAAAAAAATGAGCGCTCATTTTATAAGATTTTAAAGCCTCTCAAGCTCACTCAATTAGCGTAGTTAATGTTTAAGGGAAATTGAGTGTTGAAGCCTCAAAATAGTGATATTTTCCCTAAAAATCACAAGATATCATGGTGACTAACCAATGAAAAGGGTTATGAAATAATTATAGGGAACCAAGGGTTAAATTTTGAACAAATGATGACAGTCCCTAGTAGAATAGTGAACATGACTTGAAAGGCTAATAAAGAAGGCCAATTAACAAGGGAAGTAGGCTTGAAAATTGGAATCCAATGTTGAAAATTTATGGGTAGATATAAAACTGAAATGGGTTCCTAAATTTTTCTTGTTTGTGTTTATAAAATTCATTCATGGATAGATATGAAGGAAAATGTTTGTTGTCAGGGCTAGTAAGAGCTAGTGAGCAAGAAAGGAAGGTGGATTTGCAAGAAGAGGTTTGAGAGGGATTCTAAAAAATTTCACACATATTATTTAAGGTAAAGGGTGTATGAAAATGTTAATATTTGGTTTTGGGTATGCTTGGAAGCTCCCAACAATGAACTAATCAAAGTACTTGGTCTTTAGATCACTAGAGGAAAATTTGAGTAAATTTGGTGGAAGTTTGATGTTTTGATCATGATAATTCTATATAATGATTAAATTGAAGTTTTTATTGAGTTTTTAAATATGTTAGATAAGAAGGAAGCATTGGTAGAGGAAAAAAACTAAAGAATTTCCTATCTTGGGTGAAGAACTAATGAAGAAAGGTGAAGGACGGTTTGGAGGAAAATGCAAAATGGATTGGTTCTTTAGCTAAGAGTTATTGTTAAGTGTTTTTAACATTAAATATGGTTGGAGAGTGGGGTATGCTGCTTAAGGAATCTATTTTAGGGAGATATTTAATCAATTTTTGCAAACTAGAGCCATTTTAGGCTTACTAAAGATCCTCATTTTGTAAAGTTTAATGTAGAATTTATTGCTTGAGCCATTCTTGATTTTTTGAATGCATGGTTGATTGTAAACTCTTTGCATCACTCTAAATTTTTTTCACACATCTAGGAAACCCTTTTTCACCATCTCCAATCATCAACATAGCTCAAATAGGTCTCCAACTTCTCATCCCATCTCATTTACATGACTAGCCATTGGAGTTTTGCATGGTTTAGGCTTAGGTAAACTAAATAAACACTATAAATCACCATGAAACCTCTCCAAAATGACCTAACATACCTAAAAAAACATGTATGACATCCTTGCATGCCTCTGTCAGCTCTCATGGCTCTAAAACTCATCTTCATGCCTCCAAGCACCTAGACCTGGTCTAGATGAGCACTTGAATATTGGAATTCAACTTTTAATTACACCCTAAAAATCATGTGAGTGCTTAAATACTCCCCAAATATGATATCCATGTTGTTACCATTCTCCTCAAGCCACCAAAAAACTCAAACCATCATACACCATCACCTAGGCTAGTAGGGTCACCTAACTTGGCTTGTTAGATTAAGAATCCTCTTATCCTTCTCCATCGTCCTCTTTGTCATGAATGATATTTTACAGCAATTAAAACACATAGAACTCAACATTCCAACACCCTAATGTCATGTGCAATATGGATCGGTCATAGTGGATTCAGGAGTCATAAAGGCAAGAGTTAGGGGGGGAGGTCTCATAAGTTGCAGAGGGAAAGTGAGAGTATTTGATAAGGGAAATAATGACATTAGTGAATATGGCATCGATGGATTAGTGTGTTACTCAGTCATCTAGGCACAATAGATATGATCGTCACCCATGAGGTCATCAACTTCATAGTCAAAATCAACAACTTGATCATCTTCTTTTGTAAGGGAAAATGGCTTTGCTAGGTTGATGGTGGTATGTGGAGGTGTATCTGATGGAACAATATGATGCTCAGGCACCACTTGGGAAGAATTTTTAACTGTGTTTGAATATTCCTCTTGTATTAGGATTATGTTCATGTCATGATAAAAGTTGGTGTGAAAGGTTAGTTGGTAATGTAATACTTCCCTATCATGAATCTGGGCATAGCTAGCTAGATGAGGGTCATATAAATCATAATCATTATCATAATCTTATATTAAAGCATCCACCACATAAGAATCAACTATGGTATTTTTTCAAACCACGTGCTCTAGTGGGAGATGTAGTGTGTGTGAGATAACTGCTATAATTGAAGGCTCCATCTTGTGAGACCACAAGGATACAATCAATATATGATAATTTCATGAAGATCAGAGGCATTGATTCTAAGTTTTACTTCATCAGGCTTGTCATCATCCAAATCTAAGAGATTGTGAGGTGTGTACCTGACCAATTCAGGATGACCAAAATTTTCATCAAGAGTATCTATATTATAATTAAAGCATTGATATTCATGAAAAGTAATAGGAGATAGTTCGTCGATAAGTGTGAGCTTTTATGTCCCCTTTTACTAAAGTGTATCATATTTCCAAGGGTTAGTGTCCCCTTGAATCTTATAAACAACTCTTTGGGGAGTTTACTTCACACACTGACATACAGAAGAAATAATGACACTCATATGATGAGTCCAAGGCCACCCTTGGGGAATATTATAAGAAAGAGAAAAATTGAATACATTTAATTTGATGCAAACGTCTTACAGTGAATGATAATGGGTAACAAAATACACCCCTTAGGAGGCATCTTTTGGGAATCTCATCATTGATAAGTGGTTTGTGTAGATGTTAAGTTATCTATAAAATAACAAAGAGGATTGATGAAATCTAATGGCGCTACACATGTGTCAGCTCATTTGTCAATTAGAGCACACTTGAATATGGTGTGACCGATATGGAATGAAATGAAGAGAGGAAGATCATTTGCATGAAGCAAGAGATCATCGAGGATCATAAAATCTATAGGAAAATAAATTCAATAATGCGCATTTGTAGTGAGATTAGTTTAAATGGAGAGTTCCTCATATTTTCAGTGGATGATTTCCTCTAAGCCATGAGATGTAGAAATTTTCCCCAAAGAGGGAGGAAAAGGAATGTTCTTATCAAACAATGTAGTAATGAGATGGTCACGATGGTGAGGTGACATATGCATGAGCTCTAAGAAGGGAACTAGACCAGGAATTTGAGTAAGTGCTTTAAGAGGATCCCACTTATTGTAACTGGACTATAGAGTAGGCTAAGAGTGTTGGCATTCCTTAGAAACAGTGCCAGAAGGATAATGGGTAATTAAGGAAACTTTTAAAACTAATTTTTCTTAGTTCCTACACCATCGGCCCTACAAGTTTGGTTCTATGTACCTTGGGATATGATATTATAATGTATATGGGTTGATGGAGATGCTGACATGTGGTACACATCCTCCCTAGTTTATCAAGTTGTATCATAACAACACATTTTTTCAATATATGTATAATAATACCCTTAAGGTAAGGTAACACCTTACAATTCTCTATAAGGAAGGAGTAACTCTGCGATCTCCCAAGATTGGAATCCACTTCAAGGGGACACCTCCAATATACCTCTACCAAGTAGAATAATCAACTCAAATATCCGTGACATCTAATAATTATACTCACATCCTTTATATAGACATACATTAAGCTTAATATATGGGTAACACCTAATATCAATGTAGGCTGACTCATTACCTTATAAGATATTTTCATATAGTAAAGAATTTTATGTACCTTGGGATATGATATTATAATTTATATGGGTTGATAGAGATGTTGACATGTGGAAAACATCCTATTTAGTTAGTTACATGTTTATAATATATGGGGTCACATAGGAATTAGTTATATTAGGTAATGAGTTCGCCTACAATGGTATTAGGTGGTACCCATCCATTAAGAGTAATGTATGTCTATATAAAGGATGTGAGTATCATTATTAGATGTCATGGATGTATGAGTAGTATTCTACTTGGTAGAGGTATATTAGAGATGCCCCCCGAAGTGGATTCCCATCTTGGGAGATTGTGGAGTTACTCCTTTTTTAAGAATAATTGTAAGGTGTTGCACTTCCTTAAGGGTATTATAATGCAAATATTGAATATTTAGGCTTTTTAACCCACAGAATATATCTTATGTTTTGTTATCTTTTGTAGATTATTAATTTAATATTTATCAATTGGTATCAGAGCATGAAGATCACTTTGAAGATGGTGAAGAAGGTCAAATGGAATCAAGTTTGGAGAAGCATCACCCACTAAGATCTCATATGGGTTTTTGGATGATCAAGCATGGTGACAAGTGTATAATGATTTAAAGAACACTCATTATATGGATTCTTCTTATGTTTCAAGGATGAAACATGTCAAGGAGGGTGGGAATGTTATGTACCTCTTGCCTCTCCATTGTGTTGTTGCATTTTATTCTTGATTCCCTCATTTACAAGTTTATGAGGTTGTGCTTCATGGAGATTTGATGGCGAGTGGGGATTTGGGTTAGTGTCATATCAAGTCTAGCCTCTCCCAACTCCATCTTCCTAATTTTCCTCCCTTAGCAGAGTATCTCACCCCTTTTCTTGGTGTTATCCCCCCCTTAGTGCAGTATTTCCCTTTTCATTCACTCTCTCTCTCCATGTCTCCTTCAAATTGATAGAATAAGTGTAGCTAGGTGTTTTTCTTACATTAGGAGTAGTTTAGCATTAGGATTAGGTAGAGGAAGAAAAATTTCTTTGGAGACTTATCTCAAGTTCACAAGTCCCACAACTTGAGGGATAACCACATGTTAGCAAAATTGCACCGATTTCCCCACACACATAAGGACAAATCAGGGGATACTGTAATTTTGACATAACAGCTTTTGCATGCCTGATGGGATAGGTTTGAATCACCTTACCAGTTCATTTCATCAAGTTGGTGTTTTCGTGGTGAGATTAAACCTTTTGAGGCACATAAAAAACACGTATAGTGACTCTATATGGTCAACAACTCATTCTCTGAGTTGCAAACTTTCCTTCTGTCCATTCTCATTTCATTTTCCTCCACATATTTCCACTTTATTTCATTACATAAAGTTGTGCAATCATGAATTCATTCCCCTCTTGGATTTTAAACATGTAGTAGCAACAATATCATTCAAAAATTCCTCCACATTTGTAACATATATTCTCAGATTACTACTAGCCACCTCCAAATATGTACTTCAATGAATATCAAAATTGTGCATACCTATATGAGAAAAATTCATATCAGTTTGGTTATATGCCAGACTATGTGGCTATTAAAGAATAGAGGTATGTGAATTATGGAGGCTACTATCCTACTCCTAATGATATTGATTTACAGAAAAAAGTTTAAGGCATAGAGGCCAAGTTGGTGCGGATAAGGGATTCATCACAACAAAAAGCACTCAAGGCTAGATTCTGGGCACCTTGCTCATGGTTAGGCCCCATTTTGGATCAAATACCTAAAGGGAAGCTCAATTATGTAAACAATATGGTACCCCATCTTTAAATATGGGTTCAGTTTGTAGATAAACATGAACATAATGTAAGATCATCTTGTTAACTGGAGGCACCTACATTTCCATCTTATAACCCTTTTCTATTTCCATAGCAATTGTCATCTTAGTGGCAGCCACAGTTCCCAAGTTTCCCACCTGTTTCCTCCATTGCGGAACCCATTTCTCAATCTTCTAGTATTCCATCTCATCTCAGTTTCTCTTCCATTTTCCCTTCCAAATCTAGGTCCATAAAAAAAAAATAAAAATCCATACCTTCCCCTCCACCAAAAATGAAGCAACAACCAGTGGATACCTAACCCACCACTCCTCCCACCTTCTCGGATCCATGTTGGGAAGAAACTCATAATACCGTCCAAGGGGAGAAGCAAGAAGAAGAGCCAATAAAAGAAGAAATGATGAAAATCTTGGTGATCCTGGCTGTAAGATTTGGGATTGATAAGATCACCTTGCTGGTAAAGCCTATAGATGAGGATGAGTTCAAGCCACAAGTGCTGAAGGCTAAGCTTGTAGCAGAGGTAGAGAAATAACAAGAAGATGATCAATAATTAGTTTATTCAGAATGTAGTTTCCATGAGGAAAATCTATTTTCAGGAGATGTTGATCAACCACCAGCTACAGAATCAACAAGGGAAGAAGTAGTTTCTCCAAATCCAAAAGAAGAGGAACACATTCCAGCTATGGAGGAGAGCCATACAGTTTTAGAGGCTGAGAAAATAAGATAAGCTATAAAAATAACCTTCAGTTCTTCCTCTCACTTCATCCCCTTTGATATCTAATGTCAAAGAATATTTGAAGCTTTCAAACTTCATGTTTGAGGACAAGGGGAACCATGGTGAGCAATTTGTATATCTGGAGGACACCATGGAGGAGGCTGAGCCAATGGAGCAAGACAACAAGGAGGTAGGCTATCTATCTGATTTGGAGGACTACTTCAATGGAGAGGAGCTTTCACATATTACCACCTTCATTACCTCATCATTCATTCTCCAACATCAATATCCTACTCCTAGGAGGGAGGACATTTAAGGAAAATAGTATGCACCTCATGGCAGCCATCTAGAGACAAGATTGGAGGATTTGTATCTTCCAAGCTTCACACTGGACAAGGAAGAAGAAGAAAACAGTGATGAAAGAATTTCCACACTGGTCATCAAGGAAAAGAATTAGTTATTTGTAGAAGCAATGAAAATAAAAAATCAACGTGCTGATAACCTCTTTTTTTAGGAAGGTCCATAGGAAGACTCCATTTTTAGAGTTGAATTTTAGATAAATGGGAAAACTTTGTGGGTTATGTCATGCTCAATAAGGTACTTAGCTTCATTAGAGCTAAGGGAGAAACCAAAACTGGTCATGTCCATTTTAAGGCATGAGAATAATATTCAAATCACCAAAGGTCACCATCACCACATTGAGGAGTCCAATTCCAATCGACTTGAGGAGGTATTTTTGATTGATGTTGATACTTTGGTTATTTGGGTGGAATACTGGACTTTGTTTAGTTTTTCACTCTCATACATGACCATGCCCATTTCCAAATCAATTGCATGGTTTAATATTATGAGCAAGGGAAGCTACTTCTCTATGTCAGTTGCAATTTTTTTTTGAGTTCCCTTTACCTCTTGTTAGATTAGGGTAGGTAGGTTTGATTTTATTAGAACAAGTGCTTTTGCACACTCTCCATGCTCCACTTGGGGTATTTATGATTTTCTCCTTTGTACATAGTTTTTGGCTTTGTTGTTACGCTTTCACAATGCATTTCCAAAGTGGTCATGTTCATGAGGGAAATTAGATCTCAAGGCATCTTTTAAAATGAATCTATGAGCCCCAAATGATCAATTGCAGGTCCATATTTCTCCGTGCCTCTTCCTTCATTAAATTTTCAACTTTGGGGGTAGTTTACATTTTTAATCTAAAATCCCAAAATCATATTTTAGAGAAAGCCAAGGTAGTTTGAACTCATATGCTAATTTTACACAAGTCTAAGGGATATGTTTTCAAAATAAATATTAGTTTCCTCAAGGTTAGGATTGACTCCATACCCAATGGATACTTCAAGGCTACTAGTCTCTTCATTCAACAGGAAGATGTCCCTAAGAGGTCGCCATTTTTATCCCAAATTTATCCCCCTGGGGTTAATTTGGATAGTTCATTATAAATGGACTTAGCCATTCAAATTATTGGATGAGTGGATGACCATCAATTTAGGTCCCAGATATCATATAGAAAGCAAGCCAGGATAGCTCGACTGAGTTGATCTTCATGCATGACGATCTAGTAAGCCACAACGAACCAAGCTGGTCATTTTCTAGCAAGTTAGAAGTGAGCTAGGTGGTAGCCGAGCTACAGAGCAAGATTGGTGAGTTCATCATGAAGTTTGGATGAGGAGGTCCAAAAACCACTTGGGTTGGATGGTAGTTACTTAGCTGGTTAAGAAACACACTGGGTTGGTCGTAGGTTAGATGGGTCATGTGGGTTGACTCTTGGGTTGGACGGGTGATGCATCGTATGGAACATTGGGTTAGACACCTGAGTTTGTCAGTCAGGTTAGTCAGTTAGTATGGACAGCCCAGGGGTTGGTTGGTGGTGTAGCATATGATCAGGTTGGACAACATCTGACCCCCTAGGTTGGTCATTCAGTGGGTTGGACGCTTGGGTTTGTCAGGTCATAGGTTGGATGTGTATAGACAGAGATAGATGGTCATCTCACCTCACATGTTGGATAGCCGATGGTTAAAAGGTGGTGACCATCAGGTTGGGTGTCCACCATGAAATGTATAACCTTTAGGTTGGATAGATGAGGTCAGACAACACTTAGGGTTAGACAGGTCATGTGGTTGGACAAATTACAAGTCCCTAACAAGGTGATGGTAAGTGGGTGAATGAAAGATCAATAACCATATTTAATGTGATATGAATCCTATGTCTTTGTCTGACATAATTACCCTCGGGAAGTGAATTTGTATGGGTGCACATACCTCTCTAATAAGGATAGGTTATAAAATTACCTATATAATGAAATCGAACCCTTCATTTTTAAAAGATACATTTCAAGAGCTAGGGAAACTCTAGAATTTTTTTCTCTCAACTTCATTTGAGTTGTTGGTTTGTAATGAAATTATGTTTCTGTGCATCATATGTAATGGTCTATGCATGTTTTGAAGCAATAAAAATCATTTTTTGTGGTGTGTCTTCAACCCTAGATAATTTTTTATTTTGTTTCTCTTTCCTTTCCATTGTGTTATTGTATTTTTTGTATGCTTATCTCATTTTTAGGTTTATGAGTTTGTGCTTCATGGAGATTTGATGGCAAGTGGGGATTTGGGTTAGTGTCATATCAGGTCTAGCCTCTCCTAACTCCATCTTCCTTCTATTCCTCCCTCAGCAAATTATCTCACCCCTTTTCTTAGTTTTATCCCTCACTTAGTGTAGGATTTCCCTTTTCATGAAATATATATCCCTGTCTCCTTGGAATTATTAGGATAGGTGTAGTTAGGTTTTTTCTTGCATTAGGATTAGGTAGAGGAAGCTAGACTTCTCCAGATGGTTATCTCAAGTTTGCAAGTCCCACAACTTGAGGGATAACCCCATGTTAGCAACATTGCACCAATTTCCCCACACATGTAAGGAAAAATTGGGGGGTGATGTAATTTTGACATAACAGTAGCATCTCCTACATAATGTCCACCTGTAATACCCCCATGATCCTCCACCATAATAGCTTCACACTCATGCTCAAGTACACACTGGAACAAAAATTCATCTCGGCCTTGTTTTTATAAGTCTCCACTAATAAACATATAAGTTGTGACATGTATCATAAGTTATTTATTTTATATACTGTTCATTCCCTCTAACACCACACTCATTCATAAAAAGGAAGAAATGTCTTCTAAGTTAGAGGGCACATAGTTTAACATGAATAGTTATGCATCTGAAATTGTATCCTCTATGTTGTATGCATCCTCTCATAAATTAATCCTTGGTAAATGATCTAGTCCATAATTACTCCTTCTTGGCTTAACCACCACCATAAAATCAAATTCTTGAAATAACAAAATCTAATGGCTTATATGCCCCTATAAAAATGAGCTTGTTCGCAAGGTATTTTAATGCTATGTGATCTATATAAAAAATAAAAGGTGTTTCCACCAAATATTTCCTAAACTTATACAACACGTAGATCATGGAAAAGGCCTCGCACTTTGTAGTTATATAGTTATGTTCATCTTGAGTCAACTTCTTGCTTACAAAACAAATAGGATGGTCAACAATACCTTCTCTAGGCTGGGCTAATATTGTGCCAATGGCCATGCCAGAGGCATCCACATGGACATGAAAAGGTTTGGTCCATGAAGGAAAGCGTAGAATAATAACACAAGTAATCCTTTCCTTCAATGTCTCAAACATGTGCTTTTGCGCTTCACCCCAATGGAACTTGCCTTTACTCTTCAATAATTCCTCCAAGGGCACAGTAATATTAGCATAACTATTAATAAAATTCATTTAATATCCTATGTGCCCCAAGAATTGGCCCACCTCACTCTACTTAGTAGGTTCCTCTAATCCCAAAATAACAACAACCTTAGCAGGATCCACTAACAAGCCTTCCTTATAAATAATATGTCTTACCAATGTCTGAAAAGGTGTAGAAAAAATCCACTTCTTAATGTTTAAGGAGATGCTCAATTACTGGCACCTCTCAAACAGAATCCTTAAATTATCATAGTGATCTTTCACTAGCCCATACACTATCCAATCATCCAAGTAAACCTATAAGAACTTGTGAATAAATTCTTGGAATGCTTGTACAACAATGCGTGAAAAGAATGCAAGTGCATTCTTTAATCCAAAGGGAATAATTGTGTATGCAAAACTTCCCCATTCATTAGTGAAATTTTTCTTCTCTTCATCCTCTTTATCTATCCTCACTTGATGATATCTAGAAAATCCATTAGTGAAGGAGTAGATATCGCGCCCTGCAATGCATTCCAATATTTATTCAGTAAAAGGTGTGGGAAAGGGATCTATTACACATGTAGCATTCAAATCCCTATAATCCACACAAATTTTTATTCGTTCATATTTATTTATACTGATCATCCTAGGGATAACCCACTCTGACTCCTCAATAGGCTCAATGACTCCAGACTTTAGCATCTTGTCAATTTTATCTTTTACCTTGACACAAAGATTACAATTCATCCTATAAGTCCTCTTCCTAACTGGGTGTGCACCTTCCTTCAGCTTGATCCTCATCTCACCTAAAGATTGATGTACCCCTTTCAACTCATGATAGCCTCTAGGAAATAATTCCTGGAAGTCATGCAGCAGCTCAATTATCTTAGCAACCTTAGAGTCAAACCAATAGTCTCCAATGATGGCCTCCTTAGGTTCAAAATATTTCCCGATGTTAAAATTCTTTATTTTCATAGGCTCATGGTATGCATACGTATTCTCATTTGTATTTTCTAATACCTTAGGCATACCCTTAGTATGATCAACATCTAAATTCTCCACTTCTTCATCATCAATCACGTAGACCATTTTACCCTTTTCCTTTTCTAGGAAGGCATGCCCAAGTTGTTCTACATATTTATCTTCTTCTTCAAAGTGTTCCTCTAGATCTGACTCACCTAGTAACTCCTAAATAAGTTCTTTAGCCTTTGCACTATATCCCAATGTTAAGTGATTTATAACCTGTAATGCCTCATTCACTAGAGGTTTAGTGGTAAAATATTCAAATGTCTGAATCATACCTGCAGTCAGTTCTTTCCAATTTCGTGTTTCTCTATTCAACTCTACATAAACATACCATGCGCACACAGCCTCATATGTGTAGTAGAACTTGTGTACCCATAGTGAAGGTGGTAAGGCTTCATTACCTTCTACCCAGAGTCTCTCACACTGTTAAACATGGTGCTAAGAATTCTTCCCATGAAATTCACATGTTTTGGTGGGCACATTACTCCAAAGAAATATAGTAGAGAAGGTGATTCTCACTTCTCACCACTCCAAAATATTATCTCCGTAAACCATCCATCAGTGCGTTGCTATCCCACACAAGGTATACACCAACATATTCCTTCTTTCAACTTGATATATCCACTAAATTTCCATAGTACGTAGGAACACTTCAGGATTCCCCTCATCAGTGTACCTTGGTACTTGGTAACTGCCCAAACACTTAACACACCGTGGCCTTCTTACGCACATGACTACACTTCTTACAGCATATCTAACCATTTCATATGTGTCATGTGCCTAGTTGTCACATGCAACACTTGTAGTATCACTCATGGAATGTGCAACATCCCATTAGATAAATCATTCCTTTGATGACTCAAGTACTTCTAGATCTCTAATGGTGTGCACATAAATTCTGTTTAAATCCTCTTCACTCAAATTTTCCACATAAGTTAAAAAAATTCTATCTGTTAAAGGAATGATGATGTGCTCTTCCTTATTCTCAAAAATGATGTATCCTTTGTTGAAGTGCAGATCGGAATTATTTTCATAACACCACGGGCACCCAAGAAATGATGGAAAACTATCTTCCTTTACAAGCACCAAGACCTCAAAGTCTCTAATAAACTTTTCCCCTTGTATAGTAATAGTAGCATATTTCAAGACTCCAATGGGTGTGGCCTTAGTCTTGTTTTCCATAAACAACACATTTGAAGATGACTGTAATGGTGGTATCCCCATCTGAATCTATACATTCAAAGTGTGTACATTCACTTATGCACCTGTATCAATTAAAATTTTACTCAACAACCATCCATCAACAACAACATTTAGAGTTATATTCTTGTCATAATCCATTCCATGAGGAGGTAGGTTAGCATACAAAATATATATTTTGTGCTCAACTCTATTACATGACGTCTTTCCCCTTAACCATTCCCCCAATAAAGGAATGATTTTTGTTTTCATATCATCGTGCAAACATATTTTAGATCATCAACAATATTCTAAGGAAGCTTTGATGTTATATTTTGCTCTAACTTTCGCGACTATTCTTTCAAACATTGTATCTCACCCTACAAATTCCCAATCACCTATATGGTTTCTTGATAAACTTATTTTTGATGTGTAGGGTTTGGATACTTTACATGAAATACTTCCTCCTTTGTAGTAATAGGCTTCTACTTTGGGACTTCCCTGATGCACGCACCCTCGGCATGTATAGTAACCAACATAGGAATCAACTCAGGATCTAGTTCTAACTTCGGCATCCACTAATCTTCCATAGTGCGCTGCACTCTAACCATCCCCATGCCCTTATCCTATTTGTGCTTCTTTATTAAATGTTCATAAAAGTTTGGGATTTTTTCATAATTTTGTTTCTTTCCACAAAAAACAAATAATATTCTAAGGGAATTCATGCCTGTGATAATTAGGGTATCCGCATGTATAACATGTTCCTCATGGAAATTCACTTCTTCCGCCACCACGAACTTGGCCTCTGAATCCTCCACAGTAACCTCGACCTCTACCTCAACCTCCATTAGAGTGCCCTCCACTGTGATTGTGCTCATGATGATCACCTTGTTCCTTAGAATTATTGGTAGCACTGGTCTGTTGCACACTAGTATCAAAGACATCATGAATATGATCAATCAACCTACAATTCTTAGTATCATGGGTAGTAGACTTGAAAATCTTGTAGTAACATGATACATTATTTCTTATTACATGTTGAAACAATTGGCGCCCATAATCTGTGCACCAAATACGACTACGCATCTCATGTGCCGAATTAGTTGATAATTCTTCTAACTATTTTTTCATCACCACAATCTAAGCTTCCAAGAATCAGCTCACTCCTATGTCTACATTCGTAACTACTTCAGCATGCAGAGCTTCCTCAAGTGCCTCACGCAGATCTTTATAAGTCTTATGTGATAGCACCCTTCTAAAAGGCATGATCAAACCTCCAAAAAACCATTGAGCATGTTGACTCAGGTGTATATCATAAGATAACTTTGACAAAAGGGTTTTGAATGATGCATCATACTCCCAAACACTCTCATTCATGCCCTTCTTGATGTCCTTCAACATGCTAATGCTTTTCTTCTCAAACTCAAGTATGTGGAACTCTCCCAAGAAAACATCATGTGATGTGGTATATTCCATATAATTTTGGTTCGGATCATATTTCCTATACCAAATATGTGTTTTCCCTTGCAATACAGTTGCAAACTGACTTACCTTGCACTCTGGAGTTGTGATCCCCTTCGCATGTCATAGTATTTCACACATATGTACATTCTTAGCTGCATCTTCTATTCCTCTGTATTCTGGAAGGTGAAGAGACATCTCCATATATATATTTTAGGTTTGGTACATACCATGCCCACCAAATCCAGAACCTTTATTACCTCATGTGTTTCCTCCACCCCCATAACCACCAGATCTACTAGATCCTGAGCCACATGACCCTCCTGATCCTCCTCCTCTAGTAGGAAATGCACCAGAGGATGCACTGCCTTGTGTTCCAAGTTTTTTTGCTAAACTAAACTCCCACAATTTGTGAATTTTTTCTACTTCTAGATGTGATTCCAACATTTTTCGTACCCATATTCTGTGTTGATGATGTGCCAGAAAATATACCTCCAACCGAACCTTCAAATAACAAAGATGATGATTGTGCTTCCATATATGAATAAGATACATGATTAAATCATGAACTTGACTACAAATTAACTCTATATGTCACTAATCTACTACCCACACTAGCATTCTTACTGATAATTGCTGTAGAAACTAGAAAACCAAGTGTAAGGGCTAGGTCGCCAAGTAGGATCAGATGTATGCCCGTGGTTCTCAATCTTTCTTCAAATGTGCCTTCATAAAAAACTGAAGAGGTTTCTCTACCATGTTTTCCCAAATGGGGGAGTTCCATATGCTTTGGCTCCACATATTCTACGTGAGCTACAAATCCTTCATGATCCATCTTCCTCCGCAACACCATTCTTTTCACAATTTCATGTTACTTTTCCAAATCCCTCTCATCTACTTCATTAAATTTAAGCTACCTTTTGTCTCTTTTCCTTTATGTTGCCAAATCTTCCATATTTCACTACACCTACTCCTGCCCCTGTGTGTGGTGGGGTTTAATTAAGCATAGGACATTGTTCCAAATCTAGAGTCATAATCAAGGTCTTAATCACTAAAGGGATACCACACAAATACGATCCTCTGGGTTTGTGCAAGAACTAGAACTCAACAACCTCTGGACAGGAATAAGTAGAAATTGTGTACTCCAAAATATAGATATCCATAACACCACTCCACCAATGGTCTATAACATGTTTCCAAGTCAAATAAACATCATGAAAATCTTATAACTCTTCTTGCATCCAAAAATGTGTTCGAAACCCCCAATTTCTCTTTGATGCGTAAGCTACCAGCCACTTGTACAACTCTATAGTAAAAATGGAAAATAACATCTCATACATATCATGATACAAATTCTATTTAACCCATGTGTGTGCATTAAAATTAGGTCCAGTGCTAAATTTTTGAGTATACTCTTCCTCCAAATATTCTAGCCACTCTTTAATACTGGCCAAAGTCAACCGATACACCTTCATCATGTAACATCCTTGCAAACAACTGAAAAATAGGTCTCGACAACATAACCAAAATGTAGTCTTATTTTACCCCCAAAATCCCAAGGCGCATTGGTACATCACTCAGCCATAACTGAGTGCTCACCTGAAGCGTATAAGGGTACCAGGTTCCTCTTTTATGCCATCTTTCTCAAGAAGTTAACAAGATCATACAAATATTCCATATCCATAACAAATAATCAATTATATTGCATAACATAAACTAGATTGAAAAATATATAAACAAGAACCATAATCAGATTTACCATATAAGATCCATGCTTAGTTAAGTCAAAAACCAATATCTAATCACAAAGGTCCATTATATTAATTGTTGTAAAACACAGAAGCTTCATACATGTATAATTTTTTCACCATAGGTTACAGGCGCTCAAGAACCAACATCATAATCTTACAAAGTATAGATGATACCTAAACCGTACAAATCAATACATACATACATACATACATATATATATATATATAGTGGGGAATTTCCCTTCACCTCCTATACACCCTAAAAATAGGCTACATGCTAAGAATAGTCATGCACTGCTACAAGATGAATACAAGAGGATCCAAGCTCACTAATAATATACAATCTAATAATAAACTGAAATATAATTCTATTAATAGCTCCAAAAATATGCATGTCGTTTGATCTCCCACTCATCTAAAATAGCCTTTGTGTGTTTTCCAAGTCTTTTAAAAACACATGCTCTACACTCCATGTCCACATTTAGCCGCATACTAGAAAACAACTAATTCTTGACTTTGTCTTTTCCTGGCTGTGCCCTATTTCCCTATAATTCCATGCATACCTATGTGCTCTATGCCCACATGCCCAATCCTTTTGTGCCTTTCATACTTAGGGTAAAATTTGCTAGCCCAATAGTTGGCTTGTGTCTTGGGAGGATATTTCTCAAATTCCTTCATGAGATAATATTTTATTTTATCTTGTTCAAAATATTCTTCTAGGTAATTAGGAGAAAAGGACCTTACCTTATATTGAAGGTGAGGTTCAAGATCTCATAAGAAAATTTGTGTGACAGCCATTTGTGTGACAACCATAAGATCTCATAACAGTAGCATCTCCTGCATAATGTCCACCTGCAATACCCTCATGAGCCTCCACCATAATAGCTTCACACTCATGCTCATGTCAGTCACATTTTAATCCATGTGATAATCAAGATCTCATAAGAAAATTTGGAAGAGTATATCATTGGGCATGTATGTGTTTCCCTTGTGGATAGGGTATTCTAACACTCAATGAAATATTATGTTGATTTAGTCTCAGATTTTTGACAATTGATGAAATCATTGATGTTATTTTTGGGTAGATCATGATATTGGAATTCATTTACTAGGGTTGTCACTAGGGACTCTAATTCAACTCTTGAATTAGGAGGAAAGGTATGGTACCAATCCAAAGCATCTCCAATGAGTGTATTTTCTAGGATTTTGGTGGAAGAGTATGAATTTTTTTTTATCCACTCCTTGTAAATATTACCAAAGTCCTTGATATGAAGCGTGATATCAGTAGATCCATCATAAGTGATAGATAGAACAATTCCACCAATATCCATACTAGAAATATAAGGTGTTAAAGGATATTCTTAGAATTCTCTCAGGACTTTATTTTAGATAGGGGGTTGGGTGATGGGAACCCCATTAGGCCCATTTGGTAAGGATGGGGTATGGTGCCCTGAGATCCCGTTGGAGGGGGTTAACTAACTAAGCCATGTTAAATTTCATTTGGATAAATTGATTCATAGTGGCAGATTTTTGTTGGCTCTTTTTTTCAATGAGTTGGAGAATGAGGTTGGTAGGGTCATAATTGGAGGCATTTTTAGATGAACTTCCTTCAGTAACTTTCCCATTTTCTTCCCTATGGTCAGTTTGTTTGAAAATGAAATAAATAAGACATTTTCTATGAATTTCT
Organism: Taxus chinensis; assembly: GCA_019776745.2. Classification (NCBI taxonomy): domain Eukaryota; kingdom Viridiplantae; phylum Streptophyta; class Pinopsida; order Cupressales; family Taxaceae; genus Taxus; species Taxus chinensis. The sequence goes on along the minus strand of CM034151.1, from coordinate 451,811,889 downwards.
TTTGATTCATTTTTGTACTGGGGAAACTGAGAGATATTTCAGAATCTAAGGAGGATGATCAAAGGTATGATAGTTCTAGTTTTCTTCTTATTCAACCTTAGGTGGGAAATCACGGTGGGTAGAAGGATTCTTTCTATGTTCTCTTACGATGTAATAGTCCACACAAAAGGGAAACTTAGCTTTGAGATGATATGATTCTAGAAATTTCTGCATAACAAAGTTAGAGGATCCCAAGCCTAGATACTCCATGATGAAGTGATGATCTAGATGAGAGAAGGTTTGAAAATGATGTCTATAGACACAATCAGCTATATAGAGAAATGTACACAAGGGCCAAAGGAATATTGAGATAGATCTGGGAAGAAAAATAGGACCAGTCATGTAAATAGGTCTACATAGGGACCGATGGTGTTCAAATGTGAGAAAATAGAAATAGACATGATCACTCAAGGGTATCAAGGAAGGTATATTTTTGAGGCTTTGTGGGTTTTTGGGTTCTTAGATGAATTCAAAATAGAATATGGGTGCTTTTAACTATTTGTGCTCAATGATAAGGTTTGTAGGATTCACTTTGGGTTCACTAGAGATATATGTGGGACAATAATGTGTCTCAAAAACTTGCACTCCTAAATCATCTATTCTATAAGGGTATTAAGGAAACGAGTAGGATACACACATGTACCACCACACAAAGGATAGATTTAAAGGGAATACAATGAGTGTTATGGTATCATATCTCAAGGACAATAATCCTTACACTAGGTTAACCTAGGCTTTCCAAGGCTTGTGATCAAGATATAGGAAGGAACGTTAATGAAATATCGATAGTTGGGTGAGGAGAGGTATGAATCAACAATAAATGAAACAAACATGCATAATATAATTAAAATGAAAGTGATGATAGATAAGGATCTTATAATGAATAAGAGCATTATGGTAACTAGCATCCAAACATATGTAGTACCAAACTACAATAACACAATGAGGGAAGGATATAAACTTATCTATGAAAAATGACAAGATATGGTTAGAGAACTCACCTTGTACTTGTTGGGTGGTCATTGATGCATTTATCTCTCCAGAGAAGTAGCACACCAGGAGATAATCACTATTATGTGGAGAAGTGGGATATCAAACCTACCCTAGACTTAATATAAGTGACCTAATAGTGCATGAAACCATCCAGAAAGAAGAGTATCTATCCAATCTAAGAAATATGTAAGATGAAAAAAGAGTTAGCTAATCAAATTTGAATATTGTGAAAAAGAACATAGCAGATGGAAGTTCAAAATATTATGGACTCCTTTCTCTATGAATGCCAAATGCATGTCAAGTATATATATGATGTCATCACCTACTAGCAATGGCATCATCCAAGGAAAATACAACACCAACAACATTGACCACAAGTGATGTCATTGGCCATAGGTGATAGAAAGAGGTAATGTGTTGTGAAAATAAAAAAATATTTTTCATAGATTATGGATATGGATAATCAAGGTTCAAAGTGGTGAGATGAAAGCAAGAAGTTATTAATACAATGTGTGAGAGACCTAAAGAGACAAGGATTAGTAGTGCAATGAAAACTAAGGCCAAGACCAAATAGATATACTCTATCTTTTTACTATCTCTAACCCTTAATGGTTATGTGAATAACTATTCCCCATTCCTAGAAGGCCCCTTAAGGCACCCACTCTAGAAATACACATGCATCAGTGACCCTTACATGCAAAAAGGAAATTTTTAGTAATAGGTATGAAAGATGAAAAGTGAATGATTAGGTGTATACATTGCAGACTTCGTAGTCTCACAGAAACCCTTTTTCCATCACTTTCTACAAGTCATACGTCTATAGTTCGAGAACCCAATTGTTCCCCTATCACTTGAATTCTTAGATGCATAAGCCCACCTTTGTGGAAATCAATATATTTCATGTCTGGTCTTGGAGCATCCTAAATTAAAACACATCTACATTAATACACAATCTTACCCACTCTTATAGTTATCTACCTATCCATTCATTCAAATAAGTGACCATAACACTGGATTGAAATGGCCCCCAATTTGAGGGGGTTCACCTATTTAACATATTATCCAACATAAATCCAACCATCTCACTCCTTTTTTGAATGGATTGTCCATCACAAACCACTTGACAAAAAGGAGAAAATTTAGAAGCTAGTTTTAGAAACCCTTAGGTGACCTACCCATAGAGATCATATCCATATTTTAATATCTATACATAAGTCACATCATTCCCTATATCATATTATACCCTTATAAATTCCATTTACTCCTGTAAATACTCACTTACCCCCTCCTAACCTCCTAAACCACCTAAACCCATTTTAGACTAGTAAGGTCAAACCCTCATAACCTCTCAACCTACCTAACAGATTCTTACTCATGTTATTTTTGTCCCCGACCAAAAATTCACCCATTTAGAGGTGGTTTCAACCACTTACAAGTGTTTTCCCCACTTTTCCTGGATCGTCAGTGACTCCCAAAATCACTGGTGATTCTATATAAACCCACCAGCTTCCTTACATGGGATATTTGGACACTACATTAAAAATCTGACCTTATGGATATTAAGATGGCATATTAGCACCATGTGAAACCACACCAATCCTTTGGATATCCCACACTATCGTAAGGCATTTCTACAAAATTCATCATTTGTATTTCATATTATAGGAAATGCATTGTTCTCTCTTTACATCTCTTATTTATGTGTGCATCATCTCTTAAAACAATCCAGTCATTTAATCACACATTCAAAGTATCGATTTTTGTTATATTCAAATTATCCAATTATACAAAAATCTTCAGTGGTTCCCTTGAATCACTAGTGAATTCTCTGAATCACGAACGATTCCTATTTCTAAGCATGTCAGTCACATTTTAATCCATGTCATAATCTCTTTTATGCTAATGTCTATATTTCAAGTGTCTTATGTATGTATATGCCCAATCTAGGTGAAGGGTATGAACCAAATACCATATTTAACTTATAGATTGTGTGACAACCATTTGTGTGGGAGAAGTCAAATATCAACTATAAATTTATTTTTTGTGTCATCTCTTTTACACCAATCTAGACAAGATCACTGAGCAATTGAAAGTTCTCAAAAATGTGACGAATCCAACCATTACTGTGAATACGTCTTCAATCATCCTCATCCTATCATCAAGGACATTGACTAAGTTCCTTTATACATATCCTTTGAAAATATTTCTATTTTCATCATTATTGCCAACTTAATTATCTAAAATGAGTTGACACCCATCAAAGGAATCCCTTTAGTTCTTTCAATTTGCCTTTACCAAGAAATTTTTCATCTTATTATCTAATATATCTCATTTCAAGGTTGTTATTTGTGTGCATGTTACCTCATTCTCTTGAAGAAGAGTCTCTTACACCCATTTGTACCCATACATCTTGATATTTTCGACATAGGTATCGTTAAACCCTTTTATTTTCTGAGTTTTAGTGGTTTGATCCATTTAAAATAATAAGACCCTTAAATATACTAAAACAAATTAATAAACTTATATCTATAATGAGATAAATAAACAAAACAATAATATCCATAATATATTAAAATATAATCCATCTAAATTTCATCTCAATAACAAGCATAACAACATTACTAAACCAAGCAATAATGAAAAACAATAGTATAATAGCAATCGTATGCCTCGCACATGTCATCTTGCTAAGATCAAGTTAACAACTAATGACTACACGGCGACACAATCATAATTATTTGAATTAAATAGTCATAATAGTATCAATTCAAATATCCCGATCACAAATAAAGCATGGAGTCAACGTCATCTAAGGGAGAGAAACTGGTGGGCACTACATCCCCATCCACTAGAAATAGACTTCCTCCTGGAAGTCATTGGGAAGGTTTAAGAATAAAAAACCCTCACGGGTGTTGCATCCTCCCCCACCATTGATTTTCTTAAAAAAATATGTTCCTCTAAAACCAAATTTGATTCAACATCATGTTTACCAAGGAATAAGAAACTATTAAGGAAGAAGATTGTAGTTACCATAAAAGAATTTTATCTACATCATCGTCATCAAAATTTCTCTACGAGGTTTTATATAGTAAAATGTACAACATAAGGATCACTCTTTAAGGAGATTGTTGATGGGATGGTCAAATGATAAATAATTGTTGTTAAAGAAAGGCTAACAAGTTGTGTGTACAAGATGTGCATGAAGCTACCCATGGGTGTTACATACACCATATGAGAAAGATAATTGTTCCATCTTCTGTGAAGTTCCACTTCAAGGTCTGTTCTCCTTCTGGAAAAAATTGAACAAGCTACCAACATGAACTTCAAATCTACACTAGATTTAGCACTTTCCTATAGGGGCCAACGATGTCAGGGTCAAGCAAAAAAAGACTTAACGACAAGGGTGATAGATTAGATTTAACAACAATGTCTACAAGGGTGTATATAACACATCTAAGGTATACATGGAATAAAACAAGAAGTATCTCCCATTTAATTGACATAACTAAAATAATCAATAACTTTATCTTAGAGTTCCCATAGCTCGATCCTTTACCCCTATTTCATATATCACACTGAAATATTTTGGTTTAGAAAACCAAGGGAAAGAATGGTGCAATTATATTTTGATACAAAGTTAATTGAGGCCCCCCTTATGCTAATTTTAAGTCCATACTTCCACATCTCAAAACACGCCACCATCATCTATTGAAAATAATCACGTGTTTTCATACTTGTCATGGAACATTAAAATTTTAAAACGATCCCAAGTTTTACTACGATGGCCATAAGAAAACTTGAATGAGATACCTAGATAAGGGGTTTAAGAAGGTCCCAACACTAGCTAAATTACTAAAGCAACCCCCAATACATTTCTTAGATAATGACGAAAACAACTTGCCCTTTCACACTTTCCTAAGAGGTCAAGAGGGAAAAAAGTACATTCCTTCCAAATGGAAAGGAAGATTCCAATATTTCTCCATATCCTTAACATATGTTTCTTAAAATTTTCAATCAACCTAGGTCACCAATGACGCACTAAGTCAAAAGGGAGGTTATTTCCCTCAAAACTAGAGGTATAATATCATTTTCTTGAAACAAACACAAGTTTTCAATCCCGTTGAGATATTAAACAAGGGTTACGATTGTTCAAGAATGACTCCATCAACAAGAACCATTGACATTCAAATTCTAAATATGCCTTGCCCAAAACACTATTTTCAAAGGATACCATCATCCACGATAGACAGAAGGATTAAGTAGTTTTCACTTTTAGGGTTGAAATGTAGGGTCAAACAATTTTTTTTCTAAAAAATTATAGGATTTATCATAGTAATAAAACCTAATACATTGGACTAATAATCCCTTAATAATCAATGGAAGATGTCAATATATCCTGATGTGTATTTGTGTTTATTATTTTGTTATATCAAAATAAAACATAAGGAAATTATTAATCACAATTACAACCAAACTTAGTATGTAATCGAGATTGAAAGTTCACCATGTAATCAAAAGTGTAAATTTCAATTAGTTCAACCATAAAAATTTGTATATATTCTATATTTTAGGGGTATAAACAATAAATTTCCCCTACCACTAAGGTTGTTTATTAAGACATTTTGCATGTTCTCAATACATAAATTGTCCCAATTTAATCTCAATTATTTGACACAAGCTAGAAACACTCATATTATTACAATTCTCATATTTTTCATTTATTACATTTTTTGTTCATAGCATCCTATAATATTGTGGATTCATGGATCAAAACCTTTGTTGATATGAAATATAAATCCACCAAACGAGTGACCAAATTATTTGACTTCTAGAGAGAAGTGGGTGTGAGAGAATACTTTTTTATATACACAAAATCATAGTTTCTCCTTCTTAGCAATAAGTTTGGAGTAAAACATCAATTTCATAATGTTCACATTTTAATCATCAATTTTTTTAAAACCAGGTATCTTGCATAAATTTATTATAGATTCATGTTTATTACAATCATCAATTGGCTTTTAATGAGTAATAAGGTCCATTCAAGTTGAATTGCAATGTCAAAATGGTCAAGGTTACAAAACTAACCACTAAACCAAACCAAACATACCACTCTAAAGATGTATTCCCAAGGTCTATGAAAATTACCAATGTACCCAATTTAATCCTTACAAGCGTCAACGAGTGACTCAATGATAGATAAATTATGGAGCCAAAAATTTACTTTTAAGAGTTCAATAAATTTGGTGTAGTACTAGGGGAAATAAAGTGGGTATGGATTAATCCTAGAATAAAATCACCCAACGAGTGAGTTCTATCACTTCCAAAACACTTTCCTCAACCATGAAATGCCATACTTCCTCACCAAGAGGATATCCACCCAAAAAAGAGGGGATCACAAAATATTACTCGAACACAATCCACAAACCATAAAATCAATACCACTTCATTTGTAGTGTAGTATGCATAGAAACAAGCAAAAAATAATATGACATAAACACATATATAACTAGGTCCCCATGACCAAAGTAACACATCACCCCAAGTATATCAATATCTGTCATAGGAATTTTTAGTCCAGTACGTTAATATTCTCCCAAGGAAACTAAAAGGACCAAGTTATCACATCTAGTATGTCAATTGATGAATACACATATCCCAAAAGTATAATGCATCCAATAAACCACAATTATGAAAGAGTGAAATATCCCAACATAACCCATGAAGTCTAAACTAATTGTCATATATATCTCAACAATGAAGAGTATCATCATAGAATGTAAAGAAAAAAATGAATCCTTGTCAAATCCACCAAATGATACTCCATATCATATAGGAAAATCCACCTAGGAACATAGAGCATCATGAGAGTCCATCAACCACAGAGGACTAAATATCATAGGAGTATCTCAACCATATAGGACTATATATCACATATGTCTCTCCACCATAGGAGGACCAAATATCATAAGTTTCACTCCACTATAGGAGGACTATGTATAAAGTAACTGAGGTCGGGTCACTACATGGTCCTAAACACATATAGTCTCATCACCTCAAAACCAATGGCATGTCCTACATCACCAAGCATACTATAGACACAAAACTATGCACTTTAGACATTATTTAGCCCGGTCTTATACTACTATTTATAAGGTTATCAAGTGAATAAAGTACTAATTAATCCCACCTTTTGGCCATATTTATTTTATATTTTATTTCATCATTCCCGCATATTTTCTAGCACTTATCCATCCATTTCGCAACTTCCCCGTCATTCTAGCCCAAAATCAAGGCATCCCATGCTATACTGGGGTGTTCTCGTCCCACCCTGGGCACCCCGATCTATGCACATCCTTTTCCACTTCTTTTTGGGGCCTTTCTAGCCATTTTTCATCCTTATACTTTTCCCAGTCGGCCTTGTTAGGATTAATTACAAGATTAAGCTTGAGATCCCTATAAATATAAAGTTATAAGACCATAATGAGGGTCCTAGCATCACACACTACTATGACTCCATCTAGAGTTTCATACATTACATAACTTGCATCCACATAGTGTCATAAATCAAGGCTAGGAGATCTACATCACACACACTGCATAGAGGGAGGGATTCTATTATATTCCATGCACACATGCTATTTACATTTTCTATAGTTATTATTGCTCACTACTTCACAAAGTGTGACTAGCATGAGAGCACCAAGGGAATGACATGCACACACTCCGTAGAACTACATCCGAGTCTAAAATTTAGTGCAACGCTCAGTGATAAGACCACTATTTTGGAGGCTAAGGTCAGTCTGACCCATTCATTTGCATATTTTATTTTTTTAGGGTGTTATACTTCCTCTTTTATTACATATCATCATAGAACTCATTTGGTGAATCCAGTGTGACAGACATTCCAACTTCCAAATCAACTTGCAACCATATTAGATTTAGTTTCAAGCATTTACAGAGATCAGAGCACCCAGACTGCAAACCAGGGCTCCTCGGGGTGACCCAGTACCTTCCCAAGCACCCCAGTCAGTTCAGATCTTCTAGATCTAGTCTTCCCAGGGTTCCTAAGTTATTTTCTACACTTCTATATTTTACTTACAGACCTGCGATAGCCTCTACCAATCAGATAAGCCATTTCCTTAATCTTCTCTTGTATATTAGGGTTTATTTCCATTAGATTTAATTATGCAATCACTTTACACTATTTTAGCATACATATTTACAAATTTTTAGTCCTCCTAATTAGATTAACATTAATACCCTATACCCCATATAGGATTTATTTTTCTTAATAATTTTAGTGAGTTGGACATCTCTTTATAGCACCTTCTACGGTTTTACATTTACACCTCCCATCATGGGTAAACATCATAGAAAGTCTTCTTCCTCTAATTCTTCAGCTACTCTACAATTTGACATTTGTGGTCATGTTTTCGTCGACACTCCTACTGCTACTTCTAGTTATATCCATTTTCCTCCTTTCATTCAATTTCCATCTTTTGGAATGGATCCTCATGTCATTGAAGATGTTATTACCACTTATTTATGCACCATTAATCCTACAACACTAGCTCAACATGTAACAAAAGTCCATGATCTCCCTCCTGAGGACATAAATGACTCTAGTGCTATATTACCTCTCCCCACACATCTTTCTTCCCATCCCATGATTGTTTCTCAACCTCGACCAACTCCTCATGACCTATTTCCTACCATCTGCATGGTTTATATGGTCCCTTCTACTTCGCCACTTACTCCTGTTGTTACCAACGCTATGATACCGTCTACCACACATACTATACAATACTCAGTTACTTTTCCTATTCCTCCCCTATCTCCTTTTCTCTGTGAGATGCCCTTTGTGGACACTATTCACATGCTTAGCATAGTCTCTTCCCCACCATCTGTTACTACTACCACTATTGTTCCATACCAAGGACCTTTTCAATCTATAGACCTCATCCCATCCTCTTTGCCATCATCCACCTCCTTAGTATGCCCAGCATTCACTTCCACTTTCTTCATCAATAATTATTATTTGGAACACATACCACTAAACAAATCATGTACGCCCACCATATGTTCTCATGATGGTCTCCTTTGCCTTGGATTTGACTTTGATGACCTTCATGCTCCTTTATGCGATCCACATTGGTATCATGGTTATGTCATTCCCATGGCTACCTATGGCCTATGCCTTTTCCACCAGGTTATCCACCTCATACGTTGTCCTACTACTTCTCCACATATACTTGGTCAGTATTGGTTAGATTACATTAGAGGCACACTTGATCCTAATCGTGTTGATATCACATTCCCCATGCCTTTTGGCACAACTCACATTTGTAGTAGTTATTTTCTTTGCTATACATCAAACTTCACTATTTGGTATGCTCAGGGATGTCCATTACCTCCCTTTATGGATGTGCAATATGCCATGGTCATGTACATGTTATGCATTCATGGTTACTTAGATGATCAACCATACACCCTTCCTTACCAATTTTCTCGTGTTGTCCAATACAATTTTTATACATATATTGATGATCCTTTAGAAGAGCTTGATCCTCCATATCCTTTTTGTGTCAACACCGATCCACCATTGTCTCTCGTAGGCTTTATATCTACCATCGTTGCTTTTTATTCTCACCCTTGTGATCCTCCATCTAATACACACCTATTGGAGGCTATACAAGCACTACAAGTTTAGTGTCAATCCATGGAAGCCACAATTACATCTCTCCATGCTGAGATAGGTAAACTTAAGGATACCTTTATCTCGTATGCTCCTACTACTCCTACAGCTCTTGCATCATCCACGTCCCCTACCCATCCACTCACTGATCCACTGATTGTACAATTACCTCCACCTCTTATGTTTCCATAGAATTTTACACCACAAGACATTCTTGGCCACCTTCTTTATCAAAAAATCCTTTATCTACTATATAATCTTCTCTACCCTCTTTCTCAACTAATACAATATCATGATTGACCATATTTCCACTACCATTAGATTTGAGGGCATCATACCAAATCGTGTTATGCTTTGAACCATATTATTTGTGATCTCCAATAGGTAGGGCTCATTTCATTTGATCCACCACCACCTTCTATTCCATGTTACACCTATCTAGATCGTTTGGCTCGTAGCACTACCCAGGACCCATCTCAACAACCCTCTCTCCTCAGGTATGCACCATCTCAATCTTCATCCTTTTCTCATACATAGTTTTCATTCACATGCACCATTTATATCTACTATATCTCCCCTCATGGATTTTGGTCCTACTCTCTCATCATTCTAGGCACTGGTCAACAGACCTTCATCCCTTGACCTTATAGGGTGATTTCTCCTTCATTACCACTTGGGGGGTATAGCAAATCACACTTTCCCCCCTCTTCTTTTGGAATAGTCATATAGTCTTACATCACACATGTTATAGCTATCACTTATGGTCATCTCCTATAGGCATACCATATCAATTCACATGTTTTCCCACCATCATTACCTGATGACACACTCTTGTGCTTAATTTCACACTTGACTGTTGAGGGACTACCATTACACTGAACCCCACACATGACACTATAAGTTCTACAAATTTACATTCTATCACATACATCACACATCCTCCATCATCCATTCTACAATTATCCTACATCCTACATTCTATTACATACATCTCATGCACAAATTATTCATTTATACATCATCTATCTCATACACACTACACTAGTTGTCATTTCATCCACGACTAGTTTTGCATCCCTTATTTTTTACATTCTTAATTTTCTCTAGGTCACATTATACATGGGTCTAGCTTTACATTTCATCACTACATATTCTATCTACATTTATCACCACATCTTGCACACTTGATACACCCTAAACCACTACATTCCATAGTGTATCTATCAGTCGTACACATTTTACATGCCACACTAGATTTCATTACATATGGATCTAGTTTTACTCATCATAATTGCATATTCTATTTCTATATACATTGCATAACATATATACATTACACATCCTATATTTCATCACCTACATTGCACTTATTTGATTCCTCACTTGGTCTTTTACACTACATTTTATCCTACGTGCTACACCCATCACCTTACGATGCACTTTAGTTCCTCAGTCCATACTCGATTGCCGATGGTTTACCAATCAAGTGGACCTTACTTTTATTATGTGACATCCCTCTCATCCCAAAATTTCTTGTGTTCATGACATACACCTTAGGTCAAAAAAATACCCATTCTATCATCTTGTAGTGCTATACACTTTAATCTAAATCACCACCCCCCTTATTATCATCTTAGGGTAGATCACCACTCCCTTCTTATCCATCCCATAGTGACATACAGTTTAGGAAACATCGGCACCCATCTCCATCCACTCATCGTATAGTGATATACGCTTAGGGCTAAATCATCACTCTTCCATTTAACAAGTTGTGGTATATGCTTAGGATATAAGGTCACATTTTTCTTTCCCTATGTCTCCTCATCATCCTTTTCATTCTATAGTGATATACACTTAGGGATACATCATCACTCTTCCATTCAACAATTCATGGTCTACCTTTAGGCTATAGGGTCCACGCACATCTTTATATATGTTGCATCCCCATACAATCATCCTATAGTGATATACGCTTAGGGATAAATCATCACTCTTCCATTAAAAAATACATGGTATACACTTTGGCTATAGGGTCCACACACATCTCTCCACATGTTACATTTCATCACCATCACATACGCATACTCATCATAGCACACTAGATACAACAACCACCATTCGACTATTTCCTGATGACGCACTCTCGTTTACGATTCATTTTTGACTACTGAGGGGGAAAATAAAATGAACCTCACTGTATAAACTTCCATCCACTTGGGGGCTACATTATTACTATCATTCCATCTTGCATTCCATTCCATCCATCCACAACATACTGCATTGTCTTGGTACATTTACTCTTGCTTAGCAGTGTTTTACATTATCACTTTAGTACGCATGTTAGCTTGATTTATTATATGTCATTATCATATAAACATGCGTGTTCACATATTTTTTTAGTGTGATCACATATACATGAATCTACATGCAACATGGATTCTCACCTTCTACCCTTACTATACTAGTTGTTGGGGGCATCCACACTCATCTTATACAGTTGTTATTATTTCATTTTGTACTTAACATCTTATACTACTTGTTCATACACGCTTTGACATATTGGTTATCACTCTAACATGATAATGAGTGTTATATGTGCAAAACTTGTTTTGTAGGATTACATTTTTCCATGACTATTTTTTTTACTTCTACTTGTTTGTATTATTTTCCATTGTATGTGGGATTTTCCCTTTGCTTGTGTATAAACTTGTCTATTTTTTGTGGCTATGATCGCCTTACGTGTCTTACGACATCGTGAGTGATGTCCCATGTTTGAAACCCACTTTTTGTGATCTACTTCTTTTCTTGCATGTTTACACTACTTTATTTGGTAGTTTCTACATTGTCTGTGTATTTTCCACTTATTACGAGCATGTGTTTTGTACTAACACTTGTTTTAGCTAGCCATCCCCTTTTTTTCCTACCTTGGTATCTACCAAGTGTTTCCCTTTCCCCCTACAAGGAAAATTTCTATAGGAAAAAGTGTAGTTAGTCCTCTTTTGGGGCCACATCCTACTTTCAAAAACATCACATGTGCCCCCAAAGAAGGGGGCATCACTGAGGGTTTTCTACTAACATAATGTATTTACACCAGCTCACACACAACAAGTGAGTTCAGACAAGTCTATGAACTCCATACACAACAGACTCAATAGGACATGGTGTCCTTCGGTAATTCTGCAAAGAAATTACAAGCTTAGGGGTTAAAGTGGGTGTGCCTTTCTACACTTCTCCCTCCAGTGGCATCAGATCACCCAAAAAAATAGGACAGTACAAAGATTTCTTCACACATTTCAGCATAAGAGGTTAAAGTTAGAGGACATAACACATTTCCTCCCTATAATTCTTTAGCAAGGGTGGCGTGAGATCACCCAAAAAACTCACGACAGTACATGATATTCTTCTAGACCCTTTTCTTGACATGGACTAGTGCACATGTTCCATTTACACTTTTATGCTAGCGTATTTTACATTTGCATACTTTACACATGTGTATTTTACATAGCACTTTTACATACATACAAATTTGACTACTTAATTTTTTTCTCCTTGCAGGTCTGTTGTATGAGAAACAAGCAGTCAAATTAGGGGCAACAACAAAAAAAATAACGATTAAAATGACAAAAAAAATGAAAACACATCGCTACAGGCATTTACATTTACTAACCATGAAGGTACACTACACACAACAACAACTACACACACGTTCCACCCTAGGTTCACTCCCATCACCTTTTATGTGCATTTTTCATCTTTAGAATCCATGCTCCTCCACATTTTTATTTTTTTCATTCCACACTTAATTCTAGTCCATCGAAACATCTTCTTCTACACTCTACATGGATATCAGGTACGCATCTCTATCTACTTCATGTTACTGAGCGTTCCACTCACCAACATAAAGTGGGGGAAAATGTAGAAACAAAATTATGTACTTTAGACATTATTTATCCCGGTCTTATACCACTATTTAGAATGTTATTAAGTGAATAAAGTACTAATTAATCCCACCTTTTTGCCATATTTATTTTATATTTTATTTCATCGTTCTCGCATATTTTCTAGCACTTATCCATCCATTTTATAACTACCTCATCATTCTAGACCAAAATTAGGGTGCCCTATCCTATACTGGGGCACCCCGAGGTGTCATGGTACCACTTGGGTGCCTCAATCTATGTACATCCTTTTCTACTTCTTTTTGGGGTCTTTCTATCTGTTTTTCATCCTTATCTTGTTCCTAGTTGGCCTTGTTAGGATTAATTATGAAATTAAGCTTAAGAGCCCTATAAATATAAAGTTATAAGACCATAGTGAGGGTCCTAGCATCACATACTTCCATCTCTCCATATAGAGTTGCATCCATTACATCACTTGCATCCACATAGTGCCATACATCAAGGCTAGGAGTTCTATAGTTAATATTGCTCGCTACTTCAAAAAGTATGACTGGATCAAGAGCACCCATGGAACAACATACACACACTCACAATAACTACATCTAGTTTCAAAATTTAGTACAATTCTCAGTGATAAGACCAGTAGTTTGGTGGCTAAGGTCAGCCTGATCCATTCATTTACATATTTTATTTTTCTAGGGTTCTGGGTTTGATATTTCCTCTTCTATTACAGGTCATCATACAACTCATTCAGAAAATCAAACATGATAGACATGAAGGGTTCTGAATCAAATTGCAATCATATCTGATTCAGTTTCTAAGTATTTACAAAGATCATAGCACCCATACTGTAGACCAGGGTGCCCTGGGGCACCCCAGTCAGTTCAGATCTTCCAAATCTGGTCTTCGCAGGGTTCTTGAGTGATCATCTATACTTATATATTATACTTCCATAATTTTGACAACCTACAATAGTATCTACCAATCACCTAAGCCATTTCCTTAATCCTCTCTTACATATTAGGGTTTTTTTCGATTATATTTAATTTTGTAATCACTTTACACTATTTTAGAATACTTATTTACAACATTTTAGTCCTCCTAATTATATTAACATTAATACCCTATACCCCATCTAGGATTTATTTTTGTTAATCACATACATTCATGACACATTAGGCATACCCCCATAAGAAATGTGTACACAATATGATAATGATAGAACCATCTCATAAAAAAAAGAAAAACTGCGTAACATTCTTGACGAAATTTAGCCTGGTGTCATCAAAAATTATAAAACTTTGAGTTACCAAAATAAATAAAACCCAAGAAATATTGACAATAAAACCAAATTGTTAAGTAGTTTCATTAAAACCATGAAAATATTACAAGAAAACAAAAATAAACAAGAATATCCTTGAATATTCTTAATAAATCAAATAAATAGAATGTTAGTTCTTAAATAGTCCTATTTATAAATAAAATACATGTAAAAATATTCCACATCACAATTACTATGTGGCTTTTAATGGCCACTTGTATGGGTACTATAGCATCAAGTGTGTGTCTTTGCATATAAGCATAGTATTGGATCTAATAAGGAATATTTCATGATATCTGATTGAATTAAATCTCCCACAATATATCTATGTAAATCAAATAAGTGAGTTTATCTCCACCAGTAACAACATACCCAAAGAATGTCACCCTTACTAGAATAGAAGGATGTTCCAATAAGGTTACCACTTAGAAATTCACGTGCTTAGTAATATGGATAGTCCAATAGTGTTTTTTGTGGTTGCTAAAGAATTAATTTAGAATATCTTAGAGGGAAACCATAATTGTTCAATGCATCCATGCAAGATTGGATATTGAAGAAAATTTTATAATCTGGGAGGGAATAATGTTATTTTGATTATTTAACTATTGGATTTCACTAGAAAAGAGAAAGGGTCGTCCAAGGAATTTTGATAGGTAATATCCACTATTGTAAGCACAAGAATAAGTTTACAATCGCTTAGGATTGCAACATTAATCACACCTTGATAAGTCAATAGTTTACCCATGATGCAGTAAGAAGACTGCAAAGTGTCCAAATCCAAGTTAAGTGTTTCCAAGAAGGAAAAATAAGTCTTCCAAGTACTAAATACTACACGATGTCTAATGTCACTTTCCATTACCATAATCAGTCGTCATAACCACTGAGGAATATGGTTCAAGAGTGACTAACCAATCTCTTGATCTTCTCATAACGGTCCTTAGGTGTCACACATAACACTATTGTCCATAATTTTGTGCAAATAAAATAAAAAACCATAAAATTATGGTCTCTTTAGGGTTTGACACATTACAATACCATAACAAATAACTATGGATCCACTATACAACATTCTCGCAAGGAGCCACATACTTAGCACAATAATAATGTAAGATAAACACCACAATAACTTCATTTCACACACCAATTGGACTCGTCATGTCAATCATTTTATGAACATGATAAACAAAAACACAGAACTCATACCAAGTTATCCTAAAGTCTCAAGTGTTTAAACCTTAGCTTTGATACCAACTGTCATTCTCATGCTTTCACAACCCAAAGTAACCATTAAATAATCTTGTTAACCCTATAAAATTTAATGCAAGTTTTTTAAAGAAAACTCCAACATTCCAAGCAATGATCAATCCATGCAAATCTCAAGAACCATGTTCCATCATAAAATAGGATGTCTTCGATAAGTTTTTCAATAATTAAGCCATTATTAAGATGACTCATCAATCCCATATGGAAGACCATGGATAATCCATTTACTAAATGTGTCTCAACTAAGGTCTCTTACAATAAGTTAATCTCCAATTCCTATGGACCTAGTTACAATTAAGGAATATTACATGTAGAAAAAATCATGAAACTAATATTTCTATGACCAAGTCATTATCAATATCCCATATTAGGTGACAAAGGGAATGTATATGGTGTCCATAAAATTAGTTTTGTGATAGTTCCAATACTTGGATTAAGGATGGATTTACCCACTAAGGGTTTGATTAATATATCCCCTAAAACCAATAGCACGGGAGTAGAGGGCTTAGGTTTATATGATGCTCATACCATGATGATAATCCTAAAGGAAAAATTTCACAACAGTCGTCATATTATTCTCACAACAGTGGATCAACTAGTGTAGTCCAAGTATTTTCCATCAAGGGGTTTAATAAGTATAATCCATCATATAGATTTGTTCAAACTAAGGTGCCTAAGATTTATATATAGTTGTTCAAGTACAACCTATTCTTCTCACCAAGTGATCATGATAATCTAGACAAGAAGTTATTTAAAATAAGGTACTAGATGCTTCCTAGGATTTACAGAACCATTTGGTAAGATTTTCTTATTGGGGCCCCAAGAAAGTCTATTTGGCCATTTAAAGGGGTGAAATAAGGCCCTAACATCAATTCCATCTGGAATACAAGCATCTGGATAATCTAGAATGTGACATGGCATACCCAAAAGCCCCGAGAAACATATGGGAAAGAGGGTCAAATTCACCCTGATGAAATTACAATAATGTTTAATCTCGTAACCATACAAATATAAACATAAGATAGGTATATAAAGTTATAAAATCCTATTTGAGAAGTATAAGGGCTTATTAAAAAACATGATTTTCTATAAACCAAGTAAATAGGATGGGCGAGAGAAGATATGATAAGATATTTTATTTTGAGTTCAAATAAAAGATAATTATATAAGAGTGAAAATAATGCATTATTTTGAAGATCACTTGGAATGACATACTATGTAAATTTGATAAGCTTATAACTACTATAATACCAAAATTAAAAGTACTATCTTCCATTACAACAAAGATTAAATAATAGGATTTTCATTAGTACAATATCAACTCTCCCATGTCCAAATAAAAATCTTACAACTTCATCATATTTACTTAAATCCTATAGATCCCTCACATATTTCCATGAGAGAAAAGGGGATAAGAACCATATTGAGAATTTTTTACCATTCAAGGAAGGAATCATATCTGAATAGAAATGAGAATGTTTTAACACAAACAATATTATCTATAAAATGAGATAAAAAAGATGCAAACCACCTTAGTTTCCTTAATAGTATAATCTATAAGATTACATATCCTAAGAAGGATAATATTTTCCATTCCTATATTAAAACCCTTTCCAAATATTGAGAATGTCATACCATAAACTAAGAAATTTGAACCCACTGAATGATTTATGTTAGAAAATAATATTAAGTGTTATAAAGCTTAGTTATAATTAAATAATTAAGAATATTTATATTCTTAATTATTCAATATAAACTATAAGTTTATGGTTAATGAGTTTTTAATTAAATCAATTTATATAAACCACAGAGGTGTACCCCATCACTTATATTCATAATCCTTGGGGTTATTTAAATATGGATGTGGCCCATAATCAGGTGAATTGAATTCGCATCGGGTTAAAAATATGGAGCAGGAGTGAGGATAGGAGTTACTGGACTGGTTAAAAGTTTCTCATTGATGGAAAATTCTTTCCATGGTTTTTTACCCCATACCCCTTTTAAAAGTGTGCACAGGTGAAAAAGACTTATGTAGTGAAACATTTGTGCCCTGATATGCTAATAAAGGTAAGGGTAAAGTTTATTTGAAATATTTAATTAATTTGTATATTTTGTAATGTGTGTCCATGTGAAAGAAAGTTAATTTAAAGTTACACAAGGTCTCCTTACAAGATACAAATCTTCATGAAAATAGGGTTATGAATTTTCCTATTGGCCATGTAAAAATTTATATTTTAGTTAAAAACCCATGTTTATCTTAGCCCCATTCATTTGTTTTAAAAATTAATTAACATTTAGTGTTAAAACTATACACTATGTTAAGTATATTTTAAAATTATTTTATAAATTTAAACCTACCTATGGGGCCACTTATACTTTAAAAAACAAAAATTTATAATATAAGTACGTTTTTTAATAAACATATATTTTAAATATACTTTTAATATGAAAGCCAAAAAAATATTTGTTTAGGCTCTTATAATCGGCTACTTTTGCAAAAATAAAAAACAAACTTATTCTAACCATAAATGTGTGTGTGTGTGTGTGTGTGTGTGTGTGTGTGTGTGTGTGTGTGTGTGTGTGTGTGTGTGTGTGTGTGTGTGTGTGTTAATGTTTTAACCTAACATATGTATTTAAAAATTTTAAGTTATGACTCATCAAATATGCCACATATTTCCATATGTTGTTATTCATCTCTTAAATATTTTTTTAATCAATTGAATCCTCAATCAATCAAAGGAGCTAATAAATTTAATCCTTAAATTAATCAAAAGCATGATATAATTGGTTTAGTTAATAAAAATGAAATCCATCCACATGTTTTTTTATAAGCGTTCGCTTTACTCTCCATAAACCCTGACCAAGGCGGAATTTGGTGTTTAAAGATGGTTTTTTTATTATCCACATATGTGACATGTCGTATCTCTCTTCAATTCCACCCTTGTGGAAGCACAACTAACAAAAATCTAAGTAGAGTGAAATTGCAGGATCAAAAGTTTGGCAGGTGTTATTGAAAAACATACTTGTTAGACGAATCCCGTGTTGACCTTCTGTGAGTCTTACTTCATTATTAGCTTCTACGTGCCCGGAAAATTTGAGAATTCCCCTCCCAAAGAAGAGGAGAGAAAAATAGTATGAAGGTTTGGAGGAAGGCATCAAACAAAAATAGAAAAATTGTTTTTGTTTGATAGCCCATCAAAACTCACTGAGTTGAATTCATTGTATGTTAGACAAATATACTTGATAAGGTTGGCAACTCAAATGATGTAAGCCCGGCTCCAAATATATTGACTCACTTGTTGAGTTGGTAAATCCAACTTGGCCAAGCTAAGTTAGTTGTTAACCTTTCTATGTGGAGCTAAGATCCCCAATTTTTTATTTATTTATAGATATATTATATATTTTTTTCTCTCATATATTAATCAAAATATTTTGAATTAATTTAATTTATTTCTTTTAAGTGGGAAATTTATTCAAATAGGTATTGTTTATATTAGAAAAACAAGTTTTTTAATATGAAGTATTTTTTATGACAAGATGAATAAGTCTTCGTTATCATGCAAAACTAAAAAAAATAGCTCACATTTTGATAAATCAATATTATTCTCAAACTAATATATCATATATTTAGAATATTTTTTTGACAAGTCAAAATTTTGATGTGAATAAGGGAAATTCATCGAAATACGACTGACACTGCACTTGATCAACATGGGAGTTTTTCTAAACTCTTTTTGTAATGTTTTCCTTCGTAAAACCAAATTTACTCTCAAAATTTTGATCATCCAAATCATCGTAATAATCATGTTTTTTATTCACAAAGAGTTAATTTTTCTCAATTTCAAAGGAGGAGTAAATTATAAATTCTCCCTCAAACCTGGGCTACCGCCCTCAAACCCCTACTCCCTGATCATGTGTTTAGTACCTTATGTGAACAAAACCTCACCTTTGTATAAGCAGTGATTATTCTTTCATGACTTCGTTATCTTTTCAAATATGTTATTTATTAGTCTTTTTCACATTTTTTAAATGTTTAGTTTAGATAAATAAGATATATATGTTGTTGATAGCACATTTTTAAATTTAAATAAATATTATGTGATTATTAAAAATATTATTATATGCATATCAAATTACACTTGGGGATGCCTTTGTGTTTGTATTGGAGATGTCCAATACTGATTGCATCTAATATGTATTTTATAAGATGAATATGTTGAAAATTTTCAGCATATTTATAATATAACATGGTTAGTAGTTAAGTATATTGTTCTGACGATTGTTATACAACCCATTTTTAACCTATCAATGTGTGATTTATAGATGGTTAAAGGTGAAATCAATAATGGTCTATATTATGCTTATTATGATGTCTATATGAATATTATGACTCTAACCATGTTGATGTTGTGTTGGATATAAAATATACATATGGATTTGTGTTCAAGTTTATTGGTGTAGCTATCATTACTTAGAACAACAAAAGTAACCGACAGTCTCTAATTCTTCTACTAAGGTAGAGTATATAAATGCCATAAAAGTAGTGAAGAATCCATGTGGATGAAGTGGTTGTTGGAAGAGATACACATGGAAGCAGAAGAAAGTATTCCTCTTCTATGTGACGAATAAATTTTTATTTCTCTTTCTAAACAATCTAGTTCAACATCAGATAATGAAGCATATAGATTTTCATATGCATGTTATCTGAGAGAAGGTTCTTTGTGGTGATAGAGATATCCAGTACCATAAGACTGAAGATTAGATTACAGATATGTTTACGACCTATTGTGTGTTGTAAAATACTACAAGTTGTGTGCAATACTTGGAATTTCAGAGTTTCCATTGAGGGGGAGTGTGCATGGCAATGTCACCTCCTAATGGTTGGCTAGTTGATGAGTCCTTCTCTATACTTCTGCTTTGGTATAAAGCATTGTAAAAAGAATTTTATGATCTATGGAAACTGATAGAGTTTAAAATATACTTGCATCTATTTGTAAAGGAGGTCCTTGTGTTATAAAAGGATCCTAGAGATGTGGTTTTAATAAATTTTCCATAAGAAATGGTGGGATGTAGTCTTACAATTCATGCTTAGCCTAAATCATACTTTTGATTTATGGATTCCAAATCATTTTGTACCAAAAGGTAAGTTGAGAATGATGAATGTGTTATAATTCCTTCAAAAGTGATATGCTAGCCTAAACCTTCACTAATGGTTTATGGATTTTTAAATTTTGTTGTACAAACAGGTAATGTTGGCATATGGATCCCCACTTAATGGGTAAGTGTAGAAAGTCAGTGGAAAAATCAATGAACATAAAACCTGAAATTCACCTATTGTGATCACGGTTTATAAACCGTGATCACAGGATGTTTTTTATAGGTTTAGAGATTTTCTGAAACTAAAACAGCAATCGTAGTCTTCTGAGACAAAAATAATAGACCCGCGACCCCTCATTTCCCCCTACAAACTGTGATTTCTCTTCAATTTTTGGCACTCAAGATTTGAATACCCCTTGCAAATTTCTCTTCAAACTACTGGATCATGAAATTTTCAACAATGTCACCAAGATAAAGAGGTAATCCATCAATTTGGATCAAATTTCTTGCATTTTCGGTTATTTTTTATGATTTTCATGGGTTTTGCAATGTTTTTTTTATGTATACAATTTTTTTTGTTTTGTCAATTGCTTGACAAGCTCATAATCCTGCAAACCATCCAAATATTTCTCAAAACCCTCCAAAAATTTCTCAAAACCCTCCTCCAAACGTAGATCTATCTCCTGTGGCTCCTTCTGTCCCCACGGAACTAGCAGGAACACAATTTGATATCCTTAGAATAATCCGACAAAATAAATTGCCATTGAGAACCTTATTCAGACAATAAGACAAAATCATGTCACAAATCCATCCCGCATGACTTTAGCCAACACATTGCAAACATTGATTGGCGAAGTCAACTCCGTAACTAACCAAATACATATATGGAATAGCTTTAGACATGATTGTAGGTGGTGGTATGCAAATAAATTATCCCATGTGGCTGTAAAAGAAAAAAATTTGTAAAATACCACATTTGTGCATTATTTACTGAACCGAGAACTAATGCCCCCTGTAACTACTTGCAAATGGTTCCCAATCCATTGGTGCAATGATGACTGAATCAAGAACAATTTTTGGGACCGATGGTGGATGGTTTTTTATTATCCATCATGCAACAACAATGAGGTTCCTCTCTAATTTTTGAAGAAATTATATTGCGAGTTCATGCTTAATGAGGTCCCAAATTATTTTGACTTTTATTTTTATTTTTATGGGCAAGGAGGTGGCTCTGCATAGAGTAGACCTGGTGCATGCATTGGTCAACAAAGGATTTCCCATGCCCCAAAAACCCCACTACCTTTAGTTATCCCTCCTACAGTGAAGGAGGTTGTGGAGATTGACACACTACATGCATTAAGGTTGCTCACTAACACTCTGACCCAGTATAGTGACCAGATTGCATCTGGTGATGTTGGTGGAGGCACCAGTTCTAAACGCACCACACCACTATGGATCATGTGGTGCCATATGCACTATGGGTGAGACATCATTTGCTGAATCACATGATTTATTTTTTCTAGATGAGATGATGGCAGATGTTTTTGGAACTGGTGCAAATGATCTTGGTATTTCATAGGTAAATGTCAAATAAAAATTTAGTATATATGTATACAATAGTTTAATTCATTAAAGATTTTAATATATATGTATTTGATTACGTCATGTACATACATGCAAAAACTAATATATATTTTAATTTTAAATAGCAACAAGAGCCGGTGAAGGGACACATCTGAAGTCGACATACTAGCTACTGCAGCTGGGCATGTTACCGACGTAAGTTTCAATTTACTTACATTTCAAATTTCATTTGATTACACTTTTATTATTATTATTATGTTTCACATGTACATGTACATGTACATATTAATATGTTTGTCTTTTATATGCAAGAGCCTAACGGGTCATCATCTACTCTGGGCACTGAGGCTACTGCACACGCCCTCACTTGACTTTTATGTAGGTTAGTTTCTCTATACATATTGGTCTGTTATGTGTCGATTATGTTTTTGGGTCTGTTATGTGGCAGTCATGTAGATTAATATTGATCTGTACATGTTTTTTTTATAGCTTATGACTACCAGAGAGTTTCCTCACTTATATGCAGACTGTGGAGGCTGCTGTAGATACTGCTACATAGCATCTACAGATCCACTAAATTAGGTACAATTTTTCAATTTTTTTAAATTTTGGAGGAAATTTTTCTTATTACTTATCTACAATATCAAATTTTGTACATAAAATATATAATTTGAACTATTTATTTTTATGTAGCCTACCCTTCGTGATTCTACCATTGACCCTGCAATGCATCGATGACAAATTGATAGGGATCATGAGATTGTGGTAAGATTTCACATGCATTATAAATTCTAAGTTTCTAAAATTTTGAATGTATTTTAAAAATTTGGGTGTTAAAAACTTGTTGTTTATGAATGTGTAGGCTAGGTTGCAGGCCTGCTTAGAGATTCCTAGGATCACACAGATGAAATCCATGTAGTGGCATCTCCCTCCACTACATCCATAGGTCGTGGACATGCTTCTTCTAGCAGGGTGAAAGAGAGGGAAGATGTTTCATGATTAGATTCATAGGACTTGGATGTATAGATATATATGCCATCTTGTCCTAGTTCATGATTTTTCATATAGTCCATGTATATAGCCTTATGTGACCCGCATGTGGTCATATATGTATGACACACTTAGTTTGATACATGTTATGAACTTATATTTTCAGAGGACACATGGCACACTTAGTTTGATACATCATCTCCATGTTGGTTTTCATAACGATATTACTTCTATGTTTGATTTGATTTCATTTAAACATGATATCCTTCTATGTATGTTTTCATAACCATATTAGTTTTATATGTTTGATTTGATTTGATGACCTTGATTATGTGACCATTATGGATATGATATATATGATAAATGATGTTATGTTATTGTTAAATGATATATGATATGTGATGTTATGTTTATATAATGGTTTAACAAATTGTTTAGAGGAGAAGCCACAAGCGTGATAACATAAGTCTCTTCCTTCTTATATCACATTAAAGGCATTAGCAATTTAGTTAAATATGAAACAACACATGAACTATTTTTAGAAAAACAGTAGATAAGTGATGGCTGTTTGGTGCATCGGTAAATGTGTAGAAGGAAGTTTTGTTTTACTTAATTTTAAATTATTTACGTGATTATTATATAATAATTATATGAATGTATACCGGTATGCTATTATGGAATCCACATGAGAATACATACATATGCTCATGGGGGTTGTTTCCTTTATGATTATAAAATCTGAAAACATGGATTAAAAATTGGAATAGATGGTTGTTTTTCCTCTTTGATTATGACATCGAAACTTTACTTTAAATATTGGAATGTATTGCCTCTTGATGAGGATTATTGATTATGGAAGTGGTGTACGAGATAGTTGTGTTGTGAAGGATGAAAAATATTATTTGTTTATGTAAACTATAAGATCTAGCTTGCATTGTCGTAGCTAGAAAACTTTAGCCAAAGTAATGTATCTAGTTGTATACATTGTTGGTTCACTTATCCTTGTTCTATATTAGTCATGAAATCATATGATGGTATTGGTTTTCGTGATCTTATGATGGGGTTGTATTTTAATAATTTAGGTATATTACACATTGTTCTGAGATTACTATTCTTTATTGATAGCTGAATGTATCTAGCTTGCCTTCCTCCTAACGGTTTGGGCCCCTATCACTTGTGAGAGGTGTGTAGGGGAACCTAAATTTTATGTGGTTGGAGGAAAATCACTCAAATGATGTTATCCTTTTAAACAGTTGTACAAATGAGATATACATGTACACAGGAGCTTATGGAAATAATGAGGTTGATAGTGTATTACTTGTACTAAAACATATGGTCATATCATTGTACTTGGCTAGGGACATGCTTGTTGTCTCATGTATTTGATATAGAATATGAAGTAAATATAATATTAATCATTGTATTATGAAATGATTGTTGATCATACTTTTATATGAAAAATTGTAGGAAACAATGTATAAATTTTAAATGACATTTAGTTGATCAACTCTTGTTTGAAATTTGGAAATATGGTCAACGAAAGGATGTTTTGAACCTCCAATTATTTAGAGGTATTGTTGTAATAATTAATTATATGCATAATTATTTCTAAGTTACCGAATAAGTTTTTAAAAACAATATTTCCACTTTTATCTTGTGTTAATGAACGGTCATTACAAGATAACAATTTACCATAATCTAGATATCATCTTGCATGAAAATTTGTCCTTTTGTGTTATATGTTGAATTATCCTCTAAACAATAGTTTTTTTTCTGTCACTACGCTAACGCGTTCGATTGGGGGATATATGCCTTTGGGTGCTATGACAGGCTCTAGGGAGGCCCAATTTTGGAGTCAGACCACCCGATCCAGAGTTAATAACTTACTGCTGCCAACACATCTAGGTGGTGAGGTGAATTATATAGGAGGTTTCGTTTCGGTGTGGGACAACGTCGTTGCTTCCGGGCTACTTCGTTTGGGCGTAGTCCTTTAAGATCCACTGAGACCAAAAAACCGTTCAACTTTGACGAGTGACTACTTGGACTCCATGGACACCTAGATATGTCTCATCATATCCTACACCTCATGGTGTAGGGACCCTCTATAATAGCATGTCTCAGTTATTTTAGTATCTCCAATCAGTGCTCTCGCTGCCCTAATTGTTTGCAAACACGTGAAATAGTGCAGTTTGAGCCAGTGTAAGGCTGTCAAATGCTATATTTTGTAAAAGGCGGGTCATGACACCGAACTGACTATGTAGCCAACACATCCAGAGTGGCTAAGGTAAATGCTAGAGGAGGTAGTCATTTTGGTGCGTGACAACATCATTGATTCTAGGCTACTTCGTTTGGGCGTAGTCCTTTAATATCCCTAAGACCAAAAAACCGTTCAACTTCGACGAGTGACTACTCGGACTCTATGGCACCTATAAATGTCTCATTGGATCCTACACCTCAGCTGTAGCTACCCTCTACAATATCCTATCTCAGGTTTTTTTAATCTCCAATCGGTGCTCTCGCCATGCCCTATTATTTGCAAACATGCGTAAAATATTGCAGTTTGAGTCAATATAAGGCTGTCAAATGATATATTTTGCAAACAGTGGGTCATGGCACCAAACCGACTGCGTCAAAAACATCCAGGTGGCTAGGTGAACACTAGAGGATGTGTTGTTTTGATGTGCACGACAACGTCATTGCTTGTCAGGGCTACTTCGTTCAGGCGTAGTCCCTTAAGATCCCTAAGACCAAAAAATTGTTCAACTTCGACGGGTGACTACTCAGACTCTATGGCACCTAGATACATCTCGTTAGATCCTACACCTTGGCATAGGGACCCTCTACAATAGTTTGTCTCAGTTTTTTTGTCTCCAATTGGTGCTCTCGTTTCCCTATTGTTTCCAAACGTGCAAAATAGTGCAGTTTGAGCAAGTGTAAGGCTGTCAAATGCTATATTTTACAAATGGTGGGTCGTGGCACCAAACCAACTACGTAAAAATGTCTGGGTGGTCCAGGTGAATGCTAGAGGAGGATTCTTTTTAGTGCACGAAAACATCGTTGTTACTTCCGGGCTACTTCGTTTGGGCGTAGTCCCTTAAGAGCCCTGAGACCAAAAAAACCTGTTCAACTTCGACGAGGTGACTACTCAGACTCCGTGGCACCTAGAGACTGTCTCATTAGATCCTAAACCTCAAGTGTAAGGACCCTATAATAATATTTTGTCTCTGGTGTTTTCCATCTCCAAATCGGTGCTCTTGCTGCCCTATTGTTTGCAAACACGTGAAATAGTGCAGTTTGAGCCAGTGTAAGGCTGTCAAACGCTACATTTTGCAAATGGTGGTTCATGGCACCAAAATGCCTATGCCTACACATCTAAGTGGCCAAGTGAATGCTAGAGGAGGTGTCATTTTGGGTGCATGAAGAATGTCGTTTACTTTCAGGCTACTTCGTTCGGGCATAGTCCCCTTAAGAGCCGTGAGACCAAAAGTAGTTCAACTTCGATGGTTCACTACTCAGACTCTGTGGCACCTAGAGACGTCTCATTAGATCCTACACCTTGGCGTAGGGACCCTCTACAATATTATATATCAAATTTTTTGTCTCCAATTGGTGCTCTCGCTGCCCTATTGTTTGCAAACACTAGAAATAGTGCAGTTTGAGCCAGTGTAAGACTGGAAAACGCTATATTTTGCAAATGGTGGGTCATGGCACCAAAATCGACTACCTCAACAATGTTTGGGTGGTCAGTGAATGCTAGAGGAGGCATTTGTTTTTGGTGCACAACAATGTCATTGCTTCCAGGATACTTCATTTGGGCGTAGTCCCTTAAGAGCCCTGAGACCAAAAAACCGTTCAACTTCGACGGGTGACTACTCGGACTCCATGGCACCTAGAGATGTCTTGTCAGATCCTACACCTCAGCGTAGGGACCCTCTACAATAGTCTGTCTCAGTTTTTTTCTATCTCCAATTGGTGCATCTCACTGCCCTATTGTTTGCAAACGTGCAAAATAGTGCAGTTTGAGCCAGTGTAAGGCTGTCAAACGCTATATTTTGCAAACGGTGGGTCATGGCACCGAATCGACTACGCCAAAACATCTGGGTGGCCAGAGGTGAACACTATATGAGGAGGCATCATTTTGGTGTGAGCGACAATGTTGTTACTTTCGAGCTACTTCGTTCGGGCGTAGTCCCTTAAGAGCCTTGAGACCAAAAAATCATTCAACTTTGATGGATGTGACTACTCAGACTTCATAGCACATAGAGACATCTCTTTAGATCCTAAACCTTGGTGTAGGGACCCTCTACAATATATTGGTCTTGGTTTTTTTCCTGTCTCCAATCGGTACTCTCGCTGCCCTATTTTTTGTCAAATGCATGAAATAGTGCAAGTTTGAGCCAGTGTAAGGTTGTCAAATGCTATATTTTACAAATGGTGGGTCTATGGAACCAAACCGACTGTGAACACGTAGGGATGGCCTTGTAAACACTTGGGGAGGAATCATTTCAGTTCTCTACACTCCCGGTGCTTCCGGGCTACCTCCTCCGGAGCCAAGAACCCCCTCCACAGGTACATAAATCGTTGTTAGTTGCTTCTCTTTTCTTGTAAAACAATGAAATATTCTCTTAGCTTCAAGAATATAAAATTATCTACTAACAGTTCCAACCACGTGAAGGTGGAATATTTTCTGGCACCACTAACCTGCATAAAAGTGTTAGTCAAAGAAATTTAAGTTGAATATAAATCATACTAGATATATACAAAATACACAAATTTAATAAAATATATAAAATTGAATCTAGAAATGACAAATTTAAACAATACAAATAAATTATATATACCATATGAGCTCAGGTAAATTCATTCCAATGTTCACCATCATGATGTGAAAGTAGAAGCTTTTCTGGCACCAGTAACCTGCATAAAGGTGTTAGTCAAAGAAATTTATGTTGAATCAAAACCATATACTAGATATATACAAAATACCCAAATTTAATAAAATATATAAACTGGAATGATTTTGTTGAAAAAATTAAACACTTTATAGAAATTATATATACCAGACGTTAGCATGTAAATTCATTCTAATGAACCATCAGGATCAGATCTACTCTAAATAGTGGAAAAGAGTTCTTCATGATCTGACTCTCAAACCTTCCAAAGAATCTTATTATTAGGCCTTCCTCAATATATATACAGCGAAATATTTGTAACTAGAACTAGATGTGAATATAAGAGTATTTTCCTGTGTGTCTCAAAATCTTCAAACACCCAAATAGAGGATTTTTTTAATGGATACCGTCGAAGCCAAGTTCTAGTAACTACCACTGACCCTGTAGGGTACTCAATATCTTCGCCATCTATAACAGGAGAAGTCAACTTCTTTCTTTCCTCGATGCAATGACATAATAAATATTATGTTTCTTTTTCATTGTCTTCTGTCGTAATAACTGCAAACACATGTCCTACAAAAAACAAAGGTTTCAACTCAAATTTAAATTACATACTAATTTTAATCCAGACATAACTCAATACAAAAATTGTAAATAACCATTTACCTTGTCGCACCAAAATCAATTTTTTTTCAAAGTCTTTGGATGTTGCAACTTCATCTGGAGAAACAATTCATAATGCCTGTGGAGGTTGATAACTAGGAAGCAGAGTTAGAGGCCTACAAATCCATCCATCCACCCATTCTTGTGAATCACACTCATTAGTGACAAATTCAATACAAGATACACACAAACATGCCCACTTTCTTGTCCATGTGGCCCACGAAGTAGCATCTGAGCTATAAAATGAGTTCATATCATTGGACCCTGTGAGTGTCATACAATCCTCATAGTTACCAATTTGTTGTTCCTCTATCAACCAAAAAATTTTGCAAACTGTGGAATTTTCTTGAGAACCTCAGGCCATGTTATCAATACACCATTCCACTATGCTCTTTGCATCTTTCAATTTAGCACCATCTACATACTTCAACTCTTCTCTTGCAAGAGCTCTTTTCACACATTCTCCTACACCGTCATGCTCTCCTTTTCCATGTCCAGCCTCAATGAACTTCCAAATATGTTGCACACTCATCTTAACATGCATCCTACTCATCCAATAAAACATTCATGCATTCTTAAACTGAGACATGTAATTATCTGACCATATATAATGTTGATTGAAGCGGATGTCTCTATCAGATAATTTTTCATAAAATAACTTAAAACACCCTTGCACAAATTCAGTAGAATATGTATGATCATCACTTATATAAAAGTGGTACTCTCTTAAAAAATTTGATCATTCTCTGTACTATCAGGATAATTTATAAATGCTATATGCACAAAAATGGTAACCTGTATTGAGTTGTAATATTGCGACTGAACCTCCATTTATGGTCGTAATGTGTAATTCTCTGCAAAATTGACCACTGAAACAATAGTACCAATAGGAAATGTTTCCTTGCATATCTTGAACTGCTCATCCAACCATCAAGCTCTGTGTGTATGCCTAACATACTCATAAAAAAATTCATCTTTTAATTTTCTCATAAATTGAAAACCAGGCATATGTTTTGTAACTAGCTCACACCATTTAGAATCCTTTCCATGTTTCAACTGGTATGGTACTGATTTATATTTATCAAACTCAACTAAATTATTTCCTATCGCACCTTCAATTTTCTCATGGATGCAACTTTACAATTTAGGTAATCCGCTACACGTACCACAACTTCCATCTAAACAATCCTGACTTAAAATTTTTTGTCCAACTTCTCTTTCACAAAATATCATAGGAATGAAATCCCTAGAAGATATTGATGGAACTTGAACACCACATTCTGATAACATAGTTTTAGAATGAAAATTAGAATGAATACATAAAAAATTAGCATAATGCGTCATAAATTAAACATGTTTCTTATAACAAGTGGTGCGAGCATGGTTGATTTTCACATAGAATGGTTTCAACATTTCAAAAAAAATGTTGATTAATTTTAATTTC
The DNA here is from genome assembly GCA_019776745.2 of Taxus chinensis. Taxonomy (NCBI): domain Eukaryota; kingdom Viridiplantae; phylum Streptophyta; class Pinopsida; order Cupressales; family Taxaceae; genus Taxus; species Taxus chinensis. The sequence goes on along the minus strand of CM034151.1, from coordinate 451,781,009 downwards.
TAGATTCCCCTGTTCAAACTTATGAAAAAATTGAGTTTGAGTCATATCTAAGAATTATTTGGATGTGGTTTGCGATTAATAGAACCAACTCTCTTTTTTACAACATCTCTTGTATTAGGTGAAACTCTAGTCTTATCACGCCAAAATTGAATAACAAATTCTCTTATAGCATTAGATATATTTTTGTCCTTATGCGGTGCTCTAGCAGAAAATGCCCAAAAAATAGTGTTATTGAGTGATTGCAGGATATTACATCTTTTAATTGATTTCATTAGAGTTTTTCGATTAACTTTCAACATTTAACTTGTTTGCATGATCAAACGTTGTTTTTTTATTGATTCACTTATAACACTAGTAGCAAGTACACGATGCACAATATTACTATCCCTAGTGCATCTGTTGACACCAATAGTGTGATAGGTATCACGAAGATTTTCAACAATTATAGAGGTTTGACCATGTATATTAGATGTTATCAATCCTAATGTGTTTAATGTAGGTCTCATTTTAATCAATTTCATCAAACTAACCAACAACTGACATCTTTGGGAATCTTTTAAAATTTCAAAATGATTATCCCAAATTTCAGTGGGTTTTCTTTTAATTTTTTATTCAGAAATTGTGTTAGACATTGGTTTCAAAATTTTCTCATCAATTTCAATAAAATAATTAGTTTTCTTATGTAAAATCCTAGGAGGTGTTTTTTTCAAATTTTGCTTTTCTACAGTTTCAACCTGAATTTCTTGATTCACATTTTCATTGTCTCCTTTAATTTCAACATCAGCTACATCACGAGTATTTAATTCTTCTTCAACATTGACAATAAAAACATCTTCATCACGAGTATTTAATTCTTCTTCAACATTGACAGTAGAAACATTATCTGGTTCTCATTGCTTACAATAGTAGGGGTTGAAGATGAACCTCTTCTTGATTCAAAAAGATTCTGCATTCGCTCAACATTTTGAAATTTGTTTACCTCTAATTTGTTTGCTATTTTTTACTTATTGACTTCATTTTTTGACTTCGTTTCTTGTCTCCCATGATGTTTTGCTTCCAGTGATAAGAAAAATGTGTAGAAAGTGACATAATTTTGTAGTAATTCATACATTAAGGTCAAACAGTAAAAATCACATGGTAATTCAAACATTGGGATGCATGTAAATATGATTTAAGAACCATGATCATGCTTTATAAAGTGTGATCATGGTTTATAAAGCACAATCATGGTACTTGCTATAAAAACCATGATCACGGTTATATCTGTATCATCAAATTTGACCCTAAGGCTCGGGAAATCTTTGATTTTCCCCAACCAAAGCTATGGGAGGTCATTATGGCATGTAAAAGATCAAAAAAATCAAATTTTCTCTTCCACGGACTTAAACCATGCTAAAAATTTGAAAACATCTCACAAAAATGGTGCTATCGCATAAGGGAGACTATTAAAATTGTAGAAATATTGATTTTAAAGTGAATAGAATAAGAAAAATATATTTTTATAATTTTTACTAATAATAGGTCTTTAAGACATTTTTTTCCTGTGAATGTTCATGTCTACATTTAAGACTGCAAATTATGTTTCACTTATCAAAATGTGATAAAACCTATACCATCCCAAGCATGGCAAAATTCTATACATGTTAAAAAAATATTTTATTTCAATATTTTTTTATATAGTTATGGCGGGCAAACGGAAAGTGCTCCATTTTCTAAAAAAATTCAAACCACTTTCATGGAAAAAATCATAAAAAAAATATTACTCTAAAAAATACAAAATAAAATCCATCCCAAGATAGATAACAAAATCTAACTTTTCACCAAAGGAAAAAAATAACAAGATTTGGTCATCCAAATCACGGGAAAACAGACTATAATCCTATAGGTTTTTTTTAAAAAAACAAGTCATATAATTTTGAGTGTTTATTATAGCTAAACTTGTATGTTTTAATTTTTTTTTAATAGTTTAGAATTTAGATTCCGGATGCTACGATTCATATTTACATAATTGTTTATAATTTTGAGTGCACGTATTCCTAATAATCCCTACAAGTTAAGATTTCACTGTTTTTTGCAATATGACATCCACTTATGACCCCTTTTTTGTCCACCAACTTGCTGCACTTACCCTAATATTAATAGGGGGTGTTAGAACATAATATTAAGTGTTGTTATAAACCTTAGTTTATAATTAAATAATTCAGAATATTTATATCCTTAATTACTTAATATAAACTATGAGTTTATGGTTAATTGGTTTTTAATTAAATCAATTTAGATCAACTGAGGAGGTGTACCTCATCACTTAATAGTCATAACCCTTGGGGTTATTTAAATATGGTCATGGGCCATAATCAAGTGAATTGAATTCACACCAGGTTAAAAACATGGAGCAGGAGTGAGGATAAGAGTTACTAGATTGGTTAAAAGTTTCTCATTAATGGAAAAATATTTCTGTGGTTTTTACTTCATCGGGGTTTTCCACGTTAAATATGGTGTCACTGTGTTATTTATTTTAATTGCTTTGTAAATGTCTAATAATCTATATTGAACAAGGTAAGAAATAACTACGTTATGTAGAGATTAATTATTTTCCCCTCTTTAAACACATGATTACAAGAATAAGAACGAGATTTTTATTTGATTATAATTTGGGTATAAAAAGGAAACAATAAATCTCTTTTATTTATTTTTAAATGTCAAGATCACCATAAAATTACCAATATTAGAGCAATAACAACTCCATATTTACTCTAATACAATACTAGTTTACATTTCTCTCCTCTTACAAGCCCACAAAAATCCATACAAATATTAAAATGCAAGAGGAAAAGCCTCCCACTAGGTGGGAACAACATGAAGAAAATTTTGATTGAAAGCTCCAAATCTTTAAGCAATTAACACCCCATGCAAGGCTCCAAGGTTCATACTCGATCACCAAAAAGGTAAGTCTCCAAACACAAAATAGGTGGCTTGGTTATCTACCCAACCAATTAGCATCTTTACATGCCATCTTCAAAACTGGAGGAAATGTTAGCCTCCCTCCAAGCCCATGGTAGAGAGAGGTTGCATGTCTCCAAGATGCACAAGGTATGGGGATAATGAGAGGGTTTCATAACACCAAAAAAATACCAAACCAAAATCAAACACCAATAAGAAGCTCTAGGCTTCTCATGAGGGGGGAAGAGAGGAAAAAGTGCCCATTAAATTCACATATATCTTTTTTCATTTTTGAAACAATAAAATTCACAACTTATAAGAAAGCAACAACCCCAAAACTCCTTATGTTTTCCAAATTCCCAAACACTCAAACCAACACAACATACAATCCTAAATCCAACCATAAATTTAGTTGTCAACATAAAATATGACCAAAAGTTGTGTGGCCTACCTCACAAACCAAATAAATCCAACTGCAAATGCAAGTTAATCCTTCCAAGTTCCTTTCTCCGCTAAGATCTCACCAAAACTGCAAGTGTAAAAAAAGGAGGTGAAAAGTCCTTACCCCCTCCAAAATGGAGGAATAAGAAGGATAATATAAAATATTCAAACCAATGAGATGGTTACATGTGTCACCCATCTCCTTCTCAAAACAAGGAACCCCAAGTCTCCATCATCCAAATTCCAAAGTGACCCATAAAAAAGTTCCTTAATTAGGATATGGAAAAGAGAGGCTTAAATTTGAGGGAAACTCCCATTTGAACCTTGAAAATTTCCATCTAACCATAGGTATGGTCCATGAGGTCCATTTTAGTGTAAATGAGACCCCCAAAAAGTAAAAAACCTCTTACAAATTCCACTTTTAGCCTAAATTCGGGTTTGGGAAAAGTGTCACATTTGTGAGGTGGTGAGGCCCACCTAATCCATGCTTAGGTGGTATCACACCTCCTTAAAAAATATTAACTAGAAAAATCATCACTAATACAAGTAGGAATCATTAAACCATAAAAATGGATTTAAAAAAGAGATTAAAATAATCAATACCAAAATAAAACTAAGAAGACCACAAACCAAGGTGACGTAACCAAAAAATCACAACTAAAAAAAAAGGTGATGTATTTCTTGTTTCCATCAAATTCATAGGCAAGCAAGAAAAAACCGATCAAATAAGAGGTGAGGATTTGTCCCAGACAACCAATTGTGCAATCTTTGAGATGTAAACCTTGAGTCCCATATTCTCCTATGGTGAACTTGTAACCTGTAACATCCTCATTTTATACTTTAGAACAAGTGAAATTTATTTACTTATTTTTTGATAATTGCATCCTGGTTCTAAATACATAATTTAGAACTCACAAATCATTAACCATTCATATAACAGACAACCATATGCAGCTGTAATGACTCGGAGCACCTCCGATCTATTCATTCCATGACTCGGTAATCTACCGATCTATTCATGAGTAATAAGAGTTGGTGTTTTTATTTAACACATTACTCTTGCGGTTCTCTTCCCTAATCTGGGATTCAGAATGCTCTGTCCAAGGAATCTAACTGAATAATTGTTACTATTATTCATCGGCATCTCATCCCTTAGACTAGGTGAATTAGGACAACGCAATCAGCAGCTTGCGATACTTTGGCCAAAGATTTGAAACATACTGTTTATGTCTTGTATTCCTTAACGGCATACTCGTCAATCTGGAATACGCCCTTCACCCCATTCATATGTTATATAGAATGTCCTACCACTGACTACTGCCAGTCCTTCCTTTCACAAGCTGATTCACTCGGAGGTAGATTAACAAGGTGATAATGTTATATGGATGCCCACGAGGATTAGGGATATGGTGACATACTGGTCCAACCTTGCAGTTCAACCAGTGTGTCATGATACCCCGAATCTCCTAGGCAGCCTTATAACATGACCACGTTCTTAATCGGACCCTGAGTAACTCGTGCGAAATCAAGTGTAAATCTTAACGATCAATGCAAAGGGTGTCGCCATAAGTCATCTGCATTGTTGTAACTTCGAGAAGATCCTAATCTTCTCGGAGGTACAACCCTGCAGTTGTCTTGTGTCGTCAACCTTTAAATCCGCCTCGAAAAGATCTACTTAATAACATGTGTTACGCACTTGAGTTTAAATTACTTTAAAGACTTTTCCCTAAGGTTAGCCTTTCCCGATCCCTGGATTCTTCGTCTTAAGACGACCCTCCTCTATAAAACCCATTACATGGTAGAGGTATTAAGGTCAAGTTCTCATCAAGGAGTCATTAGAATACATCTGATTCTAAAGCAACAGAATTGGACAAAAACCTCATAACCTTTACTTGAGATTTCCATCTGAACTCCATTTGATTGTATATCAGTTCTCTTAACTGAATTTATATCATACTTATTAGTATAAAGATATAAATGATTAAGAATCCAATTTAATATTGTCCTGTTATACTTAGGACTAGGGATTAGTAATTTAATCCAGCTTGTTTAGCGTTCTCTTTAGGCTCATTTTTAACCTATCTTCTAGGAAGACAATTATTTAAATCCAATATTGCTTTCACTAGAACAAATTAGAACTACTAAACACTCTTAAGAATTTCAATCTCATTTTCTTGCAAGCTTTCATTGACAATCACCAAAAGCATCCATATTACACAAAGATAACGTTACCACTCTGGTATATAGACCGGAGAAGGTCAACTATCAGAAATAGAATACAACACATAAGTATCAAACACTTATTTTCATTCCTTTCAAAACTATACAATTACATTTTATGCAACAACATACTTGATACAATGCTCAACGGAAAAGAAACATCTTTTCACATATAGTACATTTATAAAATCAAGCTGTAATTCATTATAAATCAATTAAACAATCTGATCAGCCTGTCAGATCTGCATTGCTTTTACCTCTTACGGCAACCATCTGCAAAAATAGTCAACATGAGTCAGTTCAATGAACTGAGCATGATAAGCACTAACTTTTAAAACAATTGCAATCCATCAATTGTTTTCATTAAACACCCTGTTTAAATGAGATCAGATATCCACATAAGTAAACATATTCAGACTATGCCCTTGTAATACAAAATGATTACAAATATGTAACTCTAACATTGTTACAAAAAATAGTCTTAATCACTTTCTAATATTTCATCAAATATTAAAAGGAAATCAAGGAACGAATGTACACAAACAATAATTGAATCCAAAAACACAACATTGGTCAGATTGTTTCATTCATCCAAAAAGGGAAATATCATAACAATTCGGGATTCCTCCAATATGTTACAAAACAATTCCCACTATTAGACAGATATCCTCAATTAAGCAAAAGAAGAGAAAGAACCAAATCATTCATACTTCCATTCACATTAGTTCATTACTGTACTACTTTCACATATGAAAACATTCAACCAGTTTGTATATGAACAAGACAGACAAGCCACAAGAAAGATCGCTGTTTTAAATCAAGAAATAGAAACACAGCAAAACTCCTGTACAGAAACTATCACATCAACAATCCATATATCAACCTTAAGCCCAATACTAGTTCCTTTTAAACACAGTAAGGCTTTCGAACCAAGTTCAAAATCAGGAACCTCTAGCATATCGCTGTCAACAACAGACTTATTTACATTAAGCAATTGATGCTTCTATAAGACCATACAGAGATTACCTTACAAATGCCGTAATATACACTACCGCATCCTATTAGGAAATCAGAAAGGAACATATCATCCTGTATATACATCTGTGCTAAATCGGAGTTGGTCAAAAAGTACTCACGATTCACTTATACAGAGTCACGTTACTTGATACAGACCATTACTTAGACAAAATGTCCAATATCAAACAACAGTATATCAAGTCAAGTTTCAACTGAGACAATAGAAGATACAGGTTAACTTCCACAATTCTCTAAACCCGAACAACAGTGGATTGACAAATGATTGCCAATGTTTCCCTCTGGACAAGTAAATAGTGTACATAATAAAACTCAGGAAGAACTTTTTAATTTACCGATTTCAAATCAAGAAACCCGACTAAGTCTTGCCAATTTTTCACACAAGATTGCAAGGAATGAACATAAAATTACACCCAAGAATCTGTACAACAAAATCCATGCAATACAAAAGTAATTCCAGAAAATAACAGAGGCCTTAGTACGTGTTATTCCTTCAAGTCCCAGGTTCATCAATCACCAACTATTTAATATATTCAACTTGAACAACGTCTCAATTACAAATATAAATCATTCAATCGACTCCTCAGAGTCGTGCAGATTACAACCATTATAAATCCATATATTCACACTGTATACTGTTAACGGGTTTATACCCATAACAGCTGAACCCAACAACAGCGTAAGATGAAATTAGTTGATGAATCCTTCTATGCCAACTATGGCAATCATTCAGAATAAAACAAGTGTAAGCAAATCGAATACCCATTTCAAGGCAAGGAAATCAACTGAGCCTCTTCAAAAACTCTCAAACAGCTTACACAAAGAAATGCAAATGCATACCCAGGAAATCTATATCCATTAATCATTACAAATAGCAGTGAACAAAAGACCTGCTACCTCTACAAGGCTTCCACGAAAACAAATAACAAAACTCAAGGATGAATCTATATTCTCAGCAGTGGATAGTAATATACGACTCAATCAAGGACTCCACTGAGTCGTTCAAATAAATCATAGATATATCAATAATGTATACAGTCAACAAATAATCCCGTTACCACAATAACAAGAAAGAACAACTTCCACTGGGTCGTATAGACTATGGTAACACAACAGTTACCTATTTCCAAACAAATTAAAGACAAGACGAAACCCAAAAAGCATCATTAGCCACTGTCACCCAAAAACCATGACAGAGTTTCCAAAGGATCAATAAAACTGATCCATCATACGATATCCATCAGTATCCCTTCATACAGTTCCCACAACAAGAACGGCGACCACAAATCAACAACATAACAGTGGTCTATATCCAACACAGGTATATTCTATGGGCTCACGCCGAACAGGCTGAGCATTCATACTCATTTAAAAATAAATATCTCACATATTTAAGCCAGAATGAATACTCAAGAAATAGAGCCACAATTCGATTTTTAATAAACACCCATCAAGAGGAAATTGAAAAATCGAACCAGAGGAGATACAGTACCAAAAATCAAACAAGACCTCCATAGAAAATTATCTATTTACTCATAACATTTGAACAGAGTTGTTCTAATGAAATCACTTGAAAAACAACAAGATATTTAAAGGTTAGGGCCTAACATGCCTGGATTTTTAATCAAATTTCCGAAGCAGACCACTGGAAGAGCTCAAACTTCCTTTTCTTCTTCCAAGTTAAAGCGACTAACAAAATTTCGCTATCTCCATCACATATATATCCTCCATGACAGAGAAAAGAGCTGGATAAGTTCATACTTGCCATGCAACACAAAGAGGACTGGTGCGAAGAACTAATAAACAAGCAGAGAGAAATCCAAAAATTGCGACAAGCCAAAGAACCCCACAAACTTCCCGTTTGCATGCCTTCTCCCGAGTTCCGGGCTCGTCTACCAAGAATATTGAATTCCATTAAACCAACTTTCCCGCTAAGACTCCACTTCCACCGACCGCCAGAGTTGGTGACAGTCCAACGAAAACTCAAGTTCATTTCCAAACTTAGCGACCTGCCACGTCAGAACAGGTTAGCTGCTGCTTAAACCTCCGCCATGACCTGTCCCTCATCCTTATCCATGCATTAAATGTCATAGAAAACACCGCCCATGGTTCGCACCCCCTTCCATAGGCCCCTTTCCATTCTCCTCATTAGTTAGGTTAGTATCTTAGGTTAGAATTTAGGGTAACACATATTCTAACCATATTACACATAGATACTAACTTAGGACATTAACACATAGCCTAGGTCTAGGTTAGATTAACACTAATCTAACCCCTAGGTTAGGTTTAGTCTTAGGTTACTAACCATTAATAATTCCAGTTAGGTCTACGTTCTGTACACTCAGAAAAGACCTGTATCATACCTTCTTGAACAGGGTTAGCTCCTGTTCTACTGCAGAATCGTATGTAAATGAATTATTACCTGGTCCATGATCGAGACCTTCCAGATATACTTCCATATCGGGAACCAATTTATTTCACAAGATCAACCTGAGTCATACTCCTGACCAGCTTAATCAATGCTTCCATACCTTGCAACCTGTTCAAGGTCTGTGATCTAATTCATCACGAACAAATTTAAAGCAATACTTGGATCAATTCCACTGATCCAAGACTAGATCTTATAGATGGATAACTCTATAATTTATTCCGAGATCAGATTAAACTCAGATACAAAATGAAATAGATAAAAGAGTCTAATCATATTCTGACTCAGTCAAGATCTGCAATCTGCAAAGAAATTATAGTACATATCAAGCATGATTTCTTAATCGAGGAACACATCCTTATACAAGAAATCACATATCAACACTTGTATGCTTAGGAGAAAGTAACAACAGTTCAGGGTGTTACATGCTTCCCTCCTAAAAAGATTCATCGTCCCAATGAATTACATATTAAATTAACCTTCAGGTCAATCAACTTATCAATACACACATAATGTGCCTATTTCATATTTGAATAGTTTCAGAAATCAATGTCACAACACATTTTATTCAACCTAAATAAAGTCTGCCTTCATCTGGCTTTCATAAATACTTAAAAACAATCAGTTCATAAAAGTATATTTTATCAACAGATTTCATTCTGTTGAAAAAGAGAAGGAAAAGCAATTTTCATCTCTTCCAGATTTTCCCAAGTTGCACTTTCTTCGCTAAACTGGTCCCACTGGACCTTACATTGCTGTATATCACGATTTCTTAAATGCAATTGGCGAGTTTCCAGCACTCGTGTGGGTTTAACCACGATTATTCCTGGGTCTTGGACCTGCAAGGAATTCCAATTTAAAACATGTGACAGATCTGAAACGTATTTCTTAAGCAAAGAAATATGGAAAACATCATGCATGCGAGATAAAGCAGGTGGCAATGCTAAACGATAAGCTACAGGATTGATTATTTCGACTATTTCGAAAGGTCCCACAAATCGAGGTGACAACTTGGCAGCCTTGCCAAAAGTTATAGAACTCTTTCTGGGTTTAACACGCAGGAAAACCTTATCACCAAGCTCAAACTTTCTATCAACCCGCTTAAGGTCAGCATAGCTCTTCTGTCTATCCGCTGCTTCCTTTAATCGTTCACGAATCAACTTAACTTGCTGTTCCATTTCCGTGAGAATCTCTGGTCCAATTACCACTCTATCCTCAACATTGTCCCAACTAACAGGGGTTCTGCACTTTCTTCCATAAAGTGCTTCAAATGGTGCCATCTTAAGAGATGAGTGATAAGTGTTGTTGTATGCGAACTCAACTAATGGAAGATACTCTTCCCATTTATACTGTTGATCCATGCAATACATTCGCAACATGTCCTCCAACACTTGATTTACCCTCTCAGTTTGCCCATCCGTTTCTGGATGATATGCAGAACTGAAGTTTAGTTTCGTTCCTAGGGCTGCGTTAAGCGTTTGCCAAAACCTTGACGTCATTCTAGGATCCCTGTCAGATATAATCAGTTCTGGTACACCATGCAATCTGAAAATTTCATGTACGAACCTCTTGGCCAGCACTGGTGAATCATCCTTTAGATTTCCAGCGATGAAATGAGCTACCTTAGTCAGTTTATCTACAACTACCAGGATAACATCATGTTTATTTCTGGACATAGGTAGTCCTTGTACAAAATCCATGGTTATTACTTGCCATTTGTACTGCGGTATGCTATGAGGATATAACAGTCCAGCAGGGTGCATATGTTCTGCCTTCACCCGCTGACATTCCAGACAATGAGTCACAAAATTTATCACATCCTTTTTCATACCTTTCCAGAAGTATTGTTGTTTCATATCAGCAAGCATTTTTGTGATACCTGGGTGTCCTGAGAAAGGTGAATTATGAAATTCTACTAACAACTTCTTTCTCAAATCGTTCAGCACAGGTACATATACCCTGTTTTCATAACGCAAGATTCCTTCATTATCAAAATGAAAACCTTTATAACTTATATCCTTAGGTTCTGCAGCAAGCGCTGCTTTTACTTGCTGAAAATATGCATCTGATTCTGAGGCACTTTTTACCTCGTCTTTAAACTGAGTTCTTAATGTTATAAGAGCAGAAATGTGCCTCCTACGACTTAGAGCATCAGCTACTCTATTCTCCTTCCCTTTGATATAGCTGATATCAAAGTCATATTGTGATAAAATTCTAACCACCTTCTCTGTCTGGCATTCAGATTGGGCTGAGTAAAAATATATTTCAGTCCTAAGTGATCAGTTTTCAACTCAAAAGGTTTCCCAAGTAAATAGTTTCTCCAGACTTGAAGCGCATGAACAATGGCAGCAAGTTCCAAATCATGAGGGGCATAATTCAGCTCATGTAACTTAAGTTTTCTACTTTCATAAGCTATGACCTGATCATTTTGTAACAAAACACCTCCAAGGCCTTCCCCAGAAGCATCCGTTACAACCGTAAAATTCCCATTAGGGTCTGGTACAGCTAGAATAGGTGCAGAAGTCAACTGGTCTTTCAGAATTTTGAAAGCCGCTTCGCACTTGTCATTCCACATGAATTTCTTATCCTTCTTTTGCAATGAAGTTATTGGTGCAGCTACCTTAGAAAAATCCTTTACAAATTTCCTATAGTAACCAGCAAGACCCATGAAGCTTCTTACTTCGTGCACATTCTTTGGTGCAGGCCACTCAGTTATTGCCACTATTTTTGAAGGATCTACAGCGATTCCTTCTTTACTTATGACATGACCCAAATAGTGAACTTCTGAATCAAAGAAAGAACATTTGGATAACTTACCATACAACTTTTCTCTTTCTCAAAATTCCCAAAACTATCTTCAAATGCTCATTGTGCTCCTCAACACTTTTAGAATAAATGAGAATATCGTCCAAGAATACAAGTACAAAATTGTCCAGGTATTCTTGAAAAATATTGTTCATTAAATTCATAAAGGCTGCGGGTGCATTAGTTAACCCAAAGGGTAGAACTGTAAATTCATAATGTCCGTACCTTGTTCGGAAAGCTGTTTTATGAATATCTTCTCTTTAATCCTTAACTGATGATAACCAGATCGAAGGTCTATCTTAGAATAAACCGCTGCTCCACGCATCTGATCAAACAGATCATCGATCCTAGGAAGTGGATATCGGTTCTTGACTGTTGCTTTGTTCAACATCCGATAATCAATACACAGCCTTAGTGTTCCATCCTTCTTTTTCACAAATATCACAGGTGCTCCCCAAGGTGAAACACTTGGTCTAATCAATCCTTTAGACAAAAGCTCTTGTAACTGTGCCTTAAGCTCAACTAACTCAGTAGTAGTCATTCGATAAGGCGCTTTGGAAATAGGTTCCGTTCCAGGCTTGATTTCAATGGTAAAATCAAATTCTCTCTTGGGTGGTAACCCTGGTAATTCCTCAGGAAAAACATCCCTAAAACCTTGTAGCAGAGGGAATTGTTCCATGAAATCATCATCTTCTTCTGAAGATTCAGATATCTTTACCGCATAAAGGGTACATCCTTTATTTTTAGCCTTTTTAAGCTGCATAGCTGACAGTTTTCTAACTGAAATTTCCCGTTTCACACCTTGAATCTCTGCTGATTCCAGCTGATCATCTAAACATTTTATGTTCTTTTCATAGCAATCTACCTTTGCTTTATGGTCAGCTAACCAATTGACACCGATGACAATGTCATACGATCCCAAAGGTGCAACATAGAGATCAACTTCCGTGGAAAAGTTAGGTAAGTCAAGGACTGCCCCAAAAAGACACATACTCACTGTATGAACAGAATTATTACCATACTGTACAGTCCAAGATTTATCCATTTTTCCAGCTTTTCTTTTAAGTTTAGAAGCTAGTTTATTAGATATAAAACATTCAGTAGCTCCTGTATCAAAAAGAATAGTGACAGGTATGCTGAATAAACTTACCTGAAACTTCTATAGGTGTCACTTGCTTTTCAGCTTGCTTGTCCCGCTACTGCAGCATGTATCTTATGCTGCTGATTACGATCATCCTTCTTCAAAGGGGCATTGATTCGCATAGTGGTCCTTGCCACAATTGTAGCAGCCTCCTACAGGTCCCTTTTTAGGCTCAAAATTGCCTCCAGCCTTGTAATTGTCACACTGTCCTCCATAGGAATTCTGTCCATTATTATAATTTTTAGCAAAATTATCCTTTATGTTTCCAGCAGGCTTATTTACTGCTGCTTTCTTATTATTATCTCCTGGAAACTTACTCTTGTTTCCAAACTTTTTCCATGGTCCTTTTCTGGGTGCAAGAGAGGTTGAAGAAGGGTTTGCAGTCTTCTTCCGCACTTCCTCCTTATGAGCAGAAATAGCCTTTAATTTCTGTTCTTGCCTTATGGCCTTTTCAACAACTCCTTCCATAGTGGTTGGACTGTGAACATCAACCTCTCCCCCTATCATAGGATTCAATCCCATGATGAATTTCCATATTTTGAACTTTTCGTCAGTTTGATACTGCGGTACATACTTAGAGTTTTGTAAACCGCTCCTAGTATTCAGTTACCGTTAGCTTCCCTTGAGCTAAGTTCTGAAATTCTGTCATTTTCTGATCATAGAAAAGTTGTGGGAGCCAATGTTGCCTAAAATAGCCTTTAAATTGATCCCAAGTAATATTGGTCTCATCAATGTTTAGCTCAGCTTTTCGGCTATCCCACCACGAAGATGCTTCGTGAGAAAGCTGATAGGCTCCCCAAATAGCTTTGGTTTCCTCTGAGAAGTTCCTTATTACAAAGTACTTCTCCATTTCGCTGAGCCAGTTCTCAGATCCATCTCCTAATGTGGTGCCATCATACTTAGGTGGACTTATCCTTTTTATATCATTAGTGAGTTCCACTGCCAATCTGGCCTTTTTGTTTTCTGGTTGGACAGGTGCATTTCCAGCATTAACATCAACACCCATTTCAGGGTTATCCTCAGGAGGTTGTTGATTATTATTATCAGCTTCTTCATCCTCCTCATTTCCCATCACCTGCTGTTCAAGTACAGCTAAGCGATCTCTCGTGTCCAACAGGGCAGCAAGGATCTCATCAAGTTTCTGGCTTGTTGCCGCTCCTCCTTCAGGTGGAGCATTATCCGCAACGTTCCCCCTTGTTCTAACCATTTTCTGTTACAAGAAAATTTAGGTTTTTATCAGATTATGGACTCAATAGGTCCAAGAGCTGCAACCTTCAGCTCTGATACCAAGATGTAACATCCTCATTTTATACTTTAGAACAAATGAATTTTTTTTTATTTTTTTTGATAATTGCATCCTGGTTCTAAATACATAATTTAGAACTCACAAATCATTAACCATTCATATAACAGACAACCATATGCAGCTGTAATGACTCGGAGCACCTCCGATCTATTCATTCCATGACTCGGTAATCTACCGATCTATTCATGAGTAATAAGAGTTGGTGTTTTTATTTAACACATTACTCTTGCGGTTCTCTTCCCTAATCTAGGATTCAAAATGCTCTGTCCAAGGAATCTGACTGAATAATTGTTACTATTATTCATCGGCATCTCATCCCTTAGACTAGGTGAATTAGGACAACGCAATCAGCAGCTTGCGATACTTTGGCCAAAGATTTGAAACGTATTGTTTATGTCTTGTATTCCTTAACGACATACTCGTCAATCTGGAATACGCCCTTCACCCCATTCATATGTTATATAGAATGTCCTACACTGACTACTGCCAGTCCTTCCTTTCACAACCGATTCACTCGGAGGCAGATTAACAAGGTGATAATGTTATATGGATGCCCACGAGGATTAGGGATATGGTGACATACTGGTCCAACCTTGCAGTTCTACCAGTGTGTCATGATACCCCGAATCTCCTAGGCAGCCTTATAACATGACCACGTTCTTAATCGGACCCTGAGTAACTCGTGCGAAATCAAGTGTAAATCTTAGCGATCAATGCAAAGGGTGTCACCATAAGTCATCTGCATTGTTGTAACTTTGAGAAGATCCTAATCTTCTCGGAGGTACAACCCTGCAGTTGTCTTGTGTCGTCAAC
Organism: Taxus chinensis; assembly: GCA_019776745.2. Lineage (NCBI taxonomy): Eukaryota > Viridiplantae > Streptophyta > Pinopsida > Cupressales > Taxaceae > Taxus > Taxus chinensis. The sequence continues at coordinate 451,765,880 of CM034151.1, read as the reverse complement.
CTTTAAATCCGCCTCGAAAAGATCTACTTAATAACATGCGTTACGTACTAGAGTTTAAATTACTTGAAAGACTTTTCCCTAAGGTTAGCCTTTCCCGATCCCTGGATTCTTCGTCTTAAGATGACCCTCCTCTATAAAACCCATTACATGGTAGAGGTATTAAGGTCAAGTTCTCATCAAGGAGTCATTAGAATACATCTGATTCTAAAGCAATAGAATTGGACAAAAACCTCACAACCTTTACTTGAGATTGCCATCTGAACTCCATTGATTATATATCAGTTCTCTTAACTGAATTTATATCATACTTATTAGTATAAAGATATAAATGATTAAGAATCCAAATTAATATTGTCCTGTTATACTTAGGACTAGGGATTAGTAATTTAATCCAGCTTGTTTAGCGTTCTCTTTAGGCTCATTTTTAACCTATCTTCTAGAAAGACAATTATTTAAATCCAATATTGCTTTCACTAGAACAAATTAGAACTACTAAACACTCTTAAGAATTCAATCTCATTTTCTTGCAAGATTTCATTGACAATCACAAAAGCATCCATATTACACAAAGATAACGTTACCACTCTGGTATATAGACCGGAGAAGGTCAACTATCAGAAATAGAATACAACATATAAGTATCAAACACTTATTTTCATTCCTTTCAAAACTATACAATTACATTTTATGCAACAACATACTTGATACAATGCTCAACGGAAAAGAAACATCTTTTCACATATAGTACATTTATAAAATCAAGCTGTAATTCATTATAAATCAATTAAACAATCTGATCAGCCTGTCAGATCTGCATTGCTTTTACCTCTTACAGAAACCATCTGCAAAAATAGTCAACATGAGTCAGTTCAATGAACTGAGCATGATAAGCACTAACTTTTAAAACAATTGCAATCCATCAATTTTTTTCATTAAACACCCTGTTTAAATGAGATCAGATATCCACATAAGTAATCATATTCAGACTATGCCCTTGTAATACAAAATGATTACAAATATGTAACTCTAACATTGTTACAAAATAGTCTTAATCACTTTCTAATATTTCATCAAATATTAAAAGAAATCAAGGAACGAATGTACACAAACAATCATTGAATCCAAAAACACAACATTGGTTAGATTGTTTCATTCATCCAAAAAGGGAAATATCATAACAATTCGGGATTCCTCCAATATGTTACAAAACAATTCCCACTATTAGACAGATATCCTCAATTAAGCAAAAGAAGAGAAAGAACCAAATCATTCATACTTCCATTCACATTAGTTCATTACTGTACTGCTTTCACATATGAAAACATTCAACCAGTTTGTATATGAACAAGACAGACAAGCCACAAGAAAGATCGCTGTTTTAAATCAAGAAATAGAAACACAGCAAAACTCCTGTACAACAACTATCACATCAACAATCCATATATCAACCTTAAGCCCAATACTAGTTCCTTTTAAACACAGTAAGGCTTTTGAACCAAGTTCAAAATCAGGAACCTCTAGCATATCGCTGTCAACAACAGACTTATTTACATTAAGCAATTGATGCTTCTATAAGACCATACAGAGATTACCTTACAAATGCCGTAATATACACTACCGCATCCTATTAGGAAATCAGAAAGGAACATATCATCCTGTATATACATTTGTGCTAAATCGGAGTTGGTCAAAAAGTACTCACGATTCACTTATACAGAGTCACGTTACTTGATACAGACCATTACTCAGACAAAATGTCCAATATCAAACAACAGTATATCAAGTCAAGTTTTAACTGAGACAATAGAAGATACAGGTTAACTTCCACAATTCTATAAACCCGAACAACAGTGGATTGACAAAGGATTGCCAATGTTTCCCTCTGGACAAGTAAATAGTGTACATAATAAAACTCAGGAAGAAATTTTTAATTTACCGATTTCAAATCAAGAAACCCGACTAAGTCTTGCCAATTTTTCGCACAAGATTGCAAGGAATGAACATAAAATTACACCCAAGAATCTGTACAACAAAATCCATGCAATACAAAAGTAATTCCAGAAAATAACAGAGGCCTTAGTACGTGTTATTCCTTCAAGTCCCAGGTTCATCAATCACCAACTATTTAATATATTCAACTTGAACAACGGCTCAATTACAAATATAAATCATTCAATCGACTCCTCAGAGTCGTGCAGATTACAACCATTATAAATCCATATATTCACACTGTATGTTGTTAACGGGTTTATACGCATAACCGCTGAACCCAACAACAGCGTAAGATGAAATTAGTTGATGAATCCTTCTATGCCAACTATGGCAATCATTCAGAATAAAAAAAGTGTAAGCAAATCGAATACCCATTTCAAGGCAAGGAAATCAACTGAGCCTCTTCAAAAACTCTCGAACAACTTACACAAAGAAATGCAAATGCATACCCAGGAAATCTATATCCATTAATCATTACAAATAGTAGTGAACAAAAGACCTGCTACCTCTACAAGGCTTCCACGAAAACAAATAACAAAACTCAAGGATGAATCTATATTCTCAGCAGTGGATAGTAATATACGACTCGATCAAGGACTCCACTGAGTCGTTCAAATAAATCATAGATATATCAATAATGTATATAGTCAACAAATAATCCCGTTACCACAATAACAAGAAATAACAACTTCCACTGGGTCGTATAAACTACGGTAACACAACAGTTACCTATTTCCAAACAAATTAAAGACAAGACAAAACCCAAAAATCATCATTAGCCACTGTCACCCAAAAACCACGACAGAGTTTCCAAAGGATCAATAAAACTGATCCATCATATGATATCCATCAGTATCCCTTCATACAGTTCCCACAACAAGAACGGCGACCATAAATCAACAACATAACAATGGTCTATATCCAACACAGGTATATTCTATGGGCTCACGCTGAACAGGCCGAGCATTCATACTCATTTAAAAATAAATATCTCACATATTTAAGCCAGAATGAATACTCAAGAAATAGAGCCACAATTCGATTTTTAATAAACACCCATCAAGAGGAAATTGAAAAATCGAACCAAAGGAGATACAGTACCAAAAATCAAACAAGACCTCCATAGAAAATTATCTATTTACTCATAACATTTGAACAGAGTTGTTCTAATGAAATCACTTGAAAAACAACAAGATATTTAAAGGTTAGGGCCTAACATGCCTGGATTTTTAATCAAATTTCCGAAGCAGACCACTGGAAGAGCTCAAACTTCCTTTTCTTCTTCCAAGTTAAAGCGACTAACAAAATTTCGCTATCTCCATCACATATATATCCTCCATGACATAGAAAAGAGCTGGATAAGTTCATACTTTCCATGCAACACAAAGAGGACTGGTGCGAAGAACCAGTAAACAAGCAGAGAGAAATCTAAAAATTGCGACAAGCCAAACAACCCCATAAACTTCCAGTTTACATGCCTTCTTGCAAGTTCCAGGCTCATCTACCAAGAATATTGAATGCCATTAAACCAAATTTTCCGCTAAGACTCCACTTCCACCGACCGCCAGAGTTGGCGACAGTCCAACGAAAACTCAAGTTCATTTCCAAACTTAGCGACCTGCCACGTCAGAACAGGTTAGCTGCTGCTTAAACCTCCGCCATGACCTGTCCCTCATCCTTATCCATGCATTAAATGTCATAGAAAACGCTGCCCATGGTTCGCACCCCCTTCCATAGGCCCCTTTCCATTCTCCTCATTAGTTAGGTTAGTATCTTAGGTTAGAATTTAGGGTAACACATATTCTAAGCATATTACACATAGATTCTAACTTAGGACATTAACACATAGCCTAGGTATAGGTTAGATTAACACTAATCTAACCCCTAGGTTAGGTTTAGTCTTAGGTTACTAACCATTAATAATTCCAGTTAGGTCTACGTTCTGTACACTCAGAAAAGACCTGTATCATACCTTCTTGAACAGGGTTAGCTCTTGTTCTACTGCAGAATCGTATGTAAATGAATTATTACCTTGTCCACGATCGAGACCTTCCAGATATACTTCCATATTGGGAACCAATTTATTTCACAAGATCAGCCTGAGTCATACTCCTGACCAGCTTAATCAATGCTTCCATACCTTGTAACCTGTTCAAGGTCTGTGATCTAATTCATCACGAACAAATTTAAAGCAATACTTGGATCAATTCCACTGATCCAAGACTAGATCTTATAGATGGATAACTCTATAATTTATTCCGAGATCAGATTAAACTCAGATACAAAATGAAATAGATAAAAGAGTCTAATCATATTCTGACTCAGTCAAGATCTGTAATCTGCAAAGAAATTACAGTACATATCAAGCATGATTTCTTAATCGAGGAACACATCCTTATACAAGAAATCACATATCAACACTTGTATGCTTAGGAGAAAGTAACAACAGTTCAGGGTGTTACATAACCTCCACACTTGATTCACATGTCATCATGCCTACTCGATACAACAAACCAAGTGAAATGGTACTACATATGTCTAAATAATCAAATCCACTTCAAGCTAAACCATTCAGATTAATTAATCAACTTCTATCCATAATTATATAAATAACAAAAAAGATAATCATCCACAATATATCAAGATATAATCCACCTAAATATCATCTCAATAAAATTTATAACAACATTACTAAAAAAAACAATAATGAAAACAATATTAAACTGGGATCGTATGCCTTGCACGTCATCTTACTAAGAAAAAATTAGCAACAAATCACTGCATGACGACACAATCATAATTATTTGAATCAAATAGTCATGATAGTATCAATTCAAATATCTCAATCATGAATAAAGCATGGAGTCAATGTCATCAAAAGGAGTGAAATGGGTGGGTACTATAATCCTATAATGACTTATGGTAGTCAATATTCCATTTGTAAATTTTGGTTTTACATTTGGGAAATGTTTTGATAGTTTTTTATTGCAAATGATTCATTTTCCCAAACAATTTAACCATCACGAGGTTGATGTCAATTGGGTAGGTTTTATTAAAGGAAGGAAATGGAATTGTGGTGTTATTGATTGGATTTGAAGGCATATTTACTATATTAGAAGCATTAGAAGGATTAGGAGGAGGATGTATAAGACTTCCAAGACTAGAAGAGGGATTTTCAAAGAAATTGTTATAGAGAGAATTAGGTGATTGGAATAAAGGATTCATGGTGATTTTATGGGAGGTTAATTCCATGGGAATATCAATTTAAGGAACTTGGATATAAGGTCCATCCTTATAAGGAGTGACTATATCTCTAGTATCTAAAATATCAAGAGAAGTTTGGGATATATTCATCCCCCTTAGATCAAATTGCATTTAATGGTTTTGATTATGAGAAAGTGCACAATCAGTAGTTAGTTTCAATGGTGGGTATGTGAGGAAGATAGGAGCAACCCATATAGAATCTAAATAGGATGAGGTTCACTTTAAAAATCCTTAGTAGGGAAGGTGTGATCATAACATGATTGTAATGATATTTTTATGAAGGTTTTGAGATTAAGATTAATGTAAATAAGACTCACTCATAGGGTAGAGTAAGATTCACATCAGGTTCACCAATATCTAGTGAGGCCAATATGAAGATACAATAGGAAAGAAAAGTAAAGTGAATATAACCACTCAAGCGGTAGAGTAAGATTCATGTCAAGTTTACCAAAAATGTATGAAAGATAAGAATGGTCTAATAGAATATCATATTTCTCTTCTTCATAATATATAATAGGATAATGAGGGGACCATTTTAAGGCCATGCACAAAATAATTAGAAAGTGTTTATGTCATTGATCTAAAAGGTGATAGTCCACACTCTATCTAAGATGTGAAGTTGTAAAGCCTAATTATAGGATAGGGAGTGGAATCTTATTAGATTCTCAATGAAAAATTGATCACACGATGTTATAAACAATATAGAGATACTTATGATAGGGTTGTAAACATGGATTGTAAGGGTTAATAGCTTGTAAAGCTCACATAATATATTGTAAGGAGAGTACCAATCGATGCAATCATTGAAAAATATGCTACTATATTCTAATATATGGATGACTAATCAAACAAAAAATCAAATTTTAAATAATATAAAATAAATGAGACAATATTTCTACAAATACCATTGGCACATTAACTTCCCCCAATGGTTGTAAACACCTTATGAGAGAATTGGTGTGGGGACCACAAGAAAATAGATGAAGACCTTAAAAAACATATTATTAGTGATTTCAAATACTCTAAAGGATGGGAAATCCATATTAAGTATAACTCCAATGCTTGATATTAATAAGAACCCAATGCTCCAAGATTCAACTCCAAAAGATAAGTAAGATTACTTCAAGAAATTTAAGAGCGTATTTACAAGCACAAGTAGATTAATGATGATATGAGAAGAAAAGAACTAAAATGTCACATATATATTCATTTACATAGTGTCCAAGGGGGAAGTACTCCTCCTACATAGTGATGAAAAAATCATCCTAATTTATAACGGGCTACAAATATTTTTTTTGCAATGTGTTGAATGCATCCCACTAGTGGCACATTGAAACAAACATCTTCAATGTTGTCAAGGTGATCTTCTCTTTGTCAATAAAGTTCTTGACAAGGAAGTAGGTCAAAAGTTGGCATAACCACTTATCAAATGTTGTGGCATGAATCTTATTTTCAAAACTAGGATATTGAGGTTTAATTGGGTCTTAAAAAGGGTCATATGTTGAAACCATGTGTGAGATGGCTAGGAAAAAAAGGGTTCTCTCATCAGGTTGAGTTGAACCATCAACTTGAAAACTAGTAAAATAGTTTGTTGCATTGTGTTTATAATAAAGTCCTTAATGAAATTTTGGACATCTAAGGCTATGTTAGGTTTTCTATCAACATCAACCATCTTACTCTTACTATGAAATTATTCTAATGTAGGTGGAAACCAAACCAAATTATTGTTCTCTATCTCATTGTGCTTGTGTGTTTATAGGAATAAAAAGTTAATAGTTATGTTTTGATACCAATGATCTACATCATAGAATCAAGGCTCATACATGGAAAAATCCCATAGGTTATTGAATGTAATGAACCAAAGACACACCAATGTAGTGAAATAACTTATTGTAAGAAATACAACTACTATTCATAAATGCCAAATATGAAACTACAAAGGTGCACAAATAGATAGTAATAATTTGACATGAGGATTTTGTATCAGGAGGGGAATGTATCCTCACTAATTTCATAGACTACTATGAGAAATTACATGTAGATGAGTTGAATGTTGGAGAAAAATGAAGAAAACATTATGTCATGTCTCAAATGTGTGTACTATCAAATATTTGAGTTATAATTTTACTATAAAGGTTATAATACATAAATAAAAATTGATAATTTAAGTTACAAGTAACAAATATTGTTGAAGAGTTAGTTATAATCACTCCCTCTTCTCAGTTCATATGAAAACTAGTGTTTGGCATGTGGAATGTTGTGAGGTTTCTCTAACATTGTAGAAGTGGAAGTGTCATTTGGAATTCCTCTTGGAAACATGATGTTGATGAGAGAACATTAAAGGAAAACGGTTTTGTGTAGATATGTGGTGACAAATGCATAGAAATAAGGTGCAAGTGTAATGACGATAAAATAATCCACAAGGTACTGCGCAATGCTAAAGTAGACTATAGATGTTGTGGAGGTTTGCATGACATTGCAAAATTTTTGGATGTTATGTGGAGTGCTTTGTACAAGAAGGTGGAAGTTGGGAAGGTTATGTGATGCTATCATAAGACTGTAGGAGTTATGTAGGTTGTAAAGTGCAAGTGTGTGGGACATAAAGGAGTTTACAATACAAAATTGCAAGGTACTATGGGACTAACCATAATATGTTATGTTGGGAAGCTACAAAAGTTAGGGAAGGTACATAGAATGATGAAAGGATTTGTGCTCAATATTGCAAGACTTTACACTTATAGTGATATGTCGCAAAGGGAAGGTAAGTTGTGTAAAGAAAATAAACTATATAAAATTTTGCGAGGTGGTGCATGGTTAGTGTGCATGATTGTGAGGTTGTATCCTTACCATGAGATGGTGCAAAAGTGTAGAGCCAAAATTTATCAAGGGGAGTTAGGAATCTTACATGACTACAAATTGTAGTGAGGCAAATTGTAAAGTTATACACATATCATGAAGCATTACCTAAATTATTACAATAGTTTCCTGACTAATATTTTATACATATGTACTAAAAAACTACATATATAATACTATCACTCCTCATTTTTTATTTTTTTTAAAACATAAAATTTAATGGCAGCGGATTAAGGTTTGCGTTGAACTTTACTTTTTAAGGAAAAGTGCATTTTGGTTTTCCTTCTCTTTCCTTTATCTTTTTCATGTTTTGGGGATTTTGTGGAAGTGCAAAATAGGTGAATTTTGGTGTAGTGAATATAAAAATTGTTCCCTCTACAACTCCTTCCTAACATGTGATTAGCGTAAAGATAAAAGAGTGGCATCATTAGTTGGGTTGGACAAGCAGGAGCCCCTACTCCTTGTTCTTATTAGTAGAAATATTTTGTGTATCTTAATCTCACCACCTTTCCTTCCTAACACAGATCTACGAAACCCTTTTTTCAACCAATGAATTTACTTACGCTGACACTCTCCCTGTCATATGAGGCCTTCAATAAAATTGTGGGATACATCAGAAGGAAATGGAAAATGGATTGTAGTTTTAGTTTGTATGCACTTGAGAAGTTGTACATTGTCATGGGTTGGAGGGGTTAAGATTAATCAACCTAAACAACTTTCAGACCGATTCAAATCTGGGTAAAGAATTATTGTGACGTTAAATGTAAATCCTCCTCAAATCTAAATATAACTAGGAAATCAGATCTATGATGATAAATGTAGCTCTTATTCAAATCTAGGTAAAGAATTATTGTGATGATATATGTAGCTATGTATATTTCCTTTTAATGTGTGAAATTGGATTTTAGAGTAGGTTATGGAAAGCATGTTAATAAAATGTTTTTTATGTTCTTATGTAGACTTGTCAATTTCCCTTTTTCTATGGGCATATGGTCAAAGCATAGTGGGTGACGAATTTAATTTGTTTTAGTTGCAAGTTTCATGGCATATATTCATGCAATTATGTGGATTCTTCGCAAAACATGCAGACTATTTGACAAGCTTCCTAAGTCTCCTGTACATAGGGGTTTGTCAAAAGATATGCCTTAAAAGAGAAAATTAACAGCAGGCAAGGTTTTCATCGCTAAGTATTTTTGTTAGAAACTCATTCACCAAAATCCTCCAAGATGTACTTAGTAAGTAGGTTGTGTTTGAGGAATGACAACAAACCCATTCCTTGATGTGGCATCTTTGGAATCCTCCGAGAGTTGATGGCGATGGTTATTCTTTACATAGAATGCACCTGGCCCCATAAAAGACCCATCTGATGCTCATCTGATGCCACATGGAAGGCGCACCTACAGTTTGTTTTTTTACCATTTTTTTAATGTTGAAAACATAATGTATTTTTCATCGTTGTGTAAAAATACGGTGTAACAAGTGACACGATTCAAACTAGAGACATGTTATTTATCAGCGCACATTCCTACTAATCCATTTGTAGCTTCAAAGATGCAACAATTCATTTTCAAACTCATTTATTATTAAATAAATATGCCTATGATACCATCCATGCATGCTCATGTATGTTTTTTATGGGGACATGATGTAGGGCCGGAGCATTCTATCAGGAGAATAACCAGTACCACAGTTGATTATGGAAGCTAATCAGCATGATGTGCATGGGTTTTCCAACATATTTTAGCTTTGCTTTATTACATGTATTGTTATTTTTTATTATTATTGGTAAATACTCTTAGTGGGACTATACCCAATTACAAGGAAGGCTCACCAGCCAGATATAACACTGAGTACACAACAACAAAAGAGAAAAAACTAGAAGAAACAATGTTACCCAAGGTAACCAAAATTGGGGAAAAACAAGGAATAGAGAAGGATGTAGCCTATAGCTACACCGCAAAAAAGTAACAACTATATAGCAAAAGGAAAGCACAAAAACAACCAAAAAACTGAATTCCACTAGCCCAAGACCGATTATTTTTTGGATTCTCTTTCAATTCTAGACTGAATCATCTGCAACGAGGTGAAAAGTGCTATAGTGGTTGTGTGTGTTGATTCTGAAGCATCCAGCTGGGAAATGGTCATATTCCTCTCTTTCTCATTTCCCCATATAATAGCAGGGATCCCACTTAACCTCGTAATGCTCCAGACTTTCTGTTTCAAGAAATCACTTATGGCTTTAAAAATAGCCAAACTATGTTCATGTCTATCTCTTGCTCTTTCCAACCTAGTATCAAGAGAGCTAATTTTTTTTGTAAATCTCAGAGAACTATTCCTTATTAGTGTCACTCTCATCCTCAAATTTTATCCACCCTTTTTGCTTTCTCAACTGCTAAAATTCCTTTTGCATCTGTTTAACCTCAATCTCCAGGGCATCCAGTCTAGTAGACATTTTATAATTTTCCGTATGCACGGCCTATTCAGTACCTGCATTGCTAATATGAAACAAGTATTGGGCAACCTCCAAATCCTTGGAGCTTCTGAGGATCTAGCCAATAGTAGTAATGCTAGCTTTCACAAGATTCTTCGATATAGACTTGGAAGGGGTGGTAGGCATGGTAAAGGGAACATAGGAGGTGGTAATGAGTGGCTCGATAGGAGTGAATGAAAAACTAGGGTACTTGGCAATGCAGAGCTTGTGAAGTAAAAGGATAAGGCCCTGATGTAAGGGAATAGCCTGGGCATGCTTTTGGAAGTCAAGCATAGAGTGATGAAGAGAGTTAAGAAGATGGTGTGGGAAACAAAAAGTGAGATCTCTTAAAAAGTGATTTAAAAAAACAAGATGCTTTATGGGGACCATTTTATACCACCCCTCCAGTGAAATGTATCTAACCATCATGTTAGTTGCTTTTTCAAATGACGTGGGGATGGAGCTTACCTTTAAGCCCGCAGCAACAAAATCCAGCTCTTCTTCCACATATATAAATTTCTTGGCCTCAGTAGCCTGTCCACCCTCTTACTAAAGAATTGAAAGCCCTCCAATTCTAGGCCAGTTGCCTCAGTGATCAGCTCTTTGTTGATAATAATGTTATGCCCTCTATACTTAACCCTCTTTTCCTTCCACTCTGTAGCAAATTGGACAAATATATTCAGGTCTTGCGTCTGAATTTGTTTGATGAAATTAGAAATGCCTCCTTTGTGTAGGAGATTCCAGAGTATCACATTATTTTTCCAGGACATGTCACAACTCGGCTCTAACTAACACAGAGCCCCTCCCATATTTTCCTTCTTCCTGCAAATTTGACAAAAATCCTACTCAAAACCCTTGTAAGGGAATGCAAATTTCCTGTATCTGTCCTGAATTTTGAAATACCTCCCATCTGTATGAGGCTTATTTTCTTTATAGTTTCCGTAGAGAGGGGAATAAATCACACAAGTGAGATCTTTCACTTCCATTAAGATCCACAACCTGTCGTACTTATGATTACTCCACGTATGTAATTCCATTATTATCCTCATTAATACTGATATGAACCTCATTGGGGATGTTTTTTGCATTATTCCACATGGTGAAATTAATGTTAATGCCCACATTGGCCAAAGTGTCTAATGCCTTATTCCCTTCTCTATAGGTGTGTCTAATAATAATATGCTCAAATTATTACAAATATTTCTTCCTTCCATAATAAAATCCTTGGTGGTCTAGCTAGGAGGAGAAGAATGGTTCAAATGATTGATAATATTAAGAGAGTCTCCTTCCAAGATTAAATTCTAGATATCTATCTCTTTTGCAATCATAAGACCCCAAAGAGCAGCCAAAGCTTCAGCATATTTTTTCTTCTAAATCCCCATTTTACCAGCATAAGCAACAACTAAATAGCCTTTTTGATCCCTTATAATTCCTCCCCTAGCTGCCATGCTAGGATTACCCTTGGAAGTACCATCAAAATTGAGTTTATACCAGTTTCTCTTAGGAGGAATCCAGTGGACCAAAGACCTATCAATATTTGAGGTATTCTTGATTAGCCTTCCAACATCTCCAATCTTCCAATTGGATAAAATGTAATCTTCATTAACAGGATATATTTTTTTTATTAGGGGGTTTAAATCTCCCAATATCAATTTTAACAACATGACCAATCTTAGTGAAGCTAGTCTTGTAATTTTGTTTTCTATTTCTGAAGATGATATCATTCCTATCTTTCCATATTCTCCAGATAATATGGGGCATGATTAGTTTCCAAATTATCCTCATAATGCAGTGTTTAAATGGGGGTTCCATTGGGTCAAAAATTGAATGAAGTCCTTAGGGACCATCCAGAGGACATTAAATTTGGAAAGTGCATGGCTCCAAATCATGGTAGCATAATCACAGTGGATAAGCAAGTGTTTAATATCTTCAAAATCCTTTTTGTAGAGATGACATATAGTGGACATGATGAATCCTTTCTTAATCAGATTATCATTGGTAAGAATTCTACCTTTGAGAAAAAGCCAAAAGAAAAAGTTTATTTTAGGGGTTAGCTCGTTCATCTATATTTTTCTCCAATTAAATTCATTCTGGGTATTCACAAAGTAGGAATTGTATCCATCTTTCACCGAATAGACCCCATCTTTAGAATTGTACCAAAAAAATTCATCTTTGACATCTAATTGATTTAGAGGAATGAGATCCAGATGTTCCTGAAGAGATGATGGCACAGAGTTCTCATCCATACCATCCACAGAATGATGCTTCTAGCTCTTAAGATTACCATTAATTTTCATATAGTCTATAACCTTAGTACCATATTTCTTCTCCAATTTCTCCTTAGCTACACAAAATATTTCATTGAGGCTTCCATTAGACCAAATTTCATTTCAGAAACTAATATCCCTGTCATTTCCAACTTTCCATCTACTTCCTTGCTTGATAAAATTCCTAGGAAGAATCAGATTGTTTCAAAATATAGAGCCATGAGGAAGAAGTTCAGAATGTAGAAAGGAGGAAGCAACTTGCTTACCCAAATATTTATTCTTAATGAGATCAACCCAAGGTTGGTATTCTAAGATCAATCTCCACCCGATTTTTACAATTAAGGCCATATTCATTTTGCTAATGTATTTTATATGCAAGCCTCCAATCCTTTTAGGAATACACACTTGATCTTAGGCAACCAGATGGTACTTGAATTTTTCCTCCATTCCCTGCCATAAAAATGTTTCTGAATCTTGTCAATTTTATCTCTGAATGTAGATGGGATGTTATACATATACATAATGTATATAGGTAAATTATGAAGGGTGCTTTTGATAAACAAACATTTCCCTGCGCTAGAAAGAATGGCTCCTTTCCAACCCACCAATTTCTTTTGGAATCTTTCCAGTAAGTCATTCCAGACTTTATTGGAAACTTTTTTAGTACCCAGGGAGAGACCTAAATATGTAGTGGGAAGCACATTAATTTTACATCCTAATACTTTAGCAATTTTATTTTGCCTCTCCATAGGAGTATTAAAAAAGTAAATGGAGCTTTTTTCAAAGTTAATCTCTTGTCCAGAGGTTGCCTCATAGAATTTTAAACTAGACTTGATCACCTTAGCTTCTATAAGGGAAGCCATTAAGAGTAGGATAGTGTCATCCAAAAATTGCTGATGAGGATCTGATTGATTTGTGGAGGTAGGTTTGATGCCTTTTATCAGACCATCTTTAATAGATTTGGAGATTTTTCTGCTAAGGCTGTCAGCCATTAGAATAAAGAGAAGAGGGGATATAATATCCCCTTGTCTTATCCCCCTACTTCTGGTGAAGTATCCCATAGGTTCCCCATTAACCACTACTACGAATCTGGTAGAAGAAATGCAAGCTTTAATGATTCTTCTGAATTTATCCAGAAATCAAAATTTGGCCAAAACTTTGTCCAGAAAATCCCAGGAGACTTTGTCAAAGGCTTTATTGATGTCAAGTTTAAGAACCATGCCAACCTTTTTATTATTATCCATATAATGAATAACCTCATTAACCATGATCACCCCATCTTGGATAATCCTCCCTTTGACGAATCCATTTTGCTGTTTTGAGATTAAATCATTCAAAATGGCCTACAGTCTGGTGACAATAATCTTAGTGAAAATTCTGTAAACAAAATTAACCAAACTAATGGGTCTAAAGTCTTTGAAATCTTTAGCATCCATCATTTTAGGTGCCAAAACTATATGGGTATTGTTAAGCTCTTTCAAAATATCTCCGCTTCTGAGAAATTCATTCGCTGCCCTGAGGAGATCATTTGAACAGATTTCCCAAAAAAATTGAAACAAATTTATAGAGAAGCCATCAGGTCCTGCTGCCTTGTCACCCTCTAGAGAGAAGACAACTTTATGAATCTCCTCCAAAGTAATAGTTTTTTTAATGTATTTAAATCTATGCTCCTCAATTTTTGCATACATAATGGCTTCAAGCATGAAAGAATCAGCCACCTCACTAACAATATTCTACTCATTCAACAATTTAACATAGAATTTGAGAGCCTCTTCCTTGATAATTCATGGATCTTTTATAATTTTATCTTTCCCTTTAGAAACTTCTGTAATCCTATTGCAATCCTGATGCTTCAAAGTGGTCATATGAATTTTTTTTGTGTTTCTGTCTCCTTCTTTCAATCATATAGCTCTAGATTTGAGTCTCCAAAGGGATTATTATCTACAACAAACTATGTGCAATTAAGAGAGTAGTTTTTTCTCCACCTCATGATCCTCCCTAGACCTCCCCTAAAAGTTTATTTATTTTTCCAGATCTTTAATCCTTTGCTTTAGCTCCTTTTTTTTACAAAAATGTTCCCAAAGACTTCTTTATTCCAAACTTTAACTTATTTTTTAACATTTTTAAGCTTTTGAACAAGCCTAAACTGGGCAGTTCCCTCACCACCATAGATTGAACAATCCTTAATCCTATCTAAAATGTCAACATGCTCCATCCACATTTTTTCAAATTTGAAGGGGCTCCTGACAGGCTTAATCTAGTTAACAAAAATTAAAACAATTGGATTGTGATCAGACCCAATTCTGGGAAGAGAAGTGAGATGAAAATCTTGATGAAGAATCCAACTAGCCAAAATAAGGGTATGATCCAATATAACTTGGATAATATCCTTTCCCAACCTCCTATTTTTTCAAGTATACTGATTGTCATGGAGATCAATATCTATGAGATTCAGCTCAGCCACAAAGTCAGCAAAATCATCCATACCCCTAGAGAAAGAAGAGTTTCCCCCTTATTTTTCTCCAGGATTTAGAGGGGAATTGAAGTCCCCAATTATCAGCCAATTATCAATACTATTTTGAGATCTAAAAACCCTTAAATCTCTCCAAAGCTTCCTTCTTTCATTAACCGTATTTGGCACATAGATATTGGAGAGGATCCAAGTATTGTTTTTATCAGTAGAAAGGAATTTAATAACAAGATGATTATTAGTTTCAGAAAGAATTGTACCAGTGAAATGTTTCTTGTCCCAAAAGGTAGCCAAGCCACCTGACACTCCCTGAGAGTCCACTCATAGCCATGTCCAAATTTTCCAAAAAAATGTTTTTACAATGCCCAAGAATTTTAGAATTCATCTTTGTTTCCTGCAGAAGCAGAATGCTCGGTCTACTAGAAATTCTTAAATCTTTGACCTCAGATGTTCCAAAAGATGACCTTAATAAATAATATATTGGTAATGTAATTTCCTGATGACTCAGTTGGCTTTGAGTGCCATCAGCAATATCTTCTTCTGTTCTTTTGGTTCTTAGAGCCTTTTTGGAAGTTCTACCTCTTTTAGAGTTGCTTCCAAAATCCACTGCTCTCCTAGTAGAGGATCTTGTAGTTATGGATGTTGAGGTTTCCCGGTTGTCAATTTTATTTTTCTTCTCATTATATAAAGAATCTGGGATCCTCTCAAACCCCTTAATTCTTTTATTTTTTCTGGATTTAACTTCTAAAAAATAGTGAGATTAGGATCTTCATTCCCTATCTTTGCTTCTTTAAATGGCATAACTTTTCCTTCCTCTTTCTCACCCTCCTCATTGTCTTGGGGAAGGCTAAGGGGGATTATATTTTTTGGAGAGTCACTCTTTACAAACAAAGGGTCTTGCATAAATCAAGATTCATAAGTAGCCATATCTTTTCCCTCATTTAAAACTTCCTCAATGGACCTTAGTGGATCAGAAAAATTGCTATCCGAGGCTAAAACTCCCGACATATCTGTAATGTCCTTAAGCCAAGTCACCTTTTGCTCCTTAGAGAAGAGGTTAACTATCATAGTTTCAATAAGTTCGTCCACCTCCAAAGACACCTTAACAAGATCAAGTTCATCAGTGGAGTCTGGAAGACTTACTGTTGCACCCACCACTAGAGTTTTGGGATGCCAGAGCTTTTTGCAGATCAATGGTTTCCTAATAGGAGTTCTAAAACTCTTTTTTCCTTTCTTATATTTTAGCTCTATAAGGTTAAGGTACATCCCTTCTCCCCTTCCTTGATCTCATATCTTTTCCACCTCGTTGTTATCAAGCCAAGTTTCCTTTTTATTTTGAGTTTCTCCATAGGGGTTATCAAGTTTGTCCTCTTATGAGATTTCTTTACTAGGGAATCTATTGGTAAAATGTCCTAATTTCTGAAATTTTTGGCATCTCAGATGAAAGGTTTCATATTTGATCTATTGATACCAGCTACCAAATTTGGAATGAAGAATAATAAGATTTGATAGCTCCTGCTCCAATTTAGAAGAGATACAGAATCTAGCAAAAACTAGTTTGGATCTATTCCTTGTAGGCCCATCCAGCCCAATTAGATAATCAAGAGATTTGGTGATATTTAACAGAATCTCATCATACCAAAATTATAGGGGAAGCCCTGGAATACTACACCATATTAGAATGGTATGAATATTCTCAGTGCTAGGATCAAATCTAGGATACCATCTTTTCAAATATAAACCCATATTCCCTAACCACCAAGGGCCTTCCAAAAGCACCGATTCCAAATATGTCTGCTGATTGAATTTGAAAAGGAAAAAACCCATTGACATAATGGTGATATTCACATCCCCTTTTGGTTGCCACTTTCTACACACCCATTTTCTAATGACATCAATATTAGGTCTAGGGCCGAGAAAATTACCTACAAGGGAAAGATTCCCTTTGTCCAAATCCTGATGCAGACAACCATCTAGCACCTTTAGATAGGTCACACCTTCCTTGTCCTTCTCCCATGTGAACTACCCCTTAGCTGGAGATTGCAGACCCACATTCTTGATCGGAGGGTTTTGCTATATCAATATCGTTTTCCAAGCTAAAGGTTTAGTTTTCCCGAATGGGCTATGCTTGTAGCTTATCAACCATTTGATCCAAGTAAGATCTGGGAAAAAAAGTAGACATTTTGCAGTCAAAACAATAGAAATAACACTTATTGTTCCTCCATCACTCGCTATTAGGTACGCATGTATTGTTCTTACCCTTCGAGAAAATCATAAGTATATTAAGTATGATTGTTTACTTGCTAGTCTTTCTGAAAAACAACCTGAAAACATACTTTATGAAAATAGATTAATACAAAATTTAAATGTGTGACAGTGGATAGATCTTTCAGCCATGTGCATAAGTGTGTGAAATCTATCCTTTTATCCATTTAAAAATAGCTCTTTGAAAGTTATAGTTTCACTCTAAAACAAGCCTAAAAATTGGCAGGCTGTGGAGCATTATTTATGATTTTAACTGTATTTTACAAAGTTATATAATTTTTTAAATAATATTCTACAAATATATATATATATATATATAATATGTGAAAATATACAACTAATTTGTATTTTTATTTAATTTTTAAAAAAATATGTATTTCTTTTTCCAGAATTTGCAACCACCTGACAGAGGTAGGTCTTCAACAATTTTTGATTTGACAGGAACATATCACTTGAAACTCCATCCTTGCTCTGAAACCATCACATGACAAGCATCTACAAACCTACCTTTAAATTTTATAATTTTAGCTTGTCCTTCCATATTTTTAGATATGCGAACAACTTTTAAAATTTGCAGTTGTCTTTGTTTTGCTTGCTTTTGGAGTGGGATTCCACACCCATTTGATGAGCTGGTCATGCGATGAAAATGCTCAATGATGAGAGATCAGTTTGGAATTTCCCTAAATTTAAAATTTGGAGTAAGCAATCATGACCTACCTACCTTCTTTTTTGAATTAGGAATTGTGAATAATAATTAGTGTTAGCTTATCTCATTGGGAAGCACATTTTTTGTGCCAATTTCACACCTTCACTTATAGTGTTCAATTACAAACCTATTCACCAATTTATCCATTCACCTTGGCATTTTAGCTATTTTAAATTTTATGATTGTTATGAATTTTTACCTTGGTCTAGTAGAGAAACCTCATTGAGTATGATAACTTGTTTTTGAAATAGTTGTGTTGCCAAAATAAACATCCCACTTCATTTTTAGGACACTGATCACAATTGTAAGACTTGGATATTTTTAATGGAGTTATACATGTATTTTTGAGGCACCCTTTGTGTTTAAGCCGTTCAAAATAGCTTTTCCCATTTTGCTCAGAGTTTATAATAGGTTGGATCAGGAAAGGACTTAGTGAAAGCCTTGTGTTTTAGCCTCGAGACATTAAAAAATGACAAACTCCTTTATTTTTATATTGAAGATGTCTCTTCAAATTTAATCAAGAAATCAAAGGACATGTGGTAATAAATGATATCTGTAAAAACCTTATGGTTAACTACTTTTCATGTCTCTCAAGAACTTCGGTGGTGGATTTAAGACAAGTGGCTTAGGCTTACACATGGAAGTCATAAACCTTCCCGTAGTTCACAAATTTGTTTAAGACTTGGTCATTTTTGCATGAATTTCAAATACTTTGCTAATGGCTTACATGTGGCACTCATCGACATTCGACACTCACAAGGTTAGAGTATTGTCCTTAAAGTTGTGTAATTTCCAAAACTCTACAACTCTCTAATTTAAGACAAGTAGAGGAAAGGACATGTAATGACAATTGACATTTGGGGTTATCTCAAGACTAGCCTCAAATTTTACGTCTCGCTCAAGTCCACAGAGGATCGATTGAAGACACATGGTACAGATCGACATCCTACACTATCATGAACCTCAAGCCTTAGCGTTAAAGTTTGGTACTTTTTGGAAGTTTACAGGACATCAATTAATGACAAGTGGTATTTTGATCACATCACAAAGATCGGTGAGTTCCAAGATGAGTTATGAGTGTCTTTGTGTGAGCTCAAATTTTATAGTTTAACTCAATACAAAAAATATCTCAAAGACGTCATGGCGACACAACAAGGCTCTACTTTTTCCTCCATATCTTTTGATTGAGAGATCATTTTGACTTGTAATGGTATAAATAAAAAGGTCTTTCATAGGGCTACATTTTGAACTTAGTATCAAATAATTTGATTGAGAGATCTAAGACGGGTTCATTTTAGGGGTGAATATTTGTGAATAGGTAAATATTAGGATTTTTGAATTTTGAAATTGGTGAATTTTTTACTACCGTACAGTAGTCCGTTCTCCAAAATTTTATGGGTCCTAAATAAAGTTGACCATCATTTCACCTTAGTGTTTCTACTAAGGGCCAACCAATGTTAGTATATTCTCCTTCATGTTATAATATACCATTATATATAGGATTAATTCACCATAATATAGTAATATAGTATAATTTCAAAATTCACATGGTGAGATCTATAGTATAAACGTCTGAAGGTAAAACCAATTTCATGATTGTGAACTTGTTTCTTAAAGTATCTAGGCAGATATCCAAAGAAATACACTTAAAAGGTTTGAACTGTCA
Source organism: Taxus chinensis (assembly GCA_019776745.2). Classification (NCBI taxonomy): domain Eukaryota; kingdom Viridiplantae; phylum Streptophyta; class Pinopsida; order Cupressales; family Taxaceae; genus Taxus; species Taxus chinensis. Next base: position 451,745,924 of record CM034151.1, on the reverse strand, counting down.
GCCTCTGGATGTATTTTTAGCAAATTTATTACCAGCACGGGGTTACATGAGCCAATTTGATGTTGCTGGATCACAAGAGACAACTACTCAATGATGTGAAAATAGATGTAAGTAAGTATGCACCTATGTAATTAACACTTATCAAATTCGATAAATAACATCCTATGACACTCCTATACCTCTTTATGTCCTACATGTGTAGGATTTAAAATGAGCCATATGACTAGTTTCACTGTTAGCATCTTTGAGAAAAGATTTTCTGCCCTAGTTTAGGGCCACTAAAATGTGACTATGGACACATAAAAATACTGTTATGTGATCCCACAGTAATTCCCCAAAAGTCAAGTAATGATTGAACACTTATGAAAAGAAAATAATTACTGTCTAAAGCTTGATTTTCTTAAGGATTGAATTCTAAAGAAACATATATATTGAATACCCATTTAGAAATAGGGTGGGAATGACCATACTGCTACATGAGACCCACTTTAAAATAGGGAGGAATTCAATTCAGATTTAAAGAAAAAATAAGGCTTCTCGAACTGCCTTTTAAAGGAGGGACTAAAGGATAAATATTGTTGACCCACATTTTATGAGTAGAACATTAATTAATTTGTAAATAAACTGTTAGTTATGACTTATAAACTGTGAATGGTTAGCCAAATATCCACCCAATGTAAAATATTAAACTAGACAACTATGGTGAGGTTGATACTTGAACACTACATAATGGAAATTTTCACTATAAGTATTTTTATGTGATTCCGAGTGAAAAGACCACAAAATGGTGGGCATTGGAGAGGTGGACACTTTAGGGAAGTCCTAACTGTGGGTATGCTAAGTATATGACCCTAAGATGAAAGTTCTTGGAACAATAATAAGAAGATCCATATGGAATTAATCATTTCAACATCTGGATACATGTGAGCCATATGCATCATAGGTGTTGAAAATCATCAGTTATAACATCTATAAGATTTTGGAGTAGCACGCAAGCCTGGACCACACTTTAGGATAGATATGCAAACTCTGACTTTATAACTATTTTTTTTAATTAATAAACTTATACATTTTAAGAAAAATAATTCACATTTTCATATAGGATAGACTTGGTTTTTGAAAGCAATAAAATTCATTATAAGATGTTTAACATACAATGTGAATGGGTTTCTATATTATCCCAACAAGCACATTGGTCAGATACAAGTGCATGGGAAATGGTATAAGTATGTGGAATAGATCACCATTGACATTTTTTATCAAATCCCTTGAGACCTTGAGAAAGTACCATGTGGATACTTATTTTTTATTTTTAATTGATGAGATCACATACAATTAGACTCACATTTATATTTAATTTTTTTTGTCTTATTGCCATGTTGGACCCTTAGTAATCTTAACCAAGTATGAAGGCACATGGGTGTGTAGGGTCCCAGTTATGAAAAGGCACGCAAGGTAAAAGCACATGAGAGAAAGGCTTAGGGAAGTGCATAGCACGCGCGACACATGAAAGGAGGCTCAAGACTTAGTAAATTTGATTGCCCAGGGTAGAACATGTGAAAAGCATGATCGGTTACACATGGATAAGATGCCAGCCTGACAATAGACTGGCCCAGGAAAGAACATGCCCCGGATGGAATATTATAGAAGAACATCATGAGGTAAAGTGGAAAGCTCAAGCCTGAAGAAGCATGCTCGCATGGAACACATTCGACACTTGGCACTAGATCTGAGGACACTGGAAGGTGAGTTGGCAGTGTAGGAAAATTATAAATACAAGTGCCTATGGAGTAAAAGATATATCTACAAGTACGAGGTATAGCGGGTTAGAGAGTGAGTGGAGCTTTGCAGAATTACTGCGAGTGGATATTTATACTCAAGAAAGAATGCACTAAGCATGGAGTTGTAATTTTTCTTTTTCTGTTAGCTTAGTTACATACATCCAATGATATGCATGACTACGGTCTACTCTTTGTGACACTCTGTAATGAATCAATGAATATAATGAGGTTACCTGTTATAAATAGACGTGGATATCAATGGTTTTAATGCATATTTCTCTCATATGAGTTATCTTTCCTTCCATGTTATGTATGAATGCTTGTATAATTCTTTCTGTCATAATGCATGTTCTGGATTCTGTTAAAGTACTCAATCTAAGGTGACTACAAGGATCTAGAGGCCGTTCTGATCCCTATGGTCCTTGTATGTTTCAACCTCCCTCATAAAAACTCTTACACTAATCATAAATGATGCTTTCCCACTAAACTCACATAAAATAGAGACTCGGTACCCACGTGTTCCTCGAGTGAGCATTCAGCTTCTGCTAGGTGATAGGATGATGTGCATGGGGTTCCTTTCTCTTGTGATGTGAGTAAATATGACTACATCTTGGTTCCATTGCCAGGACCTCTTTTCAAATTTGTAGTGGGATATAACATACATCATGATCTGTGTAGTGAGGAATGATAGAGCGGTTAACATTGGAAAATGTTGAATCATGGTTCAAGAGCATGGAGGATGAATTTTCTCAGAGATTCAACACTAGACCTGATTTTAATGCACGTAGATGGGTAGAAGAGAACCTCTACCATGATCTGTATGAGACCTTCTTCTGCTACTTCCCATTAGAACAATATGAGTGGCTTTCACCATATGTGTCTAGATAAAGTTGCATTATGGATCGCATGTGTGGACCAAAGAAGACTACCAAAGGTTTTAGGATGCAGATCTGATGTGGACCCGTGCTGTAGATCATTGGTGGAGAGGAGTATTGACTAGTTACACTTTGGAGTACACCATTTCCACGTATTATTTTCTGGAGGTTACTGAGTTTGAATTTCTGTGAGAACCTAGAGGAACATTTCTATAAGCTATTCCTCTATCTATGAAGATATTGATGGTTACCATGAGTTTAGAGGATTTCCCAATGGCCGTCTAAACCATTCTGAGCGCTGGGTAAGGGAGCTTGGGTGGAGGAAGATGACAGATATCATGACAAAGAAGGAGAGGGAAGAGAGATGAATCAAGTATAGTGAAGCACATGAAAGGGAGATTGCTAGATGATGTGAGGCTATTAGTGTGATGGATCTATGTAGACAGACATTATGGGAAGGAGTTGAGGTTCATGCGGAGGACATGGAACTTGAGTAGTCTATGTTACCCCATCTTGGCAAGCGCATAAGGGAGACCCCTATAGATTCTAGTGAAAGTTAGTCACACAGAGAAAGGAGAGTCGTTGGTGCATATTTGAACCCACCCAGTGACCGAGCCCTAGCGCTTGGTTTTCCCAAAATAGGAAGAAGTGTTATTGACCCAGTTAATATCAGTGGAAGAGATAGATCTGTGCCTAGGAGATATAATTTTATAGTCCCTTCTTCTATGGATACACACATTTTAGTATTTGGAGGAGTCTTTGGATAAGGAGAAAGTGTACAAGCTTTCAGCCTCACATCATGGAGTGGCACGGGACACTATAGTGGGAGTAGAGCGCTATCACAAACCATCAGCACGTAATTCAGTGGGACCATGGGGACACTTGGCACAACTCATATAGGCCCTATTGAACCCAGTGGTTCTAGTGGATTTAGTGTATCTAGAGGCACAGGACCCAGTGGACTTGGTGGATCAGGTGGTAGAGGAAACACCAGAGGGAACCAAGGCTCTGGCTGAGGAGGACAGGGACCCAACCACCACCTCAAGTATTCTTTGAAATGTGTTTGCATTTACCAGATTATAGGTGCATTTAGGATGTTTCAGAACATGTTCATAAGTGTGAACTATTATGGCGCACGAAGGGTATCACAACCCTAGAACAAAAGGATAGTCAGTTTGCGACCACGTTGCAAGGGTGCGCACATAGCTAGTATAGGAAGTATGAGCCTCATCAAATGGTGGTGGACTATACTACCTTAAAGAATGCATTCTTGGTGTAGTTCCACATTCCTGAGTTTGAGTAGAAGAGCATCAACACTTTGAAGGAGATTCAACAAGGAATGTCATAGAGTGTGTGGGATTATGATGCACACTTTAAAAATATCTTGTCTAAATTATCATATGATATCCATCCTTCTCAGCATGCATAGTGGTTTATTGGAGGATTGATCACCCCTTTTAGAAGGGCCTTGTCTCATAAAATTTTTATAGACCCGCACGAAGCATTGGAAGCTACCTTGCACGCCGAGGCTGTTGTTAGTATTGATAATGGCGTTAGCCAATTCTTAGAGGCTCAAATTGCTACTATGGCAAAATAGTTGGAAAAATTATCTGTGAACATAGCCCATGAGACTCATAGTGGTTTGTGGTGCACAAATTGTGAAATAGAGGAACACGTTAAGGATAATTTCTCCCAGAGGATGGTATGCGCTTTGACAGTGGATTGTGAAATTTTTCATGGGGACCATGATGCAAGTATATGTCCCTTGTTGCAGCGTGTGATCAAGAATAATGTATCATGTCATTACAAAATTTACACCTCTACAACCCATAATACTAAGGACTATAGGCTCACTGATAAGATCCATGAGGCCATTGATCATGGGGTGCACCAAACCAGCGTTACCATTAGTTCCAAGGATAATGATCATTGTTATGAGGAGTTCACAGGAGTCGTGCGTGGAAGAGGTTTTCGAGGAGGATTCCATGGTCGAGGTAACTATGGAGGAGGAGGGATTGAGTTCCCATGTGGAAACTATTTTAATTGTGGATCTACAGAACATTACAAATGTGAGTGCCCAGACCTGCTGCGGTGATCATGGTGTGGAAAGAAGCATAATTATGAGGAGTGCCTGGAATTGTTTGAGCATATGAATCAGTAGCACCGGAAGGACAAGGGCACTGCAATGGTCAACATCAAGAAGGTAGACATATATTGAATTCCCTAGGTAACAAGGGATGAAGGTTTGGAGCCTATCTTGGTGACAATAAGGATGGAAGCTATGCGCGTGAGAGAGGTACCAAGATAGAAAACCTTGGTTTCAAGAGAGGAGGTTGTTCATGGAAAATATCCAAAACCCACACATCAAAAGGAGATATATCATGACACCATGGATGTTATTCAAAGCTTACAAGGGGAGATCGAGTGTCTAAAGGATAAATACATGAGGGAGGAATAAGGAAGGAGATTCAAGGAGAAAAAGGATGACCTGGATGAGGTCAAGGAGGTGTGTACAATGCTAGGGTAGGAGAATATCATTACATTGCTAAGATCCTAGTTGAGAGAGAAGGTACCACATGCTAGAGAAGAGCACAAGAGATAGGTATTACACGCGAACCTTCCCCCTCACATCCTTGACTATGACAAGCAGATTATGTTGAATGCAGTTGTAGATGGATGGATCCTCAACAATATCCTCATTGACATAGGCGCGAAGGTTAATGTTTTGACTTTGGATGCATGGCATCAGATGGGAAGAATTGCATTACAGCCATCTTTGAATGTGTTGTATATGGAAAACAAGACTAAGGTAATGCCCATCAATGTCTTAAAGGATGTAGCTATTACTATCTAGGGAGCCAAGTTTATTGGGGACTTCGAAGTCTTGGAACTTTTCAAGGTGGAAAATTTCCCACCATTACTTGGGTGTCCTTGGTGTTACAAAAACAATGTGGACCTTCAGTTCAAAAAAAGGTACATCAGCTTCGAGAACAAGGAGGAATGGGTTATTATATCCCTGGTTGATGGGAATTCAACACCCTCTATTGAACCATTAGGAGAAGAAGCTCTGGACAAGATTTATGTGTGCTTAATCAAAGACCCTGAGATGATACACCCTATTAAAAGGGTTATCTGTTTGAAAATGCTCAGTCAATGAGTGATACCACTAGTCTGATATGTGACAATTTGGCGCATGGAACTTACAAAATAATGGGACGGTAGTTGAGAGGGTTGGTGACCAAGGTAACAAAGGTGAGCATGGTTAGGCATCTTGGAGGAAAAGAACTACCCAAGTATTTAGGAGGAGCCTTCCCTGAGATCTTTCTATAGAAGGTAGAAGCTCAGTGGAAGGATGACAAGGAGCATAGGGATATGTTAAGTTATGTCTTTCTCAGTGGTGGGCCACACATTAGGAGAGCCTTTTAGAATGGTGCAAGGTAAGAATTGATCTATCTGTTAGATTCTCTAAGAGCAATGTACACACCATCATCAAGGTATACCATGGGAAGGAGCCCACCTCTTTCCATATTTAGGATTGCGAATGGGTCTGGAGAAAATGTACGGAAGCCTTTCCACCATCCCTCTAGGTTCACAAGTTCTATTTTACACTATAGGGTTGTGTGTATGCATGGTACATTTATTCAGAGACACACCGCCAGAAAAGGAATTTGTAAGAGCTCGCGGATGACCTTATTCAAACCTTTAAATATCGGAGTACCAAGTCATCAGTTGATAAGGCCTTGCAGGGTATCAAGTACCTTACCATGGGGCATAGTGCTAGGATGGAAGATAGGCTGTTGGAATTACTAGGGGAACCAGTATTGGAGGTGCGTATTGAAGAAGAAGAGGAAGCAAAAGAGTTACAACTTGAGCACGTGTGTTTGGAAAAAGAGAAGGGAAAGTTGGTGTATGTGATTGATGGAGAGGAATTAGAAATCTTAGATGTTATCCATTCTGTAGGGACACGTGAGGTAGTGGACAGTGTAGATGCTCACGTGTATGCCTACCATGAGCCTTTAAAGATGAAGATAGTTAACATCGGTTCAGAAGATGAACCTAAGGAAGCTATTATTGGTGATTACTAGACAAAGAAGGAAGTATCGAAGATCATTGATCTGCTACGTGAATTTGAGGATTTATTTCCATGTGGGTATCATGAGCTCAAGGGTGTTCACCATTCCTTGGGGGAGATGAAGATAAAACTTAAGGATGGTGCACGCCCAATTAGGAAAAGGCCCTATCAGATGAATCCCAACTTGTATGTGAAGTTCAAGGAGGATATAGACAAAATGATAGCTTCTAGGATCATTGAGGCAGTAGAAGAATGAGAGTGGATAAGTCTGATGGTAATCATCATAAAAAAGGATGGGCGGATTAGGATCTGTGTGGATTATAGGGAATTGAATGTAGTTTGTGTCATTGATCCATTTCTGACCCCCTTCACTGAAGAAATTTTGGAAGGAGTCATTGGGTGTGAAATTTATTCCTTTACGGATGGATTTTTAGGGTACCACCAAGTCCAGATTGCAAAGAAAGACTAGGAGAAGATGACTTTCACCACTGAGTGTGGAAGTTTTGCATATATGGTCATGCCCTTTGGGTTGAAGAATGCGCCTGCTATCTTTTCATGCATAGTGGTGCAAGCATTCCAAGACTTCATTCATAAGTTTCTTCAGGTCTATTTGGATGATTGGACAATTAATGGTCTGGTTAAAGACCATTGTGACAATTTAAGGTTAATGTTTGAGAGGTGTAGGTAGTTGAGGATATCCCTCAACATTAAGAAGTGTGTGTTTGCTACACCCTTTGGGACTTTATTAGGGCATATCATATGTAAGGAGGGTTTGTTGGTAGTTCCCGCTAAGGTTACAATTATTATGGGGTTAAGGGAGCCTACTAGCTAGAGTGCAGTGTGTGGATTCCTCGGGCATGTGGGCTATTACAGAAAATTCATTAAGGGATATGTCAAGATTGCCACGCCATTAGAAGAGTTTCTTAGCCATAAAAGTGCCTTCCATTAAGGAGAGGTGTAGCAGAGGGAATTTGATACATTAAAATATAGGATTATTACCACGCCTATTTTACGGTTCCCCTCTTGGGACAAGCCCTTTCATGTTCATGTAGATGTCTTAGGGACTGCCATTAGAGCAGTGCTTACACAACTAGGTGAAGGGATTGTTGATCATCCTCTATGTTTTACAAGCAGTAAGTTGACAACGGTAGAGCAAAATTATACCACAACTGAGCGTGAGGCATTGTCGATGATCTACACACTCTTTAATTTTAGATAGTATCTACTGGCAACATCCTTTGTGTTCTATACCGACCATATGGTATTGAAGTATGTAGAGAACAAGACTGTTCTACAAGGATGTATATGTCGATGGGTGTTGTTGTTTCAAGATTTTGAGTTCACCGTTGTAGTGAAGCCCAAAAAAAGCAACCGTGGGCCTGATAATATGTCAAGAATTAATTCCAGGGAGGAGGCGCAGAGTATTGAGGAAGTAATTCCAGACACGTAAATTTTTAGATTACAGCACGCCCCCTCAGATTTAAAAGAGATTGCAATATTTTAAAGGAAGGTGTGGCATCGGATGGAATAAAGACATTGGAAAAGAAGCAGTTGGCCATATGCGTCGTGCCCTACATGTTAATCAGTAGAGACTTATACAAATTGGGATGTGATGAAGTTTTGCACAGATGTGTCTTAGAGCATGAGTTCCTAGCCATCATGGAGGAACCACACGGGGGAAGTGTAGGTGGGCATCATGTAGGTGATGCCACTGTGTGCAAGATATTAATGGTAGGTTTGTGGTGGGAAACCTTGTACAAAGATTGTAGAGACTATTGTAAAGCATGTGACCATTTTCAGCACATTGGCAAACCATGGAGGAGAGATGAGATGCCTTTACGCCCTATTCCTAGCACAGAGCCTTTTGAAAAGTGGGGGATAGACTTTGTAGGACCTATTGTGCTAGCAACGCATAGGATTGGGTCATGTTATGTCATCACTTGCACAGATTATCTCACAAGGTGGGTAGAGGCAGCCCCAACTAAAGACTGCATGGTAGCAATAGCAGTAAGGTTCTTATGGGAGAACTTTATCATGAGGTATGGATTCCCTTTGAATTTGACCAGTGATAGGGGTATGCATTTCTTGAATGAGACCATGAGAATCCTGTTATTAGAGTTCATGGTGGCGCATCACAAGACTACGCCCTATCACCCACAAGAAAATGGAATCACGGAAGCATTCAAAAATATACTGAGTCATACCTTGACCAAAATTTGTGATGTTGGAAGACTTTATTGGGATGAAAAAGTATTGGTAGTATTATGGGCTTACAAGAAAATGAATAAAAGACTAAATAAAGCCACACCTTTTCAATTAGTGTTTGGCATGGAAGCTGTTTTGTCAGTTGAATTTATGTTGCCTTCTCTGCGAATAGCATGCGTAGGAGGGTTAGCCGATGAACAAGCACTGGAAGAATGAATTGATGAGTTAATGAAAATGGATGAGAGATGATCACTCACCCGATGGAGCCAAACAATGGAAAAGAAAAATCAAAAGGCTTGGCATGATTGCCATACTAGAAATAAGAAGTTTGAGGTTAGGTAGATGGTGTTATTATATGATTCTAAGTTTCTATGCCATCTTGGGAAGTTGAAAGTCCATTGGTTGGGTCCCTACAAAATCTCATAAATCCTTGATTCGAGCACATGCCAGTTATAAGCAATAGATGGGATGAAGTTTCCTGGACACTTCAATGGGAGTAGGTTGAAGCCCTACTATAAATAATTCTTCTTGGTGTGTGTAAATAAGGTAGTTTTTCTAGTTAGTTTAGGAGTTTCCTTTATGCATTTTCCCTTTCTTGTGTTTCCCTTTAGCGTTGTTGTTTTGATTTGCACCCTGGGCACCGGTAACCTTATTGCTATTTTTGGAGAATTTTCTGAGTGTGTAAAGGACCACGCATCGCTTTAAGTGTGGGGTGGAGAAAAGTGAAGAAGCATGTGATTAAAGTACCAATGAAGTTGTGTTGAAAATCCTTGTTGATTAGCCAGGTTGAAAGAGGTATATAAAGAGGAAGGTGGAAGAATGGTTGGTGCCAGGAAAAAGCTACTTGTAGATCCCATAGAGGAGTAAGTTCTTTTAAAGAAACACAAGGTAGGTGAGAGCAAGGATCAGGATAGAAGAAGTGCCTTCAGTACGGGTTACACATGAGCAAGATTCTCCTGTCAGGTTAGATTGGTTACGTGCCAAAAGGTTGGAAGATTTTTCACATAGGTTGGGTGTGTAAGTGAAGGCACTGAAGATGAGCTTTGTTTGAAAAATCCATATTAAATGAACAAAGTATGGTGGTAGGTGAAGTAACATTTAATGTTCAGAAAAGAGAAAAACTATAAGTAAAGGGTCGGGGCACTCTCATTTTTACTTTATGAAATAGAAGAGTTTGAGATATAAGCGATTTCCATAAATCAGGGCTTTCAGATTCAATTGAGTGAATGAAGATTTGTGAGATTGAAGTAGCTAGTTTGGGTTTGTGAACTAGAAGGAAGGGGTTACACGGGTGTGGAAAGAGTTGAAGAGGCACTGTCTTGTGAATATTTTATCCCAGTTAGGGTTCAGAAAACTAGGGCATGGGTTTAGAAGAGTTATATCGTGGATATGAGGTTAAAGGATTGGAAGAAGTAAAACAGAGTAATAAGGAGAGAGTGGGAGTGATAAAAATACCTCGACCATGGCATCCAAGAAAGGAAAGGGAAAAGCCAAGGCTAAACAACTAGAACCCATGGTAGACACAAATGAAGAGTGGTATGCATAGGTGAAATACCTAGATGGGGTGATGATGGGGAAGGAATGGGAATACCACTTAAGAAGTGTACATGTTAGTGACTATAATCACCGTACGAACACAATAGAAAAGGAAATGGCATTGGAATTAGTATGCCCCACCAACAAACAAACACCTGAGGGTTTACCTATATATAATGATGACATTAAGGTTAAAATGGAGAAGGAAGGGCTGTTACAACTCTATGAGTTGCCTTATTTTGGAAAGCCAGAGCACCTGTACCAATGGTTGATGTCACAGATGCATAAATATTACTTCCACTTTGCATTGTGCAAGATGCATGTGACTCCCCAGCTGATTTCACAATTCACAGGCCTCATATGTGAGGGAGATAGCTTGGAAGATGACCTTGGTGACAAGGAAGCCATTCAAAAGACCATCACCAGGTATGCCTGCAAGAAGGGGTCACGGTACTATGACATTTCATACATGAAGGACCCTGTAATGAAAATGGCCATGCATTTGGTGACTAAGCTGAATGTCCACGAGAGGTGGATGTAGGTCAATAAACCTTGGCTACATGTCTGTAGGAATATTACAGGGGGACCATATACAACCCATCCATATACATTGCAGAGGAAATTGTCAGTTGTGTGAAGGAAGGTGACAAGATTCTCTTCGATAACGTCTTTCTCACCATTGTATTCATAGAGATTGGGGTGCCTAACGCACCTGACAAATTTTTGTGAAAGTACCCCGTTGAGGATCCTTTTCCTGCGAAGAGGTTTGAAAAATATTCCTGTGATACAATGACAACACCCCGTAAGGTGAGGTTGGAGAAATAGTACATGTGCCTAAGAAACACATTCGGGGTAGAGTGGAGTATCCCTGAACAACTCCCAGTGGCCACCAAGGGGGAAGCCAAATTCACGGCTGATCAACACTACTGTCTGCGCAGATTCAAGTTGATAGATGAATCATGGAACCCTTGGTGCAAGCTTCCCTTTGCGTTCACTGCTTAGTACTTCCAAGCGAGGGTGAACATGTTTAAAGAGTCAAAGAAGCTAAGGCTGGAGCTGGGTAGTCTAGACCGGGAACATAGGGAGATGAGGAAGAAGCTAAATTACCCCGGTGGTAAGTGCATGTACGTGGAAAAGTACATGTCATAGAAGATTCAAATGAAAATGCCGATGACATTACCCATCGCTGTAGGATCCACGATGTGTGTGTACTTACACATAAGGCCAAAGTTTGAGAAGGGTTCATATCTAGAGAATGAAGTCTCCATACTTGAAGACCCCTTGGCAAAGAAGAAAGCAACGTCCAAGAAAAGAGGGAGAGGAGAGGAAGAAGTACCAATTGTGCAGACTTCTCAGACAGTGAGAATGTCATCCACGAGTGCTAAACCCATCACTTACATATAGAGAAAGAAGTCTTCGGTGAAGGAGAAGATTCCAGAGGAAGAGGTACCTAGGAAACCTATCTCTAAGGAGGAATCACCTGAGGAAGAAGATAAGGCCGAATCCCCTGATTAGGAACCGCCTCTCAGGAAAAAGTAGAGGGTGGATAAGGAAGCTAACTCAGAGGTGACCAAAATATTGGAAAAATACTTGGGAGAAAGAGAAGATGAGAGTGAGGGAGATGATGGCAAGGAAGAAGAGGTAGGGAAAGACCAGGAGCCACATGTCTTTAGCATCTATGACTCGAAAGAGGAGAGTGGAGATGGGAAGAAGGATTTTGTATTTGCGCGGCACAAGGGTGCACAAGATGAGGAAGATTCCAAATACATGGAGGATGAGGATGTTTCCAGGGAAAAGGAGGGAACCATAAGTTTTAGAAAGGATCAGATCACTGAGGTGGTAAAGAGAGAAGCACATATAATGCTCGAGGTCCTGGTATACCAAGATTTGGAGCGCAACACAAAAATAGTGGTGAAGGAGTGGAAGGAGGAGAACATTGAAAAATAACATGACAACATGGGAGGCCTCACTTTGATAGTAAGCTTCCCTAAAGGTGTGAGCTCAGGTATAAGAACTCTAGATGTAGAACAGAGACATGTAATGGGCTATGCTGATGACACAAGGAATATGTTAAGTGCGTAATTCTAGAGCACAGTACCCATGGAAAGGTTCATAACCATGGGGTATTTTGAGAAGGATGATGCGTACCCTAGAACCAAGAAGATGCTCTCTTGGGTGTTCGAGTCCCACGTCTATGAGCCGGATTTCGAAGTCTACCAAGGAGCATTCATCACATTTCCAGAATATAAGGGGTTCAATCCATTAGTGAATGCTTAGGATCTCTCAGACGAACAAGTATGCAATGCACTAAACAAGGTCACAGTTGAGACCGAGGCTAGATTGTTTGTGCATAATGACAGGATCAGAGTGTTGAAGGTGAAGTTATGAGAGAAGGAAGAACTAGTGGAGAAGGCCAAGAACTTGAAATAGGAAGAACTGATCAGCGCATAGTTAAGACGTGAGTTGAAGGAAGAGAAGGTAAAGGTGCAAGAAGTTTACAAAAAAATAGATTCTATCAAATGTACCATCCTCCTGAAGCACTCAGACTTAGCACCACCCGCACAAAATTACTCATCCATCCTGGAGTGTATAGAAGATCTAACATGCATCCTCACTATGGAGAGATAACCCTTGGCCCTAGAATCTATAGAAAAAGTGGTTGCGCACTTGAAAGAGGAGGACAAGTTAGAGGTGGTATCATTGCTGAGTATAGCCAAGTACTTGTGGAGGTTAAGATCACTGCCCAATCTACGGAGGCCACATATGATACATGTGCAGATAGAGATAAGGTGGCGAGCTCCTTGGTCGCCACACTTGAAGAAGAACTAAAATAATTCCAAGAAAAGAACAAGGGGAACTGGGTAGAGAGGGACAAGGTTCTGGCCAAAGTAGAGAAGAAATCAAAGGCAATTGAGGCTTTAAAGAGCTCAATTAAGGTCCGGCTAAAGGAACTATACACCCAGATTACTAGAAGGATGGATAAACTTGAGGACTTGGGAAAAGAGATGGAGCATACTGTGGACATTTTGGGCACCCAGGGAGTTGGCCTAAGTTTTGATGAAGTGAGCACCTTGGTGGGTGACCTCTGCCAGAAGGCACAGGGTGAGGTCAAAGTATGGAATAAGCTAGAGGCAGACCTTTGAAAATACTTTCCTAGTTTGTTGGATTAATGTCCCCCCCATTCTTCATTATTTCCCCAATTCTTTCATTCCTTATTCTTTTTGTAAAGTGTAAGACTATTCATTGGTTCCCTAGATAGCAGGCATCTTGGTCAAGTAAAATGTTTCGAAGGATGGAGAACATGCGTAGTGTGGGGTGACGTTGGACCCCTATAATATTGGCCAAGTATGAAGGTGCATAGGTATGCAGGGTCCTAGTAATGAAAAGGCACGCATGGAAAAATCATGTGAGAGAAAGGTTTAAGGAAGCACATAACACACGCAATGAGCAAAAGGAGGCTTGGGACTTAGTTAATTTGAGTGCCCAAGGTAGAACACGTGAAAAGTTTGATCGGTTACGTGTGGATAAGATGTCTGCCTGGCGATAGGCTGGCCCAGGAAAGATCATGCCTTGGATGAAATCTTCTAGAAGAACAACATGAGATAATGTGGAAAGCTTAGGCCTAGAGAAGCATGCTTTCATGGACCAAATTCGACACTTGGCATTAGATCTGAGGACACTGGAAGGTGAGTTGGTAGTGTAGGAGAATTATAAATACAAGTTCCTGCAGAGTAAAATATATATAGAAGTACAAGGTATAGCGGGTTATAGAGTGAGAGGAGATCTGCATAATTACTACGAGTGGATATTTGTGTTTAGGAAAGAATGTACTAAGCATGGAGTTGTACTTTTTCTTTTTCTGTTATCCTAGTTACATACGTCCAGTGATATGTATGACTGCGGTCTGCTCTCTATGACACTCTGTAATGAATCAATTAATATAATTAGGTTACCTGTTATAAATAGACATGGATATCAATGGTTTTAATGCATATTTCTCTCATCTGAGTTCCATTTCCTTCCATGCTATGTATGAATGCTTGTAGAATTCTTTCTTTTATAATGCATGTTTTGGATTATGTTAAAGTACTTAGTCTAAGGTGACTGCAAGGATCTAGAGGCTGTTCTAAGCCTTATGGTCCTTGTATGTTTCAACCTCCATCATAAAAAATCTTACACTATTCATAAATGATGATTCCCACTAAACTCACATAAAAGAGAGACTCGGTACCCGCACATGCCTCGGGTGAGCACTCATCTTTTGTTGGGTGACAGGATGGTGCACATAGGGTTCCTTCCTTTTGTGATGGGAGTAAAAAATACTAAACATGTATACACTTTCAGTTTCAATAACCATTTAAGGGAAAATCTTCTACTAGCTATGCATAAAATGACGGAGAATTACAATTTTGAGAACCTCTGTAAAATTGTTATTAAAATTTTTGAAATAAATAACTGGCATGAATGATCATTCAATCTCTACAAATTTGATTTATATAGGACCTCATGGGGCATCTGTCATGCAAGGTCACAAAATTGGGCTTTGTATTTGCCTTCAAACAATCGTTACCCCGTATATGATACCTATACATTACATGGCTCAGAGGATGGATCTCGCTTATAAGATTGTACATAATTTTGAAAATTTTGCTATAGTGGAAGACCTTATATGGGACTTGCATTCATACATGTCAATAAGTCCTAAAAAAATTTTAGAGTTTCAAATATTTTTTGTTAGAATAAAAAATGGTAAAAAATTGCTGAAATATGTTGACACAAAATGGATATCATTGTATGATCCAACTTACAAATTTTTTGAGGACTATAGCTCATTAGCAAGGTATATGTTCAAGAATTGTAGAGAAGTTGAAAATCGTAAAGATCTGTTGTATCACTTGACAAATTTGGAGACATTATTAACTTTATGTGGTATTTTTCCAATGCTGAAGGAAATAAACTTCTTTGTGAAATAAGCTCTGGAAATATCTATATACATTGTCTATTTTCTAAAATTAAGGAAACAAGTATGTATGCTTTTGGATACCTTCTATTTTGTAAAATTAAGGAAACAAGTATTTTTGGATACCTTATATTTCACCCTAGACTGGTTTCATAAGCCAATTTTTAGTAGCTGAAAGGTTTTGAAAAATACAAAAGATCCCAACAACTATTTGAAGTTCAATATCAATGGTCATCTTTATATCTTAGTTGATGGGAAAATTATTCCAATGCACGCTTTCCAAAGAGATCCTTATGTAATAGGTTCTGAAATTGAGGAAGTATTAATCAAAAACCTTCTTTTTGGTGCTGCAATTTCTGATACATGGAAAAAATTGATGAAGATATTTGAAACATTATCTTCTAAGATCATAGAGAGTTTTAAAAATAGTGATCTACTTGAGGCCATGGGAGTTATAAATCCCAATTTCTAGAATCCAATGATTGGTGAATAATAAAGAGCTCAAATCTTTAGGAAATACATGATTACACTTATGGATCACTTTTGCAAATCTTCATATTTTGATGGAGGGGAATACAATGGTATATTGGATAGAAAATTACTCATATCACAGTCACAACAATTTGTGATGACAATGAGTGATCAATATCAAACTCTTTCTAAACCAACAAAAATGAGAGCTATCACACTATTTTGGAGAAAGTTGTATCAGAGTAACATTGTGAGAGAAAGTATAAGTGAAAACTTCAAATTTTATGAACTCATATAGAAAATGATTCTTGGGTTTGTTGAAGATGAAAATTTATTTAGCGCACTAACATTTTTGAAATCAAAACTTTGCAACACATTGGAAAAAAATTTGAAACTTGTTTGAGACTATATGTTTCAAGATATGGAGTGGACACATTTCCATATGAAAGAGCATTAGCTACTAGGACATCTCTTGCAGAGAGGAGATCTGTTAATCAGATAGAAACCAATGGAGTCTCATATTATGGTGAAATTTACTTGGAATCTAGCAGACGAGAAACTGCAACAGATAAAATAAGTGATGAAGGACCATTTAGGATACGGTTGTTTCAACTACCAGATAGTTGAGCATATTCATTTTTTTGAAATATATCTTATGACTCCTCATTCTTTTCATTTACATATATTGTGTATATAATGTTTGGAAATTTAAATCACTTCTATATTTGTATATTTTTTGGAAATAACAGATAGTAGATAGTTGTGAAAACTAGATGATGTAATAAAATTTAAATTCATTACTAGGAAAGTATGTTCAATATTTGATTTCTCAATGTAAAATCCATAGGATCACGTGTTCGTAAAGATATTATAATCCATATATCCCATCATGATTATTAGGATTGATAAAAAACATATAAGTCTAGAGATAATGTTTTTTGTAATTATAATCTATCTATACATGATAAATCAACTATCAAAATTCAACATCAAAATGTACATCCAAGTTTTCAGTATTGAGTGCATAGATGTTTGAAACTAAATTTTACAATGTAAATCTAGATTCTAGAATCCATGGATTATTATTCATCAAATGTACAAGATTGAAAAAAAGTCAATGTTTTCATTTAACAATATACATGAGAGAAATAAAATGATTGTCAATTTGACATAAAGACAATGTTTTCAAATTTCATTTGACAAATAAAATTATCTACATCATTAGTTTTTTGCCAACAATCATTTATATCCCTGTTCTTTAGGAGCTTATATAACATCAACATTTGGAATATCTTTTATCACACCAGACTGGACTAATTCTTTTACAGCTGTATTGAAATTTTCAAGATTTTTTATATCCTCATTAGCTACATCTCCTACTGAAAGGAGGGAAGGATCCTCATTAGTTTTTTCTTCAACATAATATCCAGATCTAATCCATTCTCATTTATAATCTTACACAATGTATTGTTTTTATTGTTTAAGAAAACAAGTTTTTCTTTAAAGGAAATTACACCGCGTACACTTTCTGTCACTTTTTTTGGGTGCTCGTCTAACACCTACACCTCCATATTCAATGTCTGGTATTTGGACTGTAATTAAAAATCTCATAATTAGAAGCATATAAATGATAAAAATGTAAATTATAATCTACAAAAAATTAAGTACTTACCATGGCCAAGTCTTTCTCTTCATTTGTAATAGTGATAAGTTTCTTGTCTTTATTCGACTTATTGTAGTAAGATTTCACGTTGGATTTCAAATTATCCAATCTGTTAATAATTATAGTCAAAAAATTATGATTATTGTAAATATTGTTGGTGACTGAATTTCCAACTTGTTCTTGAGCAAGTAAAACATCAATCGTCACCGGTTCATTTTAATCAATGAAAAAAGTTTTTCTGTGTGTTCAAAATTATGATATCTTTCATTAATTTCTTTAATCAAAGATTTCACTCTGATCTCCCATATCTTCATCTCCTTCATGGTAGGAATAATGATTTCCATCACAAGGGATATAGCATTATCACCCATAAGGGTGTCTACTGAAAATTTCATTTTCACATCGTCATCCAAATTTTCCTCCCCAGTTGGGGAAGGAGGATCTAAAGAGGATGGTTGTTGCAGCACTGACATCTCCTTATGTGCAAAATGAGTGAGATCTCCAGTATGTTTCCTTGCTGCAAAAATATCATAAATGTTGTCAAAACTAAGATACTCCTCATCCATATCAATATTATTTAAAATAGAAGTGCATTTAGCACTGTGCACGCCGCCAATTGAAAATTTGGGGAACTCTGACACT
This sequence comes from Taxus chinensis, assembly GCA_019776745.2. NCBI lineage: Eukaryota > Viridiplantae > Streptophyta > Pinopsida > Cupressales > Taxaceae > Taxus > Taxus chinensis. The sequence goes on along the minus strand of CM034151.1, from coordinate 451,727,719 downwards.
ACAAAATTATGTGTCCCCCTGATCGTTCCAATGAACATTATCCTCTTTCCCCTACCATAATATAGAAGGGGAGGTGGGTGTGTTGTACTCCTTAAGTGATGAGAAGTGGGGGTGGCTGCGGGTTAAATATGAGATTAAGGTTGGAAAAGTTCTGCGAACATCAATAATTTAACAATATCAATATGTTGTATCTACAAAGTCAAACAACATAACAATAATACCTTAAAAATAATAAAAAACAGTAATGATTTCTTACACTTTGAATGCTGATTTCCATAATCAAAAAATTATGTCACTAGGTGGAAGGGGGATGGTGGCATTGCAAAACCTGAATTAAAAATACACCCAATTAAATAGAATCATAAAATCCTAAGAGAAAGACTAATATAAATAAAATTTAAATCTCTATTTATTAATACAAGAACTTGAAGGTTGGAGAAATAGTGCAGACTGAATCTCCTCTTTCTCAGGTATGTATGTAGTGTCTGCACCAGTAGACACCATGTGGCTTGGTGATGCGCCAGATAAGACTGCACATTAGGAAAATGACATTAACATGTGTCATTATCAAGACTCGAATTATAATTAGTCTATACAAAAGTTAATCAAAATTGAAATGATTGTACATCATAGATTAATTAAAACCTACATTGCCTTGAGTATGTGTTGTGACCTAGCTTTGAGATGATTACATAAAATCGCACATCTTTTTGGTTCCCATTCTACCTCTATTTTTTGTCTTAGTAACAACCATAGAGTCATCAATCATTGTGACATTAATTGAAACGTTGTCACCAGAACCCTCAAGCACAGTGGGGTTATGAGAAAGAACTCCCACCTTACATTGAGCCATTTTTTTGCTTGCTTTGACCTATTAAAAACATATTATATATTTTTAATAATTTATTTAAAAATGATTTTTTTTAAAAAGAATCAAGATAGAATGCTTTTAAAAAAATATACTCACAAGCTATCAGTCCAGAGGCATTGCATCTTTATCAATCTTCTCATGTAGAGAAATTAGAATAGATGATGATTTGAGTCCATGAAAATCCTCATAATAGAAAGAAAGAACAAAACAAGAAGAAGAAATAACTACACTAGGATTCATAATGGATTTTTCAAGGTCAGAATGAATCCTTGTTGAAAGAAATGTACACCAATCGAATCTAACACCGGAAATGGTTTGGAGAAGGTAGTATTATGCCCACTGAGAAAAGTCATTTTATTTTCCCTGTAACACAATGTGGGACTGGAAAAATTCCACCATCACCAGGATAAAGGGGTATTTGATTGATTATGTGTTAATCCCTTTTTTGGATGGATTATTAACCTCGGCATCAACAAAAATATTGTAATGAGACTCTAAAATTTTATTTTTCTCAACAGGTAGAATGGTTTTTTTGGATACATGCAATGCGTTTTGATGGGGTAGTTATGTTAGGAAATGAATATCATAAGGTTTTATTCTATTGACAAATTGGTGGTATGGTAATGTAAAAATTTATTAAGAAAATATTGAAATAAACTAATGCTAAATCTAAATATGTAACAATGTAAATATAAACAATTAGAGTACATATTTTACTCAAGCAAGTAATCTAGAAAAATATGAAACCCTAGTTGCAAATGAAGGGATAGAATACTTATCTAGTTCGTAAATAATCCTGGACTGTGTTGAGTTGATGAATTGATGAATAGAAGGAGGGAAGTTTCACACCTGAGCTCAGAAAATTGTTCGATTGTATGATCTTCTTGTAATGGCACACCTGGATAGGGTTAGGGGCGTTGGAGACCTCCTTTAGGATTTTGGGACTGCTCAAAACCTCAGGAGACAAATTTTGTAGGGTCATGAGATGTTCATTGGATGTTTTTAATCACATGTATGTCACTCTACTTCATTTTTGTTCACCTGAAACCCACAAGAATAAATAACACCTACAAAACCCCAAAACACATCAAATCCTAAAAAGAAAAATATGGAAATGGGGAGTCGGAATGACCTCGGCGGTCACCTGACTGAGTGAACTTATGATTCAGGCATTGCACTACATTTTAGACACCATTTCGTTCTGGGTGTATGTGTAGAATTGTTCCCTAGGTAGTGTAGACACAAAATCATGTGCTTTAGGAATTATTTAGCCCGATCTTATACTACTATTTAAAAGGTTCTCAAGTGAATAAAGTAATAATTAATCCCACCTTTTGTCCATCCTTTTATTATATTTTATTTTTTCATCCCCACGTATTTTTCTATACGTATCCACCTATTTCGCAACTACCCCGTCATTCTAGCCTAAAATTTGGGCACCCAGGCCTATACTGGGGCGCCCCGAGGTGCCTTGGTCCCACCTTGGGCACCCCAGTCTATGTTTCTTGTTTCCTACTTAGTTTTAGGGAATTTTAAGCCATTTTTCATCCTTATCCTTTTCTTAGTCAGCTATGTCAGGGTTAATTATTAAATTAAGCTTGATAACCCTATAAATATAAAGTTATAAAACCATAATGAGGGTGCTAGTGTCACATACTATTATCACTCCATCTAGAGTTGCATCCATTACATCATTTACATCGACATAGTCTCATGAATCAAGGATAGGAGATATGCATCAACACACACAACATAGGGGGAGAGACTCTATTATATTCCATGCACACATACCATTACATTTTCTATAGTTATTATTACTTGCTACTTCACAAAGTATGATTGACACCAGAGCACCTAGGAATAACATGCACACACGCACCAGAACTACGTCTAGGTCTGAAATTTCGTGCAACACTTAGTGATAAGACCACTATTTTGGCAGTTGAGGTCAGTCCAACCCATTCATATTGCATCTTTATTTTTCCTATTGCAAGTCGTCATTTGGTTATTTACCACATTCGGCATAGTCTAGTGAATCTGATGTGATAGAAATAAAGATTATCGAATCATTCGGTGACCATAAAAAATTTAGATTTTGAGAATTTACAATGACCAAGGAACCTAATATGTAGACTAGGGTTCCTTGGGGCACCCTAGTCAGTTCAGATCTTTCAGATCTAGCCTTCAAAGGACTTTTGAGTGGTCGTCTGCACTTCTAGATTTTATTTTTAGACCTGCGACAATATCCTCCAATCAACTAAGTCATTTATCCTTCTTTACTTACATATCTAGGGTTTTGTTTCACTTAGAATAATTAATTACAATTATTCCATACTATTTTAGTTCATTTATACAACATTTTAGTCCTCCTATTTAGATTAACTAGTGACTTTACTTTTATAGTTTAGTTTGATTTTAGTTAATTAGGTGGCTCTTGTGCAAGACACCTTGAATATCGAGAAATATATAGATATAGAAGATGTAGATAGAAGTGTGCATGGAAAAAATAACTTCCCCTCCTATGAAGTGTCTATAAAATAATGCAAGCCCTTTTCCATTGTGTGAGTGCTACACATATGTTTGAATGCTCTTGTAATGGCCTTTTTCTGCAACCTTAAGTGGTGATAGATAATGCTTAGTGTTTGGTCCTTTATTATGATCACATAGCTTTGTATTTATATGATTCCCATGTTTGAATTTATTAATTAGCCACTAAAAGGATGAATAGTAAGAAATAATATGCCCAAATGTCTAGAAAATACCCAAAAGATGTGAGCAAGATACAAAGAGGTCGGGAGTGCCAATAAGGGACTAGGGCACCTGGGAGCTGGCATCCTGACTGGGCGCTAGTGTCCAGAATTAGAAATGCCAAAGTATAAAAAGAAATACTGGGTAAGAAGGTGTGTAAGACTAAGAAGGAAAATAAAAATCAAACAAAGAATACAAATATAGTGATCAATTAGTACTTTTGTCACTTATGAATCATATGAATAGTAATATGTGATCAGGAATAGAAATATAATCAAAGTGCATGCTTTAGTGTCTACAATAGCGAAAGAACCATTAGAAATATTATACAATTGCATTGAATTATTTAATGACTTGTATTATGTCTCATATTGAGGCATGTAAATGAGTCCATGGAACTCTGAGTTACCAATCCAATCAGATTGACTATTTATTTGTGGGTCTTCCAACAGTTGTTTCTACAGAAACAATATGTTTCAGTAAACATAGGAAGGAGAGCTAATCAAAAAAATTCTTGGTGAAATGATTTTTTATTCTCAATCTTTTGATTCTTAGAAATAAATAGGTGTTGGTAGGTGTGTGCATGTGTGATTTTTAAACTAGTGCTAATATGAATAAAATACTAACACATAAATAGCCTTAATTAGCAAGAGTTAAACAAACTACTTAGCACCATCATGATAAGAATTAAACAAGGGTTATATGCTAAACATTCATCAATAAAACTTTGAAAGTAACAATTTTAAAACATCTAAAATACTCTATTCTCTAATAATAAATAAATGAAATGGACCTAGCTAGGTTCCATGGCTATCAAAAAATGGTTGTTTTATTGGTGTTCTAAGAACCTAGGAATGAGGGCTTATCAAAGTTGGGCTACAAGACCCTTTTGACACCTCCCATATGACCTAAGCACTTAGGAAAGAGGATTAACTCTTCAAGATGATTAACTCTCAAGAAAACAAAGGGTAAGCTCTCAGTCTATTTTTCTATATGCTTTGCATTTTCTTTCTTAAAGAGTTTTAGGTGTAGGTATAAAGGTAGAATGAGGGCTCCTTATATAGCCCAATGGATAAAGGAAACACTTCATCCCTTTGCATGTGGGATAAAGGTAAAACATGATTAGGAATGGATAAGGTTACTTTATAAAAGGTAACCTTACTTTAGAAGGGTTTAATTTATAATTAGAAAGTCATAAGAGTTGGCGGGTGCCTTAATTAATCAAAGGTGATTAAATAATAGGTAGATGTAAGCTTATAGAAGATAATTAGAGGAAAATTAATATGATTTAGGCTATTAGAAGGGGATTAAATCCATTAAATATTGATTTATTGGATAAATGGAAGGAAAGATAATTAATTAATAATAATTAATTAGTCTAGATAGAAGGGGTGAATAATTAATGGAAGGTCGTTAATCAGGATGTAAGTTGGGTAGGTGACTTAATAAATTAGTGTATTGTAATTAATTAACAACAATAAGAGGGAATATGATCCCTTTTGATGATATGTCGTCAATTTGTGAGAAAGGAGATAATTAGCGCAATTTAAGTATTTAAATTGCTTAGGCGTAATTATGGGTGTCTATGTTTTCCCCTCTTTGGGGTGGAATAAGTGACGCCACTTCAAAGGTAGTAGATGGATCAAATTTTTAATGGATAGAAGAAAAATGAGTAGGAAGGAGAGATGCCCCCTTGAGTGTCGATGGGGCGATGAAAGAAGACGATCGACGATCAAAAAAGGTGAGAGATAGATAGAAGAATGGGAAGGGGTAGGATGCCCCGATGACACAGAGGATTATGGGTGAGAGAAAAGTGATGTAGAAGAAATATGGAGGAGGGGAGATAAGATCTTAGCCTCTAGCCACTGTGTATTGGAACCATTTAGATGTCATCATATTTCCAAGATATTTACATCATCGGTCGTTATGAAAATATAAGCATACGACAAAGGTATAATGACATGAAAAATCCATACTACGAACAATTATCCATTGCTGAAAATACCAAATCCACACAACACACAACAATGCAATGCAATACGAGAAGGAAACAAGCTCATTTAATAGGGAAAATAAGTATGAATGCACATATCTAACCCAACAATGGTTAAGACAGTTGTACAAATGTTTTGTTATCAAGATGAAGAGATCCACATGTTTTTGATTGACGACAAGAGTTAAAAATGATTCCCTGAGCAAGGATACATGCAAGGGGAAATGAAAATGGACACGAGGTGTAGACACTAAAATTACATCACACTCCCCTTTGGTCCCTCAACAAATAAGCACCCCTTGTCACATTCACTTAGCCACCACCCCCTTTACCCCACTAATATTAATTTAATTAATTAAATTAAATTAATGCTTTATCCTCACTATATTTATTATTTAAATAATATCCACACATGCAGTTCACTTAAACACCTCACAAATCCAACTCAACCTAAGACCTATTCTTAGTAAGTTTCCATAACTAACTGAGTCTTACCCAAACCCTAAAAATAAATGCCTACATTCCGTCTAACCACATCCTCACATGCTCACAAGAAACTCCCAGTCTAATCCATGGGTTAGCGACATGAGATCCGAGGAAATCAAGAGGATCTCCCTAGTTTAGTAAACATAGGAAATCCCACCTTGACAAATGCTGGTTACCCCTAACCATCGCCGATTAAGAAGGAACCACCGTCAGTTACCCTTTTAACCCCAAAACAACCTTCTTCTCAAGGTTGGAAGTTGGAATAAAAAAGGTTGGTGATGATTATCACATCTCAGAGAGATAACACATATTCAAAGAGTGAATTCTAGTGAGACCACACATGCAAGGAAGGAGATCAAACATCTTTTCCTACACAACCATCCTAGCCATGATCTGATCTAACCAAGCAAAGAGGAATACACATGCAGCCCATGCAAAAGCTTTCCTTCAAATGGTGATCACTTGCAGCCTTCAAGCCTCTCATTAGCACCTCCATCCTTCACACACAAGCATTCGGGACCAGAATCCAAGTAAGTATAATGTCATACTTTTATGGTTTATTTCATTTCATCATCATTTTATCATCTATTGTTTACCTAGCCACCTATTGACCTTCTCCAATGCTTCCACCTCCATATTCCCATCAAATCCTCACCAAATCCTACCCCAATCACCCAATACCTCATCCCAACCAACCAAAGTTCTTTGTGCTATCACAAATGAGACCTAAAGCTTGTTCTGTGACTTTTCTAGATTTCACAGTAATCAGCACTGGTCACACCTGACCGCCATCGGTTACCCTTGACTAACATTGGTCTCTGTATTTTCCACATAGCCCAGAATAGAGACCTACCCACTTAATTTCATCTCACCCTCATCAACCTGTGATCTACCTGAGACCTCTGTTAAACCTGCAGAACCCAGAACCAATCATTTGACTTTTGGATTCTATTCTATCTTAGCCTGTTAGATTATATATATTTCTTATTGTGTTTTAAGTGAGATACCTAAATCATTTCAAATTACAATAGGATTTACTTTGTTTACAACATTAAATTGTTTAAAACAGTGGACTGACAGCTATCTAGGAAGTATCACACTTGCCAAATCTAGTATATGTTAGCTAGTTCACTGCCCATATTGTTTAATTCCTTCTGGTGGTCTTTCTTTGCATTATAGGTAGTTCCTCCTAGCCAAAAGGAAGCTCTCATGATCAGTTGTGGATTTAAAAGTCATACGAGCGCAACAACCCATCAACCAACATTTGAACAGGTATTCCTCCTATGCCCGTTACCCTATCTGTTTCGTCAACACTTCAAAGAAACAGTCTAAGAAAAACGTGAAACATTTTGGCATGTCGAGTGGAATCCATCTGGGGTTCCTTGCATTTCATTCATTCCTAGGAAAATTTGTGTGTTTGTTTCCATTCTGAAAACTGTACACACTAATTAAAAGGAATGGAAAATTTTCTTTTGGTGTAATTAAAAGGAACCATTTATTCATGTTTTCTGCATTCTAGTGAAAGAGCATCCCTCTTCCTCTTCATCTTATTGTGTCATCAAATTTTACATTTCAATTTGGGCTTAAAAATAAGTGCATTCCATTCTGATTTATTACATTAGCTCACATTAATTAAGAGAAACCTATACGCTGGAAGTCATGCCCAGCTGATGGTTGATAAACGAATCATAGAAAATAACTTCTTTCCTTTTCTCTTTCTTTGAGTCTTACCAAACCTCACAAAAATTCAAAATACATACATTCTTAAACAATATCCTACCTGGAAGAAGTTGTAGGTGATCATATGATCATGACATAGTGGGCACCCTGCTCGCTGCTCTATCGAGTCATACTTCAGAGTGAAGCCCACCCCCACCATAACATACCTGAAACCCCACCTTTTAGATCTCCTTCTTTGTAGGAAGCCATCCTCACCAAAAAATCTATTTCACAATTCATGTGTCAATCCTTAAATAGCATAAGCTAAACAAACATAATAGAAAAGGCACTCCTAGGATCATATTTTCTTAGTGTTTCTGCTTGGCTTACATTTTGAGGTGAGAGATCATGTTCTTCACTTTTTTTTTGTTCATCCTTGCATGCTCCTCATCACAGCTAGTGTATTCCAGCTTCACCAGAGTGTGTCTGGGCCATATCATCATCATTCTCAGAATTTTGGGTCTAATTCTACATCAAATTTTAATTCACAACCACTTTTCTTTCATCACTATTTCAATTTCATAGTAACCATCGTCAGTTACCTCTGACCATCGTCGGTTATACCCAACCGACATCGGTTCCAAGTCCTTTTGCTAACCTACTCAAAAGAACATTTTCATTCATTTTTTTTCACTTTTCATAGTCCCTGTCATTATTAGCATTCCCATTGACATTGTAAACATCATTAGATTTGGCATACCTATCATATTTTACCTCCTACCTTGTTTTTTACTCACTGTCCATTTTCTATAGTAACCGGTAGTGGTTACCCCTGACCGGCGTCAGTTTGTCCTAACTGGCATTGGTTAGCGTGTTTCACATTCCAACCACCATTTACTACTTAATCTACTTTTTGTCACAAGATTCACATATTCCTACTGTTATCTGTGTCATTTACAGAGAAGCGGACCTACCTAGTCAGTACTAGTTCACATGGTGCTAACCCAAAGACAAGCAAGTGCACTCATATTTCATGCTAGTTGTCAAACACTCCCACCTTCCATTTTATCACTAGCCATCGAAGAGAAGAAGAGTGGTGAAGAGTTCGTATGAATCCTTGACCAGCAAAGTTAAGAGTTTGTATGAATCATTTTATCACTTGTCAAACACTCCCACATTCGACAAAGCATTCACTATGGCACGAAAGTTAGAGATTTGGGCCATCAAAGAGAAGAAAATCCAATTATGCAATAAGAATTCGGCATTTAAGTCGAATGATACCTGTTCTTCTTCCAAACCACAAACCAATTATTTAAAAGATAAGGGCACCACTAACACAATGGTACTCAAGGCTGGCCCAGCTCATCCGTCAAATCAGGCTACCCCCTCATCTAATCTCTCACCTGTCTAGAATTTTCAATTCAGACGAGAGCAGTGGAAATATACCCCAATCGGGGAGCCTTACTATTCTATCTTAGAAAATCTTATCAAAGCCGGAGCCATCACTCTTCCACCTATAAAACCACACACTGGTTTTCACCCTTCTCACCCCATGCCCATATGGTATAAAGAACATGAATTCTATAACTATCATCGAGTAAAGGATCATAGTGATGACGACTACATCACTTTCAAAAATATTTTCCAAGAAATGCTCGAGAAAGGTGAGTTAACTGTGGATAATCCTAATGCACTTGCCAACCAAAACCTACACATCTTCAAGAAACCATTTCCCAACCATGCCCCTTCATTTGATCAAACCAGTGAGACCTCAACTCATGATACCCATACCTGCAAGGTTCACACTATCTTTAATGATGTACTTGTCACCTCCCAATTACCCCATATTCCTTCCATAGATGAGATCCTAGCCTGGAATCTCCCTTCAACTCTTCCCTTCCTGTATCTTGAAATGATTGATGATGACACACCTATAATTAACGTCGTTCAATGTCAGGATGATGAATCCATACTCACCTACCTTGGTGCAGAAGACTCATATATTCATCGGTCATTACCTTTTGAGACGCAAACCATGTTGAATGAATCGACTATCAAGATCAATATTCATACTTAGGATGACCCACACATCCTAACTATCAGACAATCTTTAGATATAGTTGAACAGGATGCCATCACTTATTTTCTCAGAGAACATAACCACGCTTTCGCTTGGTCTTACACAGACATGACCGATATTGACCCCACCATAGTGGTCCACAATATCGTAACCATTCCTGATGCCAAATCCATCAAACAAAAGCTGAGGAAAATGCACCCTCGTATTGCTCTTCTCGTCAAAGAAGAACTTCAGCACCTTCTTTCCATTTCCTTCATCTTACCCATTGATTATCCTCGTTTTATTTCTAGCATTGTCCCTATTACTAAAGCAATAGGGGGACTCTACATTTACATGGACTTCTGTGACCTCAACCTAGCCTGCCCAAAAGATGACTTTCCCTTACCTGGTATTGATCAGTTGGTTGACCTCACCACTGGTCATGAGATGCTATCACTCATGGATGGCTTCTTGGGTTATAACCAAATTTTTCTTACCCCAAAAGATCAACAAAAAACCTCATTCATCACCCTATGGGGGACATTCTGATATCGATTCATGCCTTTTGGCTTTTAAAATGTTAGTGCCACATATCAGTGGGCTATGACTTACATCTTTCATGACATCATGCATTGCATATTGGAATATTTACGTGGATGATCTCTTGGCTAAATCTAAATGTTTCTCTGAACACCTTGCCATCCTCAAAACCATCTTTGAACGCCTCATTAAATATTATGTCCGCCTTAAGCCTAAGAAGTGCATCTTCACAGTTCTCTTAGCAAAGCTCCTGGGATTTATCATTTCCCTCCATGGTATAGAAGTTGACACTGCTAAAGTCAAGGCCATTCTCGAAATTCCTCTACCCACTAACCTTAAACAACTCCATAGCCTACAAGGTAAGCTACATTCTATTCACCATTTCATTTCACAATTATCTGATTAGTGTCAAACATTTCATCATCTACTCAATAAGGATGTCTCCTTTAAATGGGATGCTGACTATCACAAATCTTTTGAGGCCTTAAAACAATACCTTCTCCAACCACCTGTACTTATCCCACCTAAATATGATCAACCTTTTTATCTATACATATCTGCTACTGATCACTCCTTGGGAGCCATGCTCGCTCATCACGATGAACAACACAGGGAGCAGGTAGTTTATTATATCAACTGTACTCTTTTGGACTATAAAACCCGATACAACCATCCTGAAAAACTCTACTTAGCCTTAGTTTTCTTTGCCACCAAAATCTTCCATTACCTACTCAACCACAAAACCTATGTTGTGACCAACACGGACCCCTTACACTTCATGTACACCAAACCTTATCAAAATCAGCATGTCGTACGATGGCTTATGCTTTTAGCTGATCTTGACCTCGAATTCATTCATCAAAAGTTCATCAAGGGCCAAGATATCGCTGACCAATTGGCCAACACACCTATTTCTGGGGATCAACCCTCTAATTTTGACTTTCTAGATGAGTCAATTGCTACCCTTTCCCTAGATGAACCTCCTTATCAAATGACACTCTTCTTTAATGGTTCCAAATGTCAGCGTGGGGGTGGGGCTGGTATTATCCTCATTCCTCTTAATGGAGAACCCATGCCTTTGTCTTTCAAACTATATTTTGAATGCACCAACAATATTTCTGAATATGAAGCACTCGTACTAGGTCTCCAAGCCGCCTATGCCCTAGATGTCAAATCAATCAACATATTTGGAGATTATCAATTGGTCGTAAACCAAGTCAATGGTATGTACCAATGTCGTAATAGAGATACTTCAAAAGTATAAAAATCATGTAGACATACTTTTGACTACCTTTGATCATTACACCCTTCAAACCATTCCACGTTCCACCAACAAATTTGCAGATACCATGGCCTAATTAGCTTCCCAAATACCCGTTTCACCTGTCGATTTCAAAATATTTGTCACTGTATAATGCTTCCATTCACCTTCTTATTTACCTCATGATGTTTACTCTATCAAAACCAATACCCCTGACCTAGAGTAATTAGATGAACGTCGTCTTAATGCTATAGATCACCTTCAAGTTTACCAACAACGTATCAAACATGCCTATGAAAAATCTGTTCATGAATGAACCTTCCAAGTCGGTGACCTTGTCCTGAAAGAAAATCAACACGTAACCAAAGTAGAAAAAATTAAATGGGGAAAATTTTCTCCTAATTGGCTTGGAGCATACATTGTGACTCATACCTATGGATCAGGTGCTTATCATTTATCTTCTATCGATGGTAAACCCGAGCCTGAGCCCCTAAACGCCTTGCATCTTCAACCATTCTATTTCTTGACTCGTTTTCCTACCTCACCTGTTGTCTCTCTCCAGGCTCATCCCTTGAGTGCTACCCACTCCATACGCCTCCCTAATGATTGAACTAGAATCATGTGAGTACTCGTCACTTGTTATCTTCCCTTGAATATGTGTACCACGACATTGCAAATAACATGATTCTCATAGATACTTTTCATCTACCTTAAGATGAGATCCCATGGTCATTTCACCTCGCCCTTTGAACAAGAGTCCTATCTTTCACCTTGGTCTTGTCCATGACTACAAAGACCTCACAATGGGACCAAAATCCTTAAGTAAAACTTCTATTAAAAATATGACTCCCTCAAAAGGACATCTTCTTCTTGACTAATTGTTGCTATAAATAGACTACTCCCACGAAGGACAGCTATGTAAAGCTCTTCAAAACAAAAAAAAATAAAAAAATGAGAGCAACTGAAGCTTCCCACATTGATCAACTTCATGAAGACCTCAAGGAGTCCAATTTTTCCCATATAGACTTCCTGCATCGATCAGTCTATCTCAACTATAAGTCAAAACAAAAAAAAATTTAGTCATGGACTTTCCTGTTGTGACCTAGGACCTCTTGCTCGAAGGGCCTGCTACCTCATACCATATAAAAATTAAAAATTACCTACTCTTCACCCTGTGAACCATGCCCACTCTCATTTCCTACTGCCTCAAGGGACTTCTTGGAACTTAGACATTTGGTGATCATGTGACTACTTTTTATCATAGAACATATCAATCATGCAATGTCTTTAGGGTATTATGTTTATCACCTCCTCCAAGGTATGATTTACTCGGTATGATCCTACCTAATCAGGTGGCTTTATTGCCCCCTTTTATCTTTTAACCATCTTTGTTTACATTTTGATTACCTTATACAAGACTTGGTCCTCAATTATTACCTTTGGGGTAATCATCCTCTTTTGCCACAATCACTTTCACCTACATCATTTTACCTACAATCTACCTACACCTAACAAACCTAAACCCACAACATGCCCAAACACCTACCGACTCATTTTCACACCTTCTCATTTTCTTCGCTAGCTTATGGGAGAACTACATCGGCCTGAGGTCCATTTTCGCTAGGACTATATAGGTAGCACTCTAAGGGCATGGGGCCCTTGGAGGTTAGCTCAACCATTCTCTACCCTACATAATTTATCAACCATGCCTAACTCACCATTTACATCACATTTCACTTAGTTCCCCTTTTATATACATAATTGGAAATTAAGTCACATACATAACAATTTGCCACATATCTTATACATTTATTATGCGTACCGATTCTCTATCATCACTATGTATGGATTATACCACATCTCACATATGACCCATAGTATCATTCATTGCAAAAAAAAATAAAAAATAAATAATGAATCACAACTTCACCTACTTTCAATACAACCATGGCTATAACCTAACTCAACCATGCCTATAACCTGACTCAACCAATGCCTATAACCTGACTTGATCACCTGAATCAATCATGCCTAAACTGACCTGACTCCACCATGCCTAACTCACCTAATTTCCATCCACATCAAAGTAACAAATCCATATCTCATCTAACACAAGTCATAAACCAATATCTCATAAATACATCAACAAATCACAAAATACCATGTATCTCATCATATAAATCAATCAATATGTATCTCAACATACATGCCCATCTCATCATGTCCATCATCTCAAAATGTCGGCACATAGGCTGATATACAATACAAAATTTCATCGACACATGGGCCAGTCTCATATATACAAAAAAGAATGTATCAATACAAAATATCTTCAGCACGAAGACTGGTATATTCTCAAAATATACAAATCACTCATACATACTCACTGTATTCAGCATGTAGGTTGGTATGTGATCAAAAATACAACTGTCTTCGGCATATAGGATGACATTTATATAAAAACAAAAAATAACTAATATACATCAAAAATCAGGTGACTGCATATCAGGCATCTTGTCAGATGTCCTCCATCTCTGTGTCACTTGTACCCTCAGCCTCCTGTGTCCCTGTTGGCACCTCACCTAGAGTTGGTTTCCATGCACTAGTGGCCTCTCCCTGATCAGGCCTCAGAGCTTGCTGACCTCTTGTGCTCTCCACACTATGAGTGTGGGATCTCATCCTCTCACTAGATGCATGTTGTGCCTTGTACTTGGCATAGGATATGAAATCTATCCCAGCTTCCATAAGCTGGTCCTGATAATATCTCACCTCACCTAGGGCATCCCATAACCTAGATATAGGCATAGTTTATGGTGGTCCCATAGGTATCGTCCCCTGTACCTGCCTTGCAACAACCTACCCTACACCTTCCTGTGAACTAGGACCTACTCCCGGTGCCTGTGGTGGTACCCCCTACCCCTATGCCTATATCTAGGCCTATAAGGCCCCAAAATGTGCCTGGGCTATGGCCAACTGGCCTTGTAAACCTACCACTTGAGCCTATAAGGCTGCCACCTGACCATCCCCCCTGACCATCTCCATCTCCTCCATCTCCTCCATCCGCCATCTGGGCTTGCTGGCTAGCCACCTGTAGGTGTAGATCTACTTCCTCTACCTCAAAACCCTCTAGCTATGTCTACAATATACCCAACTGGGTAATTAGTGTAGCTACCGACCCCTTTAGGGTGTCTCTCTGCACTATAATTATAGCTAGGTCTGACTACCTCATTCTAGGTGGTATGGCTCATAACTAAGCTGCCCACCACTACCTATATCTGTCTGTACATTCGGCATCATCTATCCACCGATCTACTGGCTGATCCTCCTCCCCTATGGGCACTATAGGCTATGGTAGAGGTAAGGGCCTCTCCACATCATCTCTTTGATACTATGGGAAGGATGGAGGAATGTCTTGTAAGAGCCCGAACTGCAGTCAGACTCTGTCTACCGAGATCATCTCATCCTCCTTGACATGATGACCCTGTATCCACCTCTCTAGTTAGAGCTCAGCTAGCTCCTCATGCATATGCCTATATGAGGGGAATCCCACATATGGCCTCTAGATAATGTCCACTCCAGAAAACCCCTCCAATAACTGCCGATAATGAGCCACATCATGTGTCATCCTATCTGATCTCCACTTTCCTATCACTGGCACGCATCTCCTGTATCCCACCCACACAAATCTAGCTAAGAGTGCATCTTCTTGGGGAATCCCTATAGGTCGTACACACACTATGTTCTTGAACACCCAACAGTGTAGTATAAATGTAAAACATAGGCTAAACCTGTGTAACTACCCATATGCCCACAACTCTCTATATAGTTGCACTAAGAATGCTGGTGCCCAGGAAAAGCGTGTCTCATGCACCATCATATCATGGAGTACCCCCATCAGTGATTGGGGGAAGTGTCCATCCTTGCATCTAGTAGTGCATAGCAGCACAATGCCTCCATCAACAAAACCACTAGCCTCGTCTCATCTAGATGGGCTAGGTACATCTATCCATAGCTCAAACTAGCATTATGGAATCTCAGATCAGCCACTCCCTCACCAAAAATAGTCCCAATCAACTCCTCTGAGGTCTCAGAGGAGATAGAATACACTTGGGCACCAAATATGGGTAGCCACAAAATCTAGAACACGTCCTCCAAGGTGATAGTCATCTCACCCATCAGAAGGTGGAATGTGTTGGTCGCGGGATCCCATCTATAGATGAGCGCAACCATCAAGTTGGTCTACCGAAAAACATGTCGATAGTGAAAAATCCCACTCAATCCCACTACCTCCAAATGCCGGAGCTCCAAAGGGTTCGCTATGCCATGCAATGTCACCAGTAGAGGCGGAACTCTGTCCCGCATATGTAACTACACTCTCCCCTGCATCCAATCTAAGCATGACATTAATCCACATTTACCATGACCATATTCACCAATTATCATTACCCTTTACCCTATTTTCACACTACCCATCTCAACTACCTAGCCCACATCACTTTTTGACCCTTGTGCCTAAAATCTCGACTAGTGTCGGGTCATCCTAAATGACTCCGGTCACCCTTAAATTGGCATCGGTCACTTATTTTTTGACCGATACCGGTTCACCTTTACCTTCCACGGTTACCATGTAACCAGCATCAGTCACCTGTTTGGTGACCGATACCAATTTTACCCAACTGATGCTGACTGAACTTGACTAACACCGGTCACTGTCACGGAAAATCCCGTGACTTCCCAAAACCCCCATTTTCTAAACATCACCCCCCTTTCCCTTTTACCCCACCTACAATGACCTAAAACTACCCCTGGATTTCTACCCACCCCACCTATAAAATTTACTACCCTTCCCCTCCCTCTTTTAGCTCGTTATTCCCCCCATACCCAAATTTTATTTTTACCCACCCACAAAAAACAAAAACCCACAAAAACCTAAAATAGCAATACTCCAAACTCCTAATCTATCTAATCAACAATGTAGTGTTGGGTGCTTACATCGTCGCTCTACCACCATCTTGATGGCATGTCTAGCCACTATGTCGGTGGCCCGCCAGATCCCCCTTTGGGCTATGCCATCACTGAATAGCTACTCATACCCTCCAACCAATCAAATCTCTTACCCTGATCTCATGGACCCGCTGCTCACCAACCCAACCCTGATCCAATCACACTGCCAACTCACTGTCATGTTTCCTTCGGACACTTTTCTCTCTTTTCTCTCATTTTTTTTGTATTCTCACTTCGCAAATAACAAATGAATAATAAAAACGTGGATTTTTAGTTTTTTATAGCAAACCCAACCTAACTGACGTCAGTTACCCTTGACTGGCATCAGTCGCATGCCCTACCTCACCATCATCACTTTTCCTATACCGACATCAGTTTTCCATGACCGCCATCGGTCATCCTCACATACACATTGCCCTTAATTAAGCCCCTTTTACCCCACCCTTTACCTTGATCCTTTACCCCACCCTTCACCCTGATCCTTTCCCCATTTACCTTACCTTTCCTGACCTCCTCATTTACTACTTCCATTTGTCCTCCTTTGGGGACTCATTATTTTACCCCTACCTTGGCCTTACCCACACCGTGACCTCAATATTTGGACCTGGACCATCGCTAGTGACCTTTGACTTCATGTGTTCACTATACCTTGTGGCACTGTTACCTATGTTGTTGACCTAATGACCTTACCTAGCCTATTTTCAAGACCGTTTTTCTTGACCCTACCTTTGGTTTACCGAAACATACCTAAACATTCCTACACCTAACCTACATTGTGTTTCCTAACCATATCCTATACCTTGGGTACTGGATTCAGTTCAACCTTGTTTTGATAAACCTATTGACCTTAGATGATGTAGAGTTTTCCTGCTCTTCAACTCAGTAGCGTGTTACAATTTATTCATGTGAATGCATTTGACTATTGCTACCTTTGACCCAGACCCATTACCTATATTTCCCGTGTAGACCTTTAACCCTTTCTCCCTCGTGCCCACCTTCCTCTTCCTCCCATTTACCTTTTATCAAACCACTCATTGATTCCCCCTTCTGCCTTATCAATTCCTAGTTTGAGGGGGATCACCTTCACCCTCACATGGGGCAACCACATCTCATTTTCATTAGCATCACTTACCAATACAAGACACATAACAAAAAGGGGAAAAATGTAGACACTAAAATTAGGTCACACTCCACTTTGGTCCCTCGACAAATAAGCACCCTTCATCACATTCACCTAGCCACGACCCCTTTCACCCCACTGATATTAATTTAATTAAATTAATGCATTATCCTCACTATATTTATTATTTAAATATCTTATTTAAATAATATCCACACATGCAGTTCACTTAGACACCTCACCAAGCCAACTCAACCTAAGACCTATTCTTAGTAAGTTGCCATAACTAACTGAGTCTTACCCAAACCCTAAAAATCAATGCCTACATTCCCTCTAACCACATCCCCGCATGCTCACAAGAAGTTCCCAGTTTAATCCATGGTTTAATGACATGAGATCTGAGGAAATCAAGAGGATCTCCCTAGTTTAGTAAACCTAGGAAATCCTGCCTTGACTGATGCCGGTTAAACCTAATCGTCATTGGTTAAGATAGAACCACTATCGGTTACCCTTTTAACCCCAAAACAACCTTATTCTCAAGGTTGGAAGTTGGAAGAAAAAATTTTGGTGAGCATTATCACATCTCAGAGAGATAAAACATCTTCAGAGAGTGAATTCCAGCGAGACCATGCATGCAAGGAAGGAGATTAAACATCTTTTCCTGCACAACCATCCCACCCATGATCTGATCTAACCAAGCAAAGAGGAATGCACATGCAGCCCATGTAAAATATTTCCTTCAACTGGTGATCACTTGCAGCCTTCAAGCCTCTCATCAGCACCTCCATCCTTCACACACAGGCATCCAGGACCAGAATCCAAGTAAGTATAATGTCATACTTTTCTGGTTTATTTCATTTCATTATCATTTTATCATCTATTGTTTACCTAGCCACCTATTGACCTTCTCCAATGCTTCCACCTCCATATCCCCATTAAATCCTCACTGAAGCCTACCCTAGTCACCCAATACCTCATCCCAACCAATCAAAGTTCTTTTTGCAATAAAAAAGGATACCTAAAGCTTGTTTTGTGACATTTCTATATTTCACAGTAACCGGCACCAGTCACACCTGACTGCTGTCGGTTACCCTTGAGTGACATCAGTCTCTTTATTTTCCCACACAGCATAGAAAAAATATCTACCCACTTAATTTCATCTCACCCTCATCCACCTGTGATCTACCTGAGACCTCTGTCAAACCTACAGAACCCAGAACCAATCATTTGACTTTTGGATTCTATTCTATCTTAGCCTTTTAGATTATATATATTTCTTATTGTGTTTTAAGTGAGATACCTAAATCATTTCAAATTACAATAGGATTTACTTTTTTTACAACATTAAATTATTTACAACAGTGGAATGACAGCCATCTAGGAAGTATCACACTTCCCAGATCTAGCATACGCTAGGCAGTTCACTACCCATATTGTTTGATTCCTTATGGTGGTCTTTCTTTGCATTACATGTAGTTCCTCCTAGCCAAAAGGAAGCTCTCATGATCAGCTATGGATTCGGAAGTCATACGTGTGTAACAAACCATCAAATTTTTTTTTAACAAGTATTCCTCCTATGCTCGTTACCTTATTTGTTTCATCAACACTTCAAAGAAACAATCTAAGAAAAAGGTGAAACACGGGGTCCAAGAAAAGCATTATGCACAACGAAACAACACTAGGAAACAAACGTTCCCTAGAGTATAGATGAAGCAAGTAGCTAGCTTTGTGAATGGTTGTGAATCCGGTGATCTACGAGTCGTATTAATTGGGGAAGATGTGAAACAAACCAGTAGGATATGAAGAAAATACCATGTGCAAGACATAAGTTTTAGCCGCAATAAGCAAGTTACCATTTTTGTAGGTTTTTTACTTTTTAGGATTTTTTGAAAAATGTTGCCTTGTTTTTGGATTTTTGATATATATATTTTGTTTTTATTTTATGTTCTCTAAAATGCAGTGGATAGTAGAAGAAAATAGAATAAATAGAATGAAGGGCCTAGGTGTAACAAAAAGTGCCCTAGGTGGAAGAAATAAGAAACAAGCAACAAATAATGTCCTTGTGTAGTTGAAAAATTAACAAAATAATTATTTTTGAAAAATAATTATTTACGAGAGTGAATAAGAAGAAAAATCACCTAGGAGCCATAAAATTTCCCTAGGGGGAAGAAAGGGGTATTGGACAGCAAAAAAATGCCCCACTACGGTGGAAAATAAGAGAAAATTAATTATTTAATAAAAATAATTATTCCACGGTGAACAAAGAAGAAAACAAGTCTGAAATGGGCCTCAAGGCCTTCATGGTGGTGAAAAACGGGTTAATATACCTCACCTAGGGGGGTAAAATCATCATGACCAATTCATTTTAACTAAGCCCTATAGAATTTTTTTACTGTGAGGCTTTGATAATGACAATGACAATGATGATTGCATGAGACTGAGTGAGGCAAGCAGACACAGTTCGGGGGTATCAACGGCACGCAGACGATGTCCCCTTCGTAAGCCTTGAAACCTTTCTCATTAATTTTTGTCATTAATGCCCTAATTTTAGTTATTAGCGCTAGGAATTCACATTGGTGCACATGTGCGCAGGCACAGGTGTCAAATCAGGGGCGTAGGTGTCATTTTGGGGGCACATGCACCGCAACACACACGTGTGCACGTGCAGGCACAATTTACACACATCCACTTATACGTGCACACACTACACATGTGTGCATACGTGCACACACTACACATGTGTGCATACGTGCACACACCTAAAAGGGGGTGTACACGCAAAAAGTGGATAACATACATGAAAGGAAAGGCACACACATAGGGGGTACACGTGTGCAAGCGTAAACATAGGAATGATGGCGCAAGCACCAAATATGTGGCACACATGCCCAAAAGGGTGCACATGTACCTAAATGATGGCACAAGCACTAGAAGACAAACACGTGCACGTGCACATGGACAAAAGGGTGTGCAAGCGTCCCAGACTGGCGGAGGATAGACAAAGAAATGCCAAAAAGATGACACTTAGAATTTTTTTTAGGATTTGTGGGTTAACCCTATAATAATAGATAGATTTTTAGAAGAAATGTTAGTAACTAACGAGTGACTTGATATTTTGTAGAGACGTCTTCCAGTATTGTAGATGCGGGTGCCACTCCTAGATAGAGGAGTTAGAGGGGAGTATACGTCGGTGACATCGATGAGCCATGACGATACTTCTCAAGGCGGTGGGGCTAGGCCCCGTGTCTCGGATGCCTTCTATCACACTGGACCATGACCTACTGACTGCACTAGTCGAGTGATGGCATAATGAGAGCTAGTGCTTCAGATTTCTTATAGGGGAGATGAATGTGACCCTAGAGGACGTATGGAAGATTCTTCGCATGCTAATCATGGGCACCTTGATTGAGTATAGCTATGATCTAGGGCTGATTAGAGAAGCATGTAGTGATATCTTTGATATAGATGACATATCACATGATGGTATGACCATAACCCTACACGAGTGCATTTCTGACCCCACACTGCATCGTGGGCCTCTTTACATTATGTCTCTTATCAGTGGGTTTTTTCCATTCCCAAGAGGGTTATTACCACTGGTACATGACATTTTTTGCAGCAAGTGATAATATTGGGGACAGTGTATACTGGCCCACTTATACTGGGATTTACATTTGATTACATACCATGGTCAGAAGACCATGGGGCCAGCTTCTTTGCTACAGATTTGGTCATGGGACCATATTGTGATCGAACAACCTTTGGGAACTTTGCATGTCTTAGACCCAGAGGATCCATCTTACATGGCATGTGTATCAGTAGGTGGCAATGCACAAGGCCACCTAGGTAACCTATTCAGATATAGATGAGAGGTTGATGAGCTACCCAAGATTGATATTATATGGTGACCTTACCGACATATCTAGTGGCTAGAGGATGCCACAGAGCTCAGTGTGTGCTTAGTAGAGCACTTTATCATCAGTAGTCACAATTATATTATAGAGATGTATCGAGTTGATAGGTGCCAACTATAACTTGGCATAGTATAGGGGGTCCCACAATCAGATATTTGGTATGTGCATAGAGATTCAGAGAGGTACACCATGGGGCCTCGCATACCGGTGGCCCAAGCTAGGGAGAGCTTTTCACATGTGGTCCCACAGGCATGGGACCCAGCATGACAAGTTTGGTACCCAGGGATGACAGTAGATTACGTGGCGTGGTATGCCACTATCCTACCTCGACGTCTCACCATCCCAGAGGAGACCTGGGAAGCAGGAATTCATCCACTTATAGAGATTTGGCATGGTTCAGAGTGGAGAGAGAGGGTAGTGGGTCCTAATCTAGAGGATCCCTTTGATGGCCTTCCACATGATGAGCAGGGTGCCCCACAGGCACAGGGACCGAGCCCATAGGGCCCAGTATAGGTAACAGTGCAAATTCCATGAGGGTCCTTGAGTAGGGTAAGTCATTGAGAGAACCTCAAGGACCAGTCTTAGTGGCACAACCAGTGGCATAGATAGCCACATTGCAGTAGCAACTACAATAGGATTTAGTTGAGAGAGACACAGTGAGGGTAGAGAGAGATGATGCCCAAGGCTAGTATGTGACTATGATAGCTGAGCGTGATCAGGCTTGGACCCATATTGTCACATTACTATCAAAGTGAGATCAGGCTCGGGCCCAGGCTATCCCAGAAGGTGACAGTGTTGTGATTTTCTAGTAGATTCGATAGATGGCCTCTCATATGGCCCATGTTATAGTTTTACACTAGAAGACACAAGCTCAGCTGCAGCCTATGATTTTAGAGTGAGACAGGCTCAGGATAAAGCATGTAGTGGGCCAGGTTGATCTGGCCCAAGCCACAATAGAGATAGCATCCTACCGATGCATGGAAGGTACCGCAATGACCACCTAGACACATAGATATTTGGCTATAGTAGAGGGTAGGGCCTCATATTACAGATCTTTATACTTTGAGGTAGTGCCTCCTGAGCGATGGGTGCCATCTTATAGTTAGTAGTCCAGGAAAGGGACTAGATCAGAGAGGCCTCACGCCTCAATGGATCAGCCATGACCAGAGAGAGCTAGCGGTGCTCCTACCATGTGACTTCTATGAGATAGGCTAGCCACACCTTCAGAGGGTTCAATTCAGCCCTGAGATTTTGTATATCTACGTATGCCTTGTTATGAAGGCTATGAGAAAATTGTGCTCCATGTGTATTCATTTTGTAGTGGTATAGCATTTTTGACACATACCTCTAATGAAGGATTTTATTTTTTATAGATGTATCACCTTTGTACACCTCAAATGAAGGAATATTTGATATAGATTAGTTTTGATACATGCCTCTCATGAAGGATTTTATTCCCTTGCTACATGTACCATTAATATGTATGCCTCAGATGAAGGCTTTGATGATGTATTTCCGTGGTGTATATCCGTTTTTGATATAGATATACCATACATTTATGATTTTGGAATTTGTGACATGACCTATGTATATGAGATGGACACTTGTTTATTATTTCTCATAGATAAATGTGTTTATGATGCAGTCTAATTTAATTTGACATGTATATGTATCGATGATCTTGGTGATGTATGACATGCATTTTTATTTCCAGATGATGTGATTTTTTAGAATATATCAAATGTGTTTTTTTTATGAGATGTGTCATACTTAGTGGACGGGATGATATGATGATAAGGGTGTGGTGGGATAGATTTTGATATTTACGATCCTTCTTGCCCCCATTTGATGATACGATATGTGATTATTATCTTAGCATTCATGTATGATGTATACTTAGCTTTTTCTTGATATATGATGTATAGATGATGTTAGATGTGATGATATGATGGTAATGTGATGTTATGATAAAAAAATAATGCACATGCAATAAACATAATCAAATGCTTAACAAAAAACACAATGAATTAACATAATAATGCACCATGAGTCACTAGCATGCAAAAACACACCTCAATATGCACAAGCAAGAATAAAGCTAATCTAAGCAAGAAAAGATAAATCCTAACAAAGTATGCCCATGCAACAACAAAAAAGTAAAAACATGAAACAACCACACAAGCAAAGAAAGAAACAAGACAATGCAAGTAAATGTAAGTAAAATGTTTTTGTAAGTTTTTTTTTATGCAACAATTTTCTATTGTTTTGGATGTATGTGAAACAATTTTCTATTGTTTAGGTTTTTGAAAAAAAATTCTATTATTTTTTATATTTTGAATGTTTTTACAGTTTTTGAGAAACAATTTTCTATTATTTTTTGTGGTTTTCTAACGGTTTTCCATATTTATGCACAGGTAACCAAGAAAATGTGGATGCCCCCAATGTTAGATGGGGAATGTACAAGGGCAGAAGCCACGCGCTCATGAACAAGAAGGTAAAGTCATTGAATTTTCCCCAGCGTAAGATGGGAAATAAAAAAAGACCATGTCCCTCACAGATGAATAAAAGAAGACAAATCTAGATCAAGGCCTAACAGGATGGGGCTCATAGGGAATCTTGAAGGCAGAACTAGGGCTAGGCCAATTAAAACTACCATCCAGATGCAAGATGCTTGTGAACACCGAACCCTCCCAAGGTGCCAGAAACTGGTTTTCACCCAAGGACTTATCCAAAGTGCCACAATTGCATGGTTTTCACTTGTGGATACGCTGTTTTCTCTTTTTCTTTTTCTCTTTTTGATTTTTTTTTTATTTTTGATCATTTTACCATGTTTTTGAGTTTTTGGATTTTTTGATTTTCTGCGCCATGTTTAAGCATAGAATCACTTAAGATGCATGGTGTTCATGGGCTCACGGATTTCATCACCATTAGGGTGAGCAATTTTTTATGCCCCTTTGTCATAGTTTGCTACAATAATGTAGGGTCCCAACCAATGTGGTTTGAACTTCCCTTTCTTTTCTTGTTTCGCTCTTGTGTTGAACTGATTCTCCTTCATGACTAAATCACCAACCTCAAACTGACGAGGGATGATTCTATTGTTGTAGTTTCTGGAGATTCTATTCTGATACACTTTAAGGTGATTAAGAGCGTGAATGCGCTTCTCATCTAGAAGTTCTAATTCAGTTAGTCTTGCTACCTGGTAATCCTCATCTTTATCTAAATAGTCCCTAAGACAAATTCTCAGGGAAGGAAGTTCAATTTCTAATGGGATGATGGATTCTATCACAAATACTAGAGAGTATAACATCACACTCGTAGGAGTGTGAATGGAGGTCCTATAAGCCTAAAGGGCTGGGTGGATTTGCAAGTGCCAATTACGACATGTTTTACCGACCATCTTCTCCATTATTCTCACCAAAGTCTTTTTTGTGGCTTCGTCCTGTCCATTGCCTTGGGGTTTCTCTACATGGAGATATCTGGTTCTTCAAACTAGTATTTTTGTTTGTAATATGTTTCTATTTTTAGCTCCTTTGGACTATTTTTGATATAATGGAGGTATACGAGGCATATGAGAAAGAATTTTTCGTTTGTTGACTTTGTTTGGAGAAGGTGTTGTGGAGGCTTGGCTGGAAATATTTTTCGAATCGACAGAAGCACTATCAGAGATGATAGGCTATATCCATTAAGTTGTTATGATTTTCTCTAAGTGTCTTCATTAAAACAACTCTACTCTCATGAAATAAATGAGTTTTTATTTTTGTTATGGTTACCATGCAATCTTGCTTGAAAATTCTCTATATTTCTTCTGAAGAATCTATGCTTAATAAAGTAGGAAATGGGTTTTCTTCTTGTTTATTTAATGGTGAATCACACCTTAAATCTGGTTGTGACTTGAGTAATGTTGAACATTTATGAACCCTTCTTGTCTACGTGAAAGGGGGTTTATGGAAATATGATGTTTCTTTAAGTTTTGAACTGGGTTTGTTTGTTTTGGTTATTAGAAGGTAAAAGAATATCCTTCTCTTTCGAATATTTGTCTTGTTGAACTTTTTTTACTCTTTTTGGAATTGTATTAATATGGATACTTCGATTCAGAGTTGTGTGAACTCAAATTTTCATAGAAATCAGAAAATGAGTGACTTCTTCTTGAACTTATTATATAAAATTTCATTTCTTCAAATCCGGTATTCAATGGAAGCTGGGTTGATAATGGGTGTTTTGATTTTATGTTTTGATGGATTCAAATTGTATGGAAACAAGAATGAATGTTTTGTTAATCCCCTTATCTTTTCAGTTAAAAACTAATTTTCTCGAATTAAGTTCTTTTATGGAAACTATGTGATAAGTGTTTCTTGGTCACTTAGATTTTGAATTTATCTTGTTGAGAATATCTATGTGTGAAATCTTCTCTTTCTAAACTCATATGTATTGGGTATTTCTTTAAGTCTTTGGAAGATTGAACTAAAGGTTAATAGATGAAGTCCTATTTGGTTGAGGATATTTTGAGAGTTATCTTTGTCTAAATAAATATTTGGGTTATTCACAAAGCTCTGGTTGATCTTGCTAGATGTTGACCTTGTTGTCTACTCCACTTTTGAGTTATCTGTTGTTGATTAAACATACCCGATCCTGATCTAGGTTAATCTCTTAGGTAACTTGCTAGAGTAAACTTGTTAAATGCTTCCTGTTGTAGTATTGTGAAGCTTTAAGGAATGTATATTCAGATTTTTGGTTGACATTTCATGATCTGGAACTAACAAAATCAGTTCTAAGTAAAGGGTTTTCTAGACTCTTCAATTTATATGATCTTTGAGTAAAATTTGGAAGGAATAATACCTTGTTAATTTGGTAGAGTTTTGCAGTAGAACTTGTCCATAGAAATGTAATGAAAATAATTTTTATCATCTCTGTTGATAGCTTTTGCACCTGTAGCTAAGCCATGTCGATCTTGTGTTGCACCTTCTTGAAATCAAATCGTGATGGATATTTCTCTATCTATTCATAATTTATTTTTCCCTCACCCCTATGAGGATTTGAATGTGAGTCTTTCTCATCGATTGTTGCACTATCATCTTGAAGGAATGAAAAGATTATGGTTCCTTTGACTGAAACTTTGATGATTTTGATTGACTGATGAAGGCTGTTAATTCCCTATAAGTAGTTTAGCAATTCTTGTTATTACATTTCTTTCTTGATGAGAATAATATTAATGTTATAGCTTTTGCTTCGTGTTTAGGTGAACCTTATTTATAAACCCGACTAACATTTTATGGTCGCATGATTCAGTCTAACAGTTTTCGGTGCATGATTTCTATGTTTAAAAGAGTTAAAGGATGTTATGATTGGGTCTGTACCAATCCTTTTATGACCATATTTTCTTGAGAAGGAATGTTGGAATCCTCCTCTAATCATATCAATTGAATCCTCTATTATTCTCTGAGGTAGAGTTTCATTGCTACCTCCTTTGGAAACTGTAATAAATTATGCGTTGTATTCTCTTTTCTGAGTTGGGAAATGATATTTGGATAAACCAAATTAGAAGGGAAGTTCTTATTTGTTTATCTCAATTCGTCCTTTCCTTTTTTTGTAACTTGTATATAGATTGGAATGGTCAATTGCATTACTTCCTTGAATGCATCGAGTATTTTTTGATACTTCTCTCTGATTCACTTATTTTGTATTGAAGGAGTTAACATTTGTAATGGGAAATTAATGATATATGCCTTTTAATGAGTGAATACTTTCCTAATTCCAATGTGAGACCTAACTTGAGAGCTTAGGTTATATCATGGACTATGAATTTAGGTATAACATCTGAAATGGGAATCTCTTATTTTTATGTTGTAGATGATTCATCATAAAACCTTTCCTGAAGCTAGAATTTGCTTGGCTGTAGATGTCTTTTTATGGAATTTTGTAATGTTGAGTTTGTTAGTTCCTACTTCATAAAGTAACTCTATGTTTGGAAAATAGTGGAGTCAGTTTATGTATTACTAATTCAGATTGAATTATGTAAGAAATAAGTAGTAAGTACTTTTATTTGATGTACATAAGTAAATTTTGTTGAAATATTACTTATCTAATATAATGTTGTAAAGTGTTGATTATATCATGATCTTTTATTAATGTTATTTTAGGTTGATCAACTGTTCTTCTTTTATGGTTGTTATAACTTATGATTTATTTAATTTTTTGGCTTTACTGTTTCATAAAATCAGAGTTGGTTTTATGAAACATTTAGTTGAAAGCACATTGTTTTAATACTTAGTGTTTATCATGCTCAGTTTAATGAACTGACCCATGTTAGCAATTTTTACAGATGGACTTCGTAAGTGATAAAGGAAGGTAATAACTTATATGGTGTATTGGTTTCTTAAAGTCTGGATCTTTTATAGAGAAATCAGATTCATTATTGAAATGTAATGAAGGAAGACAATTTGTATTCTTTAATGATCTTGATGTTGGTTGACATGAAATATGTCTGAAATTCACGGTCTTGCAAAATATGTATTTTACCATGATGAATTGAGAAATATTTGGAGTTACTTAAACTTGTTACGTCATTTCTCTTGTGCATTATATGAAGGAAATTTGTAATCTTATCTTCATGGTTTCCATTCTTACCTGATTGGATCCTTATTTCCAGTTGACATTAAATGAGTTAGAGGGATGGGATTTAATTACAATATCCCTTAAATGGAATGCAACTTGTTAAGTTGGCATTAATGGATGTTCTTTTATCTAATATGTATGGTTCACTATATGATGTTAATTAAAGTATACCTTAACTATCATGAAGTGTGAAATGAAAAAGGGTATAATAAACCCCCAACACTTAAACAAGAAAAAGGAATTTTCATCACCTCTTGAGAAATTCCTCCATAGGTTTAAAAAAAATGTATGGTACTTAAGATCATTAATAAATCCAACTTCATATCTATGAAGTCTACAATAATGGAATTTGTTTTGGATCTTAAACACACCATGAATGGTTGAGTTATACTAAGTAAATCATATGATGGATGTTGTTTCTATTTTTTATTAATTGAATGTCAAGCAAAAAGTTAATGAACATAAAAGTAATCATAATTTTATGAGTTTCGTATTACATTAACAACTCAATTAGGGATGCCAAACTTAAGGGTTGTTGGAATTAGGGTTAGGAAAGGTTGATGTAATTTGAATCTTAATTAAGATATAAATGGGTGAAGATGACCTCTTCTCGAGGTGTGTACATCAAGATGGTTAGTTCTGTCAGACATTGGCACATGAAAACTATAGGAATGTACCTTTATGAAGGCTATGGTATTCAAAAGGAAACAATGTTGAAATATACATGTTACAACACCCCTTAGCATTAGTTCATCTAGATCTACTCAAACCTTGACTTGATCTTAGTTTTTCTCTAGGTCAGATTAGGAATGTGATTTAGTACAGATTGTGATTCATGATGACTTAGGATAACTAGACACACCCAATTGACTTAGTTTGATTGAGTATGTCTATATACCCTTAGTCATCACGACTGAGTTCCTATACTAAAGCATGTTACTAATTAGATCTAGGGTCAAACCTTGAACAAGTGAACTAAAAAAAGTCAGTGAATACCATTCTAGATAACAAATGAGTGGGGTGAATGGTGTATTCCATTGGATGAGTATTCCATCTAGGAATAGTAACATGCATAGTATGTTTGAAATCTTTGGCCAAAGTATTGCAAGATGCTCGTTGCATTGTCCTATGTCACATAGTTTAAGAAATGGGATTTCAGATGAATATTGGTAACAAATATTTAGATAGGTTTCTTACATATAACACTCAATACCCAGAATAGGGTAAGAAAACTAGGTATACTTAGTATACACGTAGTAATCAATACTTTAAGTCAACACGAGAGATCGGTTGGGAAAACTAAGTCATGAAATGAGAGATCGGAAGTTCACTGAGTCATTTACAGCTACATATGGTTATCTATTATGAGATTTATTGGCATGGAATGTTTGTTCTAAATTATGATTATTTAGAACAGAGAACATTATGTAAATAAAAAATATAAAATTTTCCCTTGTTTCTAAAGTCTTAAAATGGGAATGTTATAGAGAAGATGAAATAAGAGTATATATGGGTCAAGGGAAGAGATGAGAAGAGGCATGAAGAGTTGACATAAATAGAGGAGCAAGTGTTCAAGTTTTATATACCTAATCAACATGATATGATGCAAGTTTGAGAGAGGTATGAGAAGAGTTTGTTTAAGATGGTTTTGAGTGCATAGAGATAAACTAGTGGTCACAATCAGTTGTTGGATCAACAAGTAATCATGTGATCATTCATTTTAGGTGGATATGTGGGTGCTTATTCTTATTATGGGGTTGTATCATCCTTTCAGGATTGGTGTCCTACTAAAATAGGTGTTGGTGCTCCTTGTGGGGTTGGTGTCTCACCAAAGAATTTATGATGTGTAATATTCACATAAGTACTTTGTTTTGAGTAATATAAGTAGAGGTTCAATGGGTTTTCTTCCCCTCGATGGTTTCCCATGTAATATCTAGTGTTTTTGTGTTATCTCTTGTCTCTTGCACTTGTGGATGGTGGTAACACACTTAATATGCTCACAATTGATTATGTATGTTGAATGGTTGATTTTCATGATGAATGTATGACATGGTAAATGAATTTAAATTTTTTGTATGGTTGAATAAACACCCCTCTCAGTCAAGTCACTATTCTTCCAACACTAATATAGGTCCGATAGGATTCTCTCGATTGGAATATTGAGTAATGATGTCTGCAACTTCATAATTGAAAATTAATTTCCTAAATAGTGAAAAGGGATCTAGATAATTTTGATGAGATGGTTGTCTGGTGGAAAAGACAAGTTTTGTTTTGTACTATGTAAAAATGAAAATAAGCTTACAAATCAACGCTTCAACATTTGGCCAAAGTAGTGTAACTAGCTGATACATTTTCTATTCTCCATTTTCCTATTTTGATGTCTGAGATGTTAGATGAAATATAGTTTGTCTGATTTCTAGGTTGACACTCGGGATATGCACATAGTTCTCAAGACCTATTAAAAAGGTTTAATTAATAGTATAAAATTTATACTCACTTAGTTAGAGTGACATTTAGGGGGATCGGGTAGATCCAGTTTCCCATTAAAACTACACATGGTTATCATTTTTTATTAGATGGATTGCAAACATTTATTTATGATAGATTTTAATTTCTGCATGTTGAAAATCATTGAAGGAATAATTTGTATTAAGGGATTTTTATTTATTTTAGAATAAATTCCCTTAATTTGGATGACTAATAATATGGGTGTTATATAAGTAGTTGAGGAAAGGAGGATACTTCCTCAAAACAGTTAATGAATTCATGGAACATCATCACTTGATGTTACCCATCCAAGTGTAACATCCGAAGAGAAATTTTCTATAGTGAAATTGGGTTGTCTCCCTCATATACCTTAGGTCATTTTAGGTTATGTGTTTCCCTTTCTAGCTGTTTGTTTTCCTTTCCTATTGTGTGGAGTGTTTCCCTTTCTATTATGTGTTTTTTTTGTGTTTTTTACTTACTTGTGTTAGTTTGTTGAAGTGGTGACTCTATGCCCAATTGATAAAGCTTCATTATATCTCTCTATTATAGCCCAATGGATAAGGCACTATTCCACGTATTGTCTAGATATTTTTGATTTCCTACTTATCCTATCCTCACTTTGTTTGATCTAGAATAAATCCCCTTAAAGAGCCAACTGTTTTCATGTAAAATGTGTAGCATGAAAAAAATCAATTTTTTACCATGACAACCTAAGCCACAATTGAAAATCCTTCTCTCAATCAATGTGAACGTGTTCTCTAACCAACTCAATCAGTATCTTACCCTCATAATGGTCAAGAGGAATGTGATAATGTAATTTTAAATTTTTTTTCATGTTCAGGGGATGTTACTCAAGTTACCTCATGAAGTTACTTGGATCCATGAAAATACAAGTACTCTCGGAGGCCCAAAAAGGCCTATTTTCATGCTTTTTGCACCTAATGAACACCCCCAAGGAATGTATAGGGAAAATTTAAAACATCTAGGAAGTGTGTGGAATAGATATGTAATCATCCAAGGTGGTTTAGGAAATTTTTGAATAAAAAAAAGGTTTAAGAATAATTTATGCAATACCGAGTTATTTATAACACAGTATAAAGAAATGAAAGCAGTGAAAAATATAGTTGGCTTGTTCTGAATGTTTCAAGATCATGGAAATTATTTGGAAATAAATGAGATACTCATTGGAAAGATAAGAATGCCTAATTTATGGTGAAAAACGTTTTCATAAATTTTGACGAGCTAATTTATAGATATTGGCCTGATAGTGCAGGTAAAGATACTCAAGTCTAGCGAAGATTCAGTGAAATGTTTTAGGAGTTATAAGAATATTTGATACCTTATTTAAAGGAAAAAGTGACATATGTGAGGTCATTTTTACACACAATGTGTTGGTTTTCATTTTATCATCATAAGATTTGGTGTCAGTTCCTTTCACATGTGCACAAGCTTGAAAAAAAATGAAAAGGGGTGTAAATTTAAGATTTAAGGAATAATTGGCTCCTGAAAATGGTGGTAATTTTCTCATAAAAAGTTTTGAAGTCCAAATCATATAATTTTTTCCTATAAAACTCCCAAAGAATCTCTTGGGGCAAGAAGACACTCTCAAATGGATATTTTTAGTAGTGCTTGGTAAGGCATACTTCTAGAAATAGTTATGGTGCACTTGGAGACACATGTTGTCCATTTTTACCTTTGAAAAATTTCAATAGGGACATGGGGGACACTAGAATGCACCAAAATGGTGAGATATTAACTTTATAATGTTGTGTCACTTAAAATCTCACTTGGTGTGTTAGAAAGGTGTTATGCACTCACAACCAATTTTGGCACATTTCTCATGATTGATGGACCCTAGACACACTTATGATAGGTTAATTTACCTTTATCCCCTTGCTAAAGGGACACAAAAGTGTGTCACAATGGAGGAGGAAGAGCTTTCATCACTTAAGTTGTAACATGGAGTGTTAGAAGCATGTTTTCACCTCACAGCTTAATCTGCCCCCCTTTCTCATGATGAAGCTACCCCATGGCACATTTTTCACCTTCTACTATCCTTTTTTTCCATTTTTCTCTTACTAAATGTGGTAAGGGAAATAAGGGGGTGTGAAATCCCTGTAGAAATTTTGGCCACCATGTTAGTGCCTGTATTTTTTCCTGATAAATCCAAACTCTTTTGTAAAACCTGTGTCATCGGTCCTGGTTTGTTCCTAGTTTAATTTTGTTTTCATTTGGGATTAATCGGAATTGGGTGTGGAAAACACTTGTAAGAATTTATGTTATCTCCTAGTCTATTATTTCTAAGCTAGGTCGAGATTATTTTTGTTCCTGAAAACATAATAAAGCACACCAATTTTTTACCATGAGATAACAATGAAGCATTGGGTCACCAAAAGATGTGATAAAGTTTTAGCAGCTACATGATACATTTTTGGTCTTGAAGTTCGTATTAAGGAATTATATAAAGATCGGAGGCTGCGCATAGATGTGCATATAACATTTTTTACTTTTACATTATGTAAAGTAAAAACTAACCCTGTGCCTAAAGCCCCTATGAAAAGGTGTATGAAAATAGTAGTCAGGCAACTAGAATGGAAATGAACAGAGTCTCATGCTTCTTTGAGAATTGTAATTTGTAAAAGTAACCTTGAGTCCTGATAACTTAGAGATGTTGACCAAGTTTTTGCAACGCACATGAACATAATAAGAAATGCATTTGTATTTTACCAAGATAGTGTGGGGATCATCTTACAAAATTTTTCCCATTAACAAAGTAAAGAAGATCATTAATTCAGTAGCCGTACATGATATAAATTTATGGAAGTGAGCCAGTTAATGAGGGGTGAATCATGTGATGGAAATACATGGATGATAGGACTTGAAAATATTACAATGGTTAAAAAGAGAAAAAACATGGGAATTACGAAAAATTTACCACGAACACAATCTTTGACATTGATGCATGAATCCATGAGTGGTTAATGTGATAATTTGGTATAAATATCTCATATGTACCTATAAATTCAAAACAATGAAAGGTGATCAAACAAAAATGGAAAAATTTTAAATGAGAAGTGTATTTAAAGATCAAGGACTCAAGTGTAGTATTCTTCATTCATATCTCGAACGACAATAAAAACTTTGCTGAGAAGGGTGAGTTAATTAGTTCCTCGATTTTTCTGTGATCTTTGAGGAATAATTTAAAAGGCCTAGTTTTTAATGTAAAGGGGGTTTGATAAAATTATACCAAAACCATGAAGCTTCATATGCATTCCACAAAGATAACTTCCAATCTTAGTTTCCCCTGAACAGAATTATAGGTTCTGACATGGCTAATGCTAAATTAAATGAATTTAGGTAGAAGTTATATTCCTTAGAAACAATTAACACCATGGAACTTATGGATAACAGTTATATTGACCTCACCGCTACTTTCCCTCCCGCTACACCATTTCTTGATCTTGTATGGGTATGTTCTCAGAACTATAATCCTATAACTAGAGAGGTTCGGGATTGGAAGGGGGACCTAGTATTATATTTATAGCACTAGGAATTTGATAGAATGTTGGGTTTTCCTCCTACACAAAAAGAATTTTCTCTTACAAAAGATTCAGCGTAGGTGTATTGGATCTAGTGGGTGAATAAATGGACAAATTTTATGAATATTCACTTATTTTATAATCCCAAGACTTTTGTTCCTAGAATGACTAATAAGTTGAATAGAAATGAATTCATTGAGGAATTTGGAGATGTGATTATATTTTTGAACTGATTGATGGGTATGGAATCTACTACTATTTTCCATGAGTGGATGTTTTATCTGATGGAGATGATACTCACAAACAAAAAACCGCTCCCTCAGGAAAACTTAATACGTATCCAAATTCATGAACATATGATAGAGGTTTCTCAAATTGCGAGAGGATAAAAGGATGGAATGGAAGAGTTATTTATGACTTATTATTTGGTTTACAACATTTCTTTCCATAGAAATTTCCTAGGATTAATGATGGATAGTGATATGAGTAGCACAAAGGTATATGATGTTTTCTATCAGCTAAAATTGGAGAATTATGTGACAAATTACATGAATGTTGTTAATCTCTTCTTTATGCCCAAAATTTATTTATACAACCCTGATTGGGAAATTGAAAGATTTTCCCAGGATGCCAACAAAGTTATTTCTCAGTATGGGTGATTTTATCCAATTCTAGACTTTTTCTTATATCAGAGTTAGTATTTTTGATGGGATTCCCTATCTTATCCCAGGTGTGTGGATGAAAGTTGGCTATGATGGAATTAGTCATGAATTTTTTACCAGTACACAAGATCATCGCCAACAAGCATCTCACATCCCTTATAAAGTTTACCATGATTGTTGGAAATTAGACTTGCCAAAATATCCAAAAGGAAAAAAAAATGGAGGCACAAATGGGTAGATGTATGTTGGATAGATTTGATGCTAGGCCACAATATGATATAAATAATATTATACATAGTATTTCACCAAATCAGATGGAGCATGAGCCTCATTACGAAGATTTATTGATGAATTGTGAAGATAAGAGAAAATCCAAATAAAGAGATTATTCAAAGATGACGCTATCCCAAATGATTGATTTTGGGGATATTCAAGCCCCTAAGGAGTTATAAGATGATAGTAATATATTTAGTGAAGATTACATCAAACATAATATCAGCTCTCAGCCTTTGTTGCCAATTAATTGGGAGGCTAGTGATAAAATAAATAATTAGAAAAGGACCGCAAACATCATTAGACTCTCTTTAAAGTAGTTGTTCTCAAAGGGAGTGGATGTAAGTTACTAGAATACCTCATTGTTAAGAGATAAATGGCTGGTAATGTTTTTTATTATTTCCTTCCCCCATACTGAAAGGTCTATACTACTTGGGATTTTTCAAGGTGACAAAGGATTAAGGTCCCTTTTAAGAAGTTGACATCTGTATCAGTAAGGGATGATGTGAGTACCCAAATTAGAAACACAGTGAATTCACTTATTTAATTAATGAAAATAAATGAAGGGGTACTCCAGGGAAGTATGGTTAGGGCCCCTATTATTCATGTTAGTCCTCTACAGGTTGTTTCAGTATCTATTTCTGGGTCAAAGGGGACAGAAATAGTAATAGAATACAATCCAAGGAATCCTAATGAAGGAATTTTATCTGAAACATGTCGTGAAGTATAAACACCAGAGATAGGTCTTCAAGACTTGGAAGAGAAGTATTAATGAGTACATATTAAAGTAGAAAGTAGACAAAGGTATCAGAATAGATTAATTTAGAGAATTCACATATAGTCAAGTAAGTAGTATTTTCTAGTGTCCTTATCCCTCAAATAGCTATTACCCAGTCTCCACTAACTCTACTTGTTGAGGAATCAAAACATGTTAACCCAAATCCTATTTTTCCAATAAATTAGGTTATTTCACCCACTAAGGAAAAATGCATTATGAATGCTCAGATGCCTAATTTCCTACCTAGTCCACAACATAACACTAAGACACCAATAGTAGGGTAACATCATGAGGAACTAGATGCATCTAAAGTTGGGGTGGGAGTTGTGATCACGTTGGAATATGTTCTAAGTAATGTAGTGATAGGAGAGGGGAAAGATATTGAACATGAAGTGCAAGAAACTAGTAGGATAGTTAAAAATGCAAAGGTATAACCTCACATAGAATTGATTACAATAGGAATAGAACAAGGAGATACTTTGGATGTCACAGTTGTAGCAACACCTTAGGACACTAAAGTGGTTGTAGAAGTTCCTGAAGCCCATATCCTATTGACTAATGTTGTCTCCTAGGAACCTCATGAGTTAGTCTTTTTCCCCAGTGAGAGAATGGATGAGGGCTCACAATAAGCAGAAGGAGAATTTGGTGACGAAAAATCCCCAAGTGGTGAAGAAATAAGAGATCAATATGAATTTATAGATAATGCAGAGGGTTAAAGTGGACTTATGGATTAATGTACTCAAGAGGAACCAATGTGTGTAACCATAGAAGGTATCTCTACACCTCCTTCATCTTCCAATACCCTTAAAGTTATTCCTATAACTCTAGTATTATAATCACTTGATGAACATGGGTATCCCATAGGGGATTAGATAGAGAATGATCTCCCAAAAAAGAAAGAAGTATAGATACAATTGGATGATGATGATTTACAAAGTTTATTCCTCCTAAATCCCACAAGACCACCCAAAAGAGAAAAAATTATTTCCAGGGAAGTTCTAAATAGGAAGGGGGAGAGATTCATAGAAGTTACAACTCCCAAAATTGATTTTCTCCAAGTGGAATCCTCTCCATATGATTTTAAGGTTTCTAGAATCCCATTGGGTAAGCCTTCTAGTAAGGAAATAAAACATTATTTCTCTATGGAAATGGAGGGAGTTTTAAATAATATTGATGAATTCAAAGAAAGCAAGAAGGATTTGAAGGAAAAAAATTAGTAATTTTCCAACTTGGTTAGAAAATTGAATAGGAATCATAGGGAAGGGTAGGCAAAGTCCTCGAAATTACAAATGATCATATAATAAGAGTAAGTGATCTAGGAGAAAGAGGGGAAGCTAACATTCAATGGGAAAATGATTTGGTCACCAAAGGTGAAGAAGTGATCAAGGAATCTTTGAAGCGTTATTCCCATATTTTTGATAAAGCAAAAATAACCAAGGCACTAATAGACAAGTGTGAAGCTAAACAAACAATGTGGACTGATATGTTACCAAAAATAGAATCCATTAAGGACTTAAATGATGACTTGGTTGTTGAAGAGGGAATTGTGTCTCCCGAGTCTATGGGAAATCAACATGAATACTACAAAGCTACAAAGGTAAGGGTAGAGACTCTGATAAAATCCATCAAAATTATTGTTGAGGTGAGAGATAAAACACTTGAGTACATTGGTAGTCTCCATTTTCTGATAGATAAGTTGATTGGGATAGAAAGTGGAGAAAGAATCAAAATGGAGAATATAGAAAATTTGATTAGACTCTTAAGGGATCATGCTCTTGGTAAGCCTAGAGAATCAAGGAATTTCAGTTTACCTACCATGGGCACAAATAGAGTTAAAATTTGATAAACTATAGAAGGAGAATAAAGAAGGGAAGCATTATTTTTGTGGAACTTAATGACACAAGTGTAAAGCAGGAGATAATTTTCCATTACCATTCAGGGCCTGAAGAGGATTTTATCATACAGATGTTCAGAAATTTTGATGCCTATAGGGACATTTTGGTAAATCATCCCATTGATGTAGATCTAGGAAGATAAGATGTAAAGAGGAAGGAAACAAAAATAAAATTTCCCTCATGGTAATATATTCTTATAAGAATATTTCTTCAAACAAAATGCAATTTTCTAGAGGATTTTTTTTTTTGTTGAGGCATAAAGTAATATCATTTTTCCTTCCTTCCATGTGTCACTTTGTTTCTTCCTCTTCACCTAACCCAATCAGAAGAAGGAGGGAATATTTTCAGTTAGAGGATATTTCCCTCATTTTTTATTACACAAATAAACTTTTAAATGATCCCTTAGGACAGTTATTGGGGAAATTCGGGTAGATATTTTGAAAAAAATGTCTAATAATGAGTGTCTTGTCCTCATTTTATGGGTAGGTAATTGTAGATTTTTTTGGTAACGTATAGTCGTAATTCTAATTTTTTTTTGTAGAACATTTTGATAATGTCCAGGTCTGTAAGGAAATGCTAAGGTGGTTGCATTGAATAACCATTAATAGGTTTTGAAGGAATTTCTTTATGTCTCCTTACCAAAACTTATATGAATGGATTTTCTATGTTTTGATCAAACTATGTTTTCCTGTTTCTTATGTTTTAAAAGTATGAATAAGGAAACATAATTTCTATTACAATCTTGTACTAGATTTACTTTGTTAAGTGTGCAAGGATATTTCTTCAATTATTACATTTTTCTGGTCACTGTGAGAATACTATAGAGTAATGTATACTCAACAATATTTTAGTCCAGTTGTAAAATCCTAAAGGAAACATTATTCTTGAAAGGTTATTGTTATCCTTTAATGGTTTTTTGGGTATAGAAAGAAAATATAACCAGTTCTCAATATAATTTATAACTCAAGGATTTGTAGTTTTGATTTAGAAGATTTTTGATAACATTTGTATGAATTGAGTATCAATGAATGCAAATGTTGTTTCATAGATTATGTTAAGTTGATTGTTCTTTCAAGCATTTTTGTTGAGGATGGATTCATTCCATGGAATAATTAACATGACATAATCACAAGAGTAGTTACCCTCTACCCTAAGTTTTCACAAAGATATCCTATTTTATCATTAATTAAGCATATCAAATTTGTTATCATACATATGCTTAGTTTTTGTAAATTTGCGGAAAAATATTTTTCATTACCATCATGCTTTATTTAAACCCCACCAAGTTTGTGATCCATTACCATCTAAAACATAATTAATTGATATTGTTATTCAAAAAATTTATCTTAAATGATTCATTATTGTCTATTTTGATCTGTATTTGATGTGTCAAGTGCGTACAATAATCAAGTGAAAAATCCCATGAGTGAGTATTGTACCTATGGGTGTACTTACCTCAAATAAAGTTACACCAGTTATAAAGTAGAGTGAGCTAGGATAGTTGTGTCTTTATTCAAATCTTCCAAATAGGTCCTCTCACCTTGGCCTAGGTAGAGCCAAAAGAAGAAGGGTTAAGTCATCCCCTTAGTTAAGGTGTTTCCTGATCACCTCTCAAAATTAATTCAGAATATTATGTGTCGAAAAAAACCCTGGCCATCAATGACAAATAAATTTCCATTGTTCATCACTCCCTCAAGGCTAAGTTGTTCTTATTAGCAGCTCAACTCCTTAGGGTACAATTTTGGAAACCAAAACTTGAGTGGCACTATTTCCAGGGAAATTTAAATTTATCTCATTGTTATCTTTGAGTCCTTATAGCTTGAGTCTTCTTGAAAATATTAATTTTGTACTTTAAATTTGTATATATTTATAAAATTTAACATTAAAGTAGAAAATACCTAAAATAATGGCTAGAAAATATTGGTTCCATCTAATTATATTTACTAATTTACTCTTTATTTTATAAATTTGGAAAGATTGTGGTCTTCTTTCAAATATGATCCCATAAAGAAATTACTTATTGAGTTAAGAGTCTTTTTAGAAATGGAAGAAAATATGGAAGCCTGTAATTGGGCATAGTTAAAAGAGTAGTTGTAGTCAAGTTGAATAAGGTTGATATTCCACTAATTGAGGATTATTATAGTACGTCTAACAATTCTAAAGCATTGAGTCTGAATTATCATCTACATTCTTTATACAAACAAGTTCCAGATTCTGAGGCTCTCCGAGGTAATCCTAATCCTATCCATTTATTTACCAATGAAAATAGGGGATTTGGTTTAGAATTTTCTACTCCTAGAGGTTTTCATCAAATTTGTTCAAGATCCTTTAAACTAGAAAATCCCTATACAACATTGGCTACATCCCCACCACCTGAAGTTCCTGTCCAAAAGAACATGGATGCTCCTCCTCCTAGAAAACCCTTCAGGGTTAATACGTATGCACCCATTGATTTTCATGATATGGAAGGTTACCCTAATGAGGTCCCCAATGAGATAAGGATGAGATTTCCTAAGTTCCAAGGGAATAATGCTATCAGTGGTGATCATCATTTAAAATTGTTTTAGAATATAATGGATGATTATGAGGTGGAATTTGAGGATGTGTATGTAAATTTATTTGTGCAAACTTTAGAGGAAGATGCACGTGATTGGTTTTAGGCACTCCCCGATGGATAAATTGATTCATGGAAAGAGATGAGAAATGCGTTCAAATTTCCCTATGGTGATATAACTGATCCAAGGTTTATGTTGTCAGATTTTGAGAACATTAAAAAAAATCCCAATGAATATGTCCAGGACTTCAATACCAGATTCAATAAAACCCTGATGATATTTCCCACTAATATAAGGCCCAGTGATGAGTCTTGTCTTATTAAGTATTTAGAAAAATTTGATAAGAAGGAAACATACTACTTAAGAGACAAAAATACCTTAAATATGAGACAATCTTATACCATGGCTATCCAATTCCAAAATAATATTAAAATTTCTGGGAAGCCACAAAAGAGGGAGGGTGTGAAGTTTATTAACCCGAAAAAACCTCAAACTAGCAAAAAAAGTTGACCTCGAAGAAGTTGTAAAAACTTTAACAGGTGTTGTTAAAGAAATTTCTTACAAGTTAGCTAGGGATGAGAAAGGATTGTCCCCTAATCCCCAGAATCAAAATTAGAAAAATATGCACAATAGATTGTGGTAATCAAGCTAAAGGTTAATTTAGGGGAGAAGGTAGAGGAAAAGGACATATGGGCCACTAAAATAAACAACCAATTTTCAGAGATAACAAAGTAGTTCCTCACCCTTTGGTGGGAAGAGTAGATTTTATTGAGGAAGAACATGTTATTGACTGGTGTGAAAAATGCTTGTTGCCTTATGTACCCTATGATCTAATGGAAGATGATGAAAGTTAATATATCAATTTTATTTACATATGCATGCTGGAGTGTCAACCATAATGTCAAGGGGATGCGTCTTCTACTCATCTCCTTTATTCCTGGAAAATGAATGATTTCTGGACTTGTGTTAACAAGATTAGGTCCCTCCCTATTGAAATTAATGTTGAGGCTGATATGGCCCAATATTTTGAGTTACCTAATCATGATTTTGAGTATTTGAGAGCCTTGATGATCAAAAATATGATGGTGATGTCCCTTCCAGTGAGGATAAAAAATTATTGATCAATGTTGTATTTACTCAGGAAAAAGAATATAATCTCATAAATAGGAAAATCAAAGGCCCTGCTCTTACAACCAAAGAAATAATGCCTATTATTTCTAATATCCCCAAGGGTGCTCCTTAGAATAATGTGTTAAATAGGACTCCCGTCATTCATCCTGAGCCAAGTAGTTCCTCCCAAAACCCCACTAAGAAAAACCTATTTCCCTACAACAACACAGTCACATTACTTTCCAATGTTCCTCTTCCCAAATATAATGTGTGTGATATGTCCCAGATTTTAAGCTAGATAAATATTACGGTTCCCATTGTAGAATTTTTGAGAATCCCTAAGCACAAAAAGTGGGCCTTCGAATACTTAGGTTTTACTGAAAATGAAGTTGTTACAAATGAGGATCATGTTAACAAGGAATCATCCCCCACAGTCGTTGAAGTTAAGGTACAAGAAATTTGAGAAGAGATGGAAAATCCTCCTAAGGTATATTTAGGGACTTCTTTGGTGGAAACACAATTAGATTTCAACCCTTTTTTCACATCCATTATTAAAAGTGGATGGCTCTTACACAATTTTATGTTTGATTTTGGAGCTTCTTGTAATATCATGCCTCTTATAGTTATAAATGAGTTAGACCTTAAAATAACTGTTGTTTTTGGGTGATGTTACGTTATGGAATCCAAGGAAGTACCTATGGTGTGTTATGTGAAGATATTGATTGTACAATTGGTAGGACATCTAGGAAAGTACTTAACTATGAATGTTTTCATTGTTGATTGCCCCACCAAATGGGGAATGTTGTTGTCAAGAAAGTGGGCAGCTAGTGTGGGTGGCAGTGTCCAAATGGATATGTCATATACTTCCATACCATTGGAAGGGAAATTAGTCAAATTATATAGAGAGGATAAAATGTTGCACCTCATTGAAGATCCTAACAATGCCTCTTATGAAGTACTTTTTTCTGATGTAGATATGGAGAACTTTATAGGAAATGCTGATTTTGAAGATCAATATATGGATGAAAATGATAAGTTTGAAGATCCAACAATTGCATGGACCATGACGTTCGATTGAGCATGCTCAAGTAATAGTAATTGTGCAGGAGTGGTATTGAGTTCTCCTAGCAATGATTATTTCAATTTTTCTTTTAAATTGAATTTTGAATCCACTAATAATGTGGCTAAATATGAAGCACTCCTGTTAGGATTAAGAATTCCTTGGAGACATGGGATAAAGTAACTTCTTATTAAAGGGGATTTTGAGTTGGTGATTAAGTAAGTAAGAAAATTGTATGTGTTAAAAAATCAATGATTAAAGTCATACCGAAATGTAGTATGGGATCTCCTTGAATTGTTTCACTCATTTAACATCAAATACCATGAGTGAATCCAAAATGTAGTGGCTGATAAATCGGAAGTTTTG
Source organism: Taxus chinensis (assembly GCA_019776745.2). NCBI lineage: Eukaryota > Viridiplantae > Streptophyta > Pinopsida > Cupressales > Taxaceae > Taxus > Taxus chinensis. Next base: position 451,684,727 of record CM034151.1, on the reverse strand, counting down.
GGTTCCTAGTATGACAATCAATATTCATCCCCTTACTATAAGTTTGATGTGGAAGTATTGGTTTGACCTTTTATACCTGATAATATTCAACATTGGCAAGTATTTGATGATGATTCACATATCAAAATATTTTTGAGTTCTCAAGGTGAGTTCACTAACCAAATCATTGATTTGGAACCTATGGTAGAGGTATGTGAAGGGGAATAAACCCTTTTTGGAAAAGAAGTAATTCAATTAAATACTAACACAATCCCAAGGGGGTTGGATAGTTTAGAGTCTACATTTGATAGTACTGAAAGAGTAGTTTGTAAATCTACTACTTTTCCAAGAGATGTTGTAGAATACAATCTGGGTTCATGCCAAGATCCTAGAAATGTATGGTTAGGTAGCAATTTGAATAAATAAGAAAGATAGGATTACACTAAGTTGTTGAGAAAGTATAAAGATTGCATGGCTTTGGTATTATTCTAAGTTGAAGGCTTACAGGGAGGATTTGTTTCAACATGAGATACCCTTGGAACCCCATACTAAGCCTTTCAGACAAAAATAGAGACCTATTAATCCCATTCTTGCAACCAAGATGTAGGAAGAGTTGAAAAAGTTATGTGATGGTGGCATTATAAATCCTACCCTATATTCTTCATGGGTATCCAATTGGTACTAGTAAGGAAGAATAATAGATACATAAGGCTATGTGTTGATTTTAGAAATTTGAATGGGACTTCACTTAAAGATAATTATTTGTTGCCAAATATGGACAATTTTCTACAAAAGGTAACTGGATTGGAACTATTGTCTACCTTGGATGGCTTTCCAGGATAAAATTAGGTTATGGTGAAAGAATCAAAATAATATAAAAACTACATTCACTACTCCATGGGGTACTTATGTGTATGTCATAATGCCATTTGGATTGATGAATGTTGGGGCTACATTCCGAAGAGCAGTGGTTGTGGCCTTTGCAGGATTTATAAATAAATTCATTGTTGTATACCAAGATGATATCATAGTTTTTTTTTCCAAAAACAAAGGTGATCACTTACAACATTTGGAGAAAATATTAATTTGGTGTAGGGAATATGGCATCTCATTGAATCCCAAGAAGTTCCATTTTGATGTGCAATAGGACAAACTACTTTGACACATAGTATCTCATCAAGGTGTCATGATTGATCCAGAAAGGGTGGAAGCTATTGAAAAAGCCATTATCCCCTTGTCAAAGAAAGGTATTCAATATTTCTTCAGAAAGATTAATTTTGTAAGAAGGTTCATATCCAATTTTGCTAAAATCACTTTACCAATCACCAACATGTTGAAGAAATATCAGGTGATCAAGTGGGGTGATGAAGCAACCCAAGATTTCAAAGGGTAAAGGATGCACTCAAGACTACTCCTTGTGTTGGCCAATCCTGATTATAGAAGGGATTTTCAAATGTTTTCATTTGCTTCTGAATTCACTATTTCTTTCACCTTATTACAAAAGAATGAAGAAGGTCATGAGAATCCTATTGCATTTTTTAGAAAATCCTTGCAAGGATCTGAGCTGAAATATTATATCATGGAAAAGAAAGCTTTCAATCTAGTCAAAGCAACCAAAATCTTTTAGCCTTATATTCTTAGTTCAAATACTATAGCGTATGTACCTCACACAATTGTAAAAGACATCTTGTCTCAAATGGAAGTATCCAAAAAAAGATGCATATGGGTTAACAAGCTTCAAGAGTATGACATGGACATATAGACTACCAAACCGGTGTGGGGTCTAGGCCTTGTAAGATTTATGGATGAGACAAATTTACTGATTATTGAAATTCATATTGTTGAAGAAGATGAGAAATATCCCCATAGAGAGGTGAGCCTTTCATCCTGGTACAAAAACATCATGTATTATCTAAGGAATTTGAATTGCCCAGAGGGGCTAGATAAGAACCAAAGAATGACACTCGAGATAGTGTCTCAAAAATGCATATTTATAGATTATGGGTTAGCCTGGAAAAGTCTAGTTTGAGTCCTATCAAGATGCATTACTAAGGAGGAAGCCCCCAAGATGGTCTATGACTTTCATGTGGGATTATGTGGGGGAAATTTTGCTGGAAAGGTCACGACACACAAAATTCTCAGAGTTGGTTACTAGTGGCCATCCTTGTTCAAGGATGTGGCATTAATGATCAAAAAATGTGAAAGTTGTCAGCACTTTTTAAGAATATTAAAAGAATCTATGGATCTCCCCCTATAGCCTATTTCTATAGAGGCTCCTTTTAAACAATGGGGATAGATTTTATTGGTGAAATGTCTTAACCTTCAAGTGTTGGGCATAAATGGATTTTAGTTGCTACTGACTATTTTACTAAATGGGTTGAGGAAATTCCTACTAGAAAAGTGACTCATTAGGTGGTTATGGATTTTATTGTTAATCATATAATATGTAGGTTTGGGGTCCCTACTAAGTCAGTTACAAATAATGTTATGAGTTTTAGGGAAAATCCTTTGATGAAAATGTGTCATGAGTTTGGTATAACTCTTACCTATGCTTATAACTATAATCCCCATGGAAATGGCCAAGTATAATCCAACAATAAAATTTTTCTCAAAATAATCCAAAGAACGCTGGAGATAAACAAAAGAAAATGGGGAGAATAACTCAAATTTGTATTGTGGGCTGACAAGGTTACAACTAAGAGATCCACGGGTAAAATCCCATTCGAACTAGTCTATGGTATTCAAATTATCTTACCCCTTCATTTTTAATTGTTGGATTATCAGTTTATGTAGAAAATGGAGGATGGAGAAGGTGTTAACCCTTATGATGCCAGGATAAACCAAATTATTGAATTGGATGAAGTTAGGAGAGAGTCTTATCAAAGACATGTTAAGATTAGATGAAAACTAAAGAAAATATTTGATAAGAAGGCTAATCCTTGAGAATTCAACATAGGAGACCTCATTTTTTTGTGGAACAACTGACATGAGGATAAAGGTAAGCATGGGAAGTTTGATTCTCTCTAGACAGGCCCTTACTCAATAGAGGTTAGAATTAGTGAGAAAACATTTTTCTTGCTGGACTTGGATGGTGAAATGTTATAATTTCTTGTCAATGACAGGTATCTAAAGCATTTTATTGATTGAAAGGTATGTCCTTGTATCATTGTAAAGTGTACAGTTTCCCTTGTTTGTTTCTCTTTTTCTTTCTTTTTGTTTTGGTTCACCTAGTTTTTTTGTTAGGGTTGTGTCGGTCATTGTTATTTTATTCTTGCTATATGTGTTTATACTTTATTTTTGTTGTGTATGACTATGTAGCCCAATGAATATGCATATGGCATTTCCCTCTCTTAAATTTTTTTGTGGTTATTTGGACACCTGCTAGGGGAGTCCATCCTTGATTCAAAACCATTGTTGGTGCCCATATTTTGTCTTGATAAATCTAGGAACATTTTTAAAATGTATTTCGTCGATATTTGTACATTCCTATTTTGAGATATGTTTCATTTTGGATTCATTGAAATTAGGTGTGGGAATCCCTTGTAAGAATTTATGTTATCTCCTAGTCATATATTTTTAAGCCGGATTGGTAGTATTGTTGTTCCTAAAAATAAAATAAAACATGACAATTGTTTTCCTCAAGATATTAATGAAGCATTAGGTCACTGACGGATGTGATTAATTTTATGAAGCTGCAGGATGATTTTTTAGTCCCGAAGTTCTTGATCATGAATTCTATAAAGATCAGAGGTCATGTATAAACATGCACATAACATTTCATACTTTTATATTATGTGAATTAAAAACTAACCTCGGGCCTAAAGCCCCTATGAAAATGTGTATGAAAGCAGTAGTCAGGGAACTAGACATAAAAGGAACACAGTCTCATGCTTCTTTGAGAATTACAATTTGTAAAAGTAACCTCGAGGCCCAATGACTTAGAGATGTTGAAAAAGTATGTGGAACACACATGAATGAAAGAAGAAATGCATTTTTTTATTTTACCAAGGCAGTGTGGGGGTCAAATTGCAATATTTTTCTAAAGCTCTTTAAAAAAGTAAGGAAGATTGTTAATGCACTAGATGTACATCATATGAATTTTTGGAATTTGAAACATTAATGGGGGTGAATCATGTGATGGAAATACGTGGATGATAGGGCTTGAAAATATTTCAACGGTTAAAAAGAGAAAAAATCTTGGAATTAAAAAAAATTCTCATGAATGAAATATTTGGAAATGATGCATGAATCCATGAGTGGTTAATGAGATAACTTGGTGTAAATATCCATTATGTACCTAAAAATTTGAAACAGTTAAAGGTAATTGAGTGAAACTGGAAAAAGGTTGAAGTGAGAAGTGTATTCAAAGATCAAGGACTGAAGTGTGGTATTCTTCATTCATATCTTGAACAATAATCAGAACTTTGCTGAGAAATGTGAGTTACTTAGTTCCACTATTTTTTTGTGATTTTTGAGGAACAATTTAAAAGGTTTGGTTTTTATTTCAAAGGGGGTTTGTTAAAATTGTGTCAAAATCATGAAGATTCATATGTATTCCATAAAGATAACTTCTAATATTATTTCCCCCTTGATATAATTACAAATTTTTACTTGCCTAATGCTGACTTAAATGAATTTAGGTCGAGGTTATATTCCTCATAAATAAGTAACGTAATGGCCCTTCTGTTGAACAATTATATTGAACTACCCATTGCTTTCCCTCCCGTTACACCATGCCCAAATCTTATATGGGTGTGTGCTTAGCACTATTATCCTATAATTAGAGAAGTTTAGGATGGGAAGGGAAACTTAGTCCTATCTTTCCAGGAGCAGACATTTGATAAAATGTTGGGATTTCCTCCTACACATGAAGAAGGTGATATTACCAAAGATTTAGCATAGGTGTATTGGAACTCGTGCATGAAGAAATGGAAATTTTTTATGAATATTCTCTTGATGACTAATCCCAAGAATTTTGTTCCCATAATGACTAAGAAGATGAACAAAACCGAATTCATTAAGGAAATTTGAGATGTGATTATATTGTTAAACTGATTGATGGTTATGGGATCTACTACTACCTAACATGAGTGGATGTTTCATTTCATTGAGGTTATACTCATGAAAAAAAACCTCTCCCTTGGGATGAGATAATAAGTATCCGAATTCATGAACATATGATAGGGGTTTCTAAAATTTTGAGAGGAGAAAATGATGGCATGGTAGATTTCTTTATGAATTATTATTTTTCTTACAAAATTTATTTCCATAAAAATTTCCAAGCCTTGATGATGGATGGTGATCTTAGTAGCACCAAGGTATATTATGTTTTCTATCAGCTAAAATTAAAGAATTATGTGACAAATTACATGAAGATTTTTAATCTATTCTTTGCACCCATAATTTATTTATACCACCCTAATTGGGAAACTGAAATATTTTCTTAGGATGCCAAGAGAGTTATTTTATCCAATTCTAGACTTTTTCTTATATCAAAGTTAATGGTTTTGATGGGAGTCCCTATATGTTCCCTAGGTGTGTGGATGACAAGTGGGATTTTATGGAATTAATCAGGAAATTGTTACCAATACACCAGATCATCTCTAATAAGCATATCACATCCCCTATCAAGTTTCCCATGATTATTGGAAATTACACTTGCCTAAATATCCAAAAGGAAAAAACGTTGGAGGTAGAAATAAGTAGATTTATGTTGGATATATTTTAAGGCTAGGAAAAAATATGATATAAAATAGATACATAGTAGTGCACCCACTCTGGATGAATTATGAAGATGAGAGAGAAGTATGAAAAGGAGATTATTCAAGAATGAAGATGTCATAGATAATTGATTGAGGGTTTATTCAAGCCCTTGAGGAGTTAGAAGATGATATTAATATAATTATTGAATATTACATCAAAGATAATATTGCCTCTCAACCTTTGTTGCCAATTAATTGGGAGGCTAGTGAAAAAATAAATAATCAAGAAAGGACTGCAAATATCATCATACTTTATTTAAATTGGTTATTCTCAAAGGGAATGGATGTAAGTTACCAGAATACCTTAGTGTTAAAAGAGTACATGGTTAGTAATATTCTTGATGATGTCCTTTCCCCATACCAAAAGGTCTATGCTACTCGGGATGTTTAAGGGAGGAAAAGGATCAAGGTCCCTTTTAAGAAATTGATATCCATGTCAGTAAAGGATGATGTGATTTCCCATATTAGCAAGACCAAGACTTCCCTTAATTAATTAACAAAAATAACCAAAGAGGTACTCAAGGGAAGTATGAATATGACCCCTATTGTTCATGATACTCCATTACAGGTTGTTCAAACATAGGTTTCTAGCTTGAAGGGGAAGGAAAAAGTAATAGAATAAATTTTAAGGAATCCTAAGGAAGGAAATTTATCTAAAACACCTCGTGAAGTACAAACACAAAAGTTGGGTCTACAAGACTTGGAATAGGAGGAGAAATGATTCCATCTTCGAAGGAGAAATAACACTGAAGTATCTTAATGGATTAATTTAGAGGAGGTAAATAAATTCAAACAAGAAGTAGTTTCTGATGTCCTTGTCCCTCCACCCCCTATTACCCAGTCTTGAGTGACTCTACTTTTTAAGGAATTGATACCTATTAACCAAAATCTTGTTACTCCAAAAACTTAGGTTGTTTCACCCACTAAGGAACAACCCATTATGCATGCTCGTATGCCTAATGTCCCACCTAGTCTTTAGTATATCATTGAGATGGCAATATTAGGGAAACATCCATAAGAACTTGAGTCATCTGAATTTGGGGTAGGAGTTGAGCTCACCCTGGAGTAGGTTCTAAGTAATGCAGTAACAGGAGAGGAGTTAGACACTGAATATGAAGTGTAAGATACTAGAAGTAACATTAAGAATATAGAGGTATAACCTTACAAAAAAGGGATTATTTTAGGAATAGCACAGGGAGAGACTTCAGGTGTCACAGTTGTAGAAAAACCTCAAGGCACTAAAGTTGTAGAATTTCCTGAAGCCCATATCCCAACGGCCAATATTTCTGCCAGGAACCTTGTGAGCCACTGCTTGTAGCCAGTGGGAAAAGTGATGAGGAATTGGTAGAGGAAAAAGGATAAGTTGATGACCACCAGTCCCTAGGATTTTAAGAACTAAGAGATCAAAATGAGTTTATTGATAAAGCAGAGGGTCAAAGTGGACTTGTGAAGAAATGTTCTCAATAAAAACCTATGTGTGTAACCCTGGAAGGTATCTCTGCACATCCTTCATCCTCTAAGGCCCTTACAGTTACTCCTATAACTCCATTATTACAATCACTCGATGAACATGGGTCTCCCATATGAGATTAAATAGAGTATTCTCTCCCAAGGAAGAAAAATGTAGAGATACAATTGGATGACGATGATTTATAAATTTTATCATTCCTAAATCATACAAGGACATTAAAAAGAGTAAAATTTATTTCCATGGTAGTTCTGAATAGGAAGGGGAGATATTCATAAAATTTGTAACTCCCAGAACTGATGTGCTCCAAGGGGAAGTGTCTCCATCTTATTTTTAGGTTTCGAGGATCCCATTGGGTAAGAATTCTAGTAAGGAAATCAAACATGATTTCTCTGTGGAATTGGAGGGAGTTTTCAAGAAGATTGATGAATTGAAATAAACCAAGAAGTATTCAAAGGCCAAGAATGAATCATTATCTAGCTAGGTTAGAAAATTGATAAGGACCCACAAGGCAAGATACGGCAAAGTCCTTGAAATTATGAATGATGATATAATAAGAGTAAGTGATCTGGAAGAAAGATGGGAATATATCATTCAGTGGGAAAAGGATTTGGTTTCTAAATTTGAAGGAATGATCAGGGAATCTGTGAATCATTATTCCCATATTTTTGATAAAGCAAAAATAACCAAGGCATTAATAGACAAATGTGAAGTTGAACAAACAATGTGGACTGATATGTTACTAAAAATAGAATCCATTAAGGACTTAAATGATGACTTGGTTGTTAAAGATGGAATTGTGTCTCCTGATTATGTGGGAAATCATCATGAATACTACAAAGCTACAAAGGTAAGTTTAGAGACTCTGATAAAGTCCAACAAAATTCTTGTTGAGGTAAGAGATAAATCACTTCATTACATTGGTAGTATCCATTTTCTGATAGACAAGTTGATTGGTATGGAAAGTGGAGAAAGAATCAGAATGGAGAATACATAAAATTTGATTAGAATCTTTAGGGATCATGCTCTTGGAAACCCTAGAGAATCAAGGACTTTTAGTTTATCTACCATGGATTGTGGGGCACAGATAGAGTTTATAATTTATAAACTATCAAAGAGAACAAATAAGGGAAGTATTATTTCTGTGGAGATTAATGACACAAGTGCAAAGCAAGAAATAATTCTTTATTACCATTCATGGATTGATGAGAATATTATCATATAGATGTTTAGAAAAAAAAATTCCTACAGGGATGGGGTGAGGGACAATTTGGTAAATAAGCCCATTGATGTAGACCCAGAAAGCTAAGGATTAAAGAAGAAGGAAATTAAAAAAAATCCTTATGGTAATATATTTTGGTATGAAGATTTCTTCAAACAGAATGCAGTTTGCTAGAGGATAAATTTTTTTGTTGAGGAATAGAGGGAAAAACTTTTTCCTTCCTTCCATATGTCACTATGTTGATTCCTCTTTTCCCATCCCAATCAAAAGGAGGGAATCTTTTTAGTTATAAGATATTTCCCTCATTTTTGATTGCATGAAAAAAAGTTTCAAGGATCACTTAAGATGGTTTTGGGGGGGAAATTGGGTAGATATTTTGGTAAAAGTTTTATAAGAATGAGGGTCTTGTCATCATTCTAGTGGCGAGTAATTGTAGAATTTTTTGGTAAGGTCTAGTCGTAATTCCAATTTCTAGTTTTTGGTAGAACATTTTGATAGTGTCCAGCTATATAAGGAAATGCTAAGGTGGTTGTGTTTTATAACCATTAGCAGGTTTTGAAGGTTTTTTTTATGTCTCCTTATGAAAAATTATATGAATGGATTTTTTATGTTTTGATCTAACTATGTTTTTCTATTTCTTATGTTTTAAAAGTATGAATGAGGAAATATAATTTCTCTTACAATCTTGTAAAGGATTTACTTTGTTAAGTATGGAAGTATCTTACTTCAATTGTTTGATTTTTCTAGTCACTGTGATAATATTGTAGAGTAGTGTATAATCAACAATATTTTAGTCCAATTGTAAAATCCTAAAGGAAACATTATTCTTGAAAGCTTATTTTTATCTCTTAATGGTGTTTTGAGTATATGAAGAAAATGTAACTAGTGCTCAATATAATTTCTAACAAAAGGATTTTTAGTTAGGATTTAAAATATTGTGTACAAAATTTATATGAATTGAGTATCAATGAATGATTTTTTTTATAGATTATGTTAAGTTGATTGTTATTTAAATCATTGTTGTTGAGGATGGATTCATTCCATAGAAGCATTAACATGTCACAATCACAAGAGAAGTTATCCTCCACCCTCAATCTTCATTAAGATATCCCCTTTTCAAATTTAATAAGCATATCAAATTTGTATATCATACATATGTTTAGTTTTTGCAAAGTTGCACATAAATCCTATTCATTACCATCACGCTTTGTTAAAAGCACACCAATTTTGTGATCCATTACCATCTAAAACAATCTTGGTTGATACTGTTATGCAAAACCAATATTTGACATTATTCATTATCCATCTATTTTGATTTGTATTTTATGTGTCAAGTACATATAATAATTAATTGACAAATCCCATGAGTGAGTATTGTACCTATGGTTACACTTACCTCAAATTGTGCTACATTGATTATAAAGGAGACTGAGCTAGGATAGTTATTGCTTTATTTATATCTTTCTAATAGGTCCTCTCACCTTAGCACAGGAAGATCCTAGAATAGAAAGGTTAATTCATCCCCTTAGTTAAGGTGTTTCCTAACCACCTCTCAAAATTTATTTAGAAGATTGATTGTTGAACAAACCCACAACTATCAATGAAAAATAAATTTTCATTTCTCATCACTCCCTCAAGGATAACCTATTCTGATTAGCAGCTCAATTCCTCGGGATGTGATTTTGAGAATCAACACCTGAGTGGAATCATTTTTGGGAACATTTAAATTTATTTCATTGTTATCCTTGAGTCCTTATAGCTCGATTCTTCTTGAAAAGTGTACTTGTGTGATTTAAATTTCCATCTATTTAGATAATTTAATATTCTAGTGGTGACTCTTGAAAATAAAGGATGGAAAATATTGGTTCCATATAATTATATTTATTAATTTACTATTCATTTTGTAAATATGAAAGGATTGCGGTATTCTTTAAAATTTGATCCCACAAAGAAATTACTTCCCGAGTTAGAATCTGTTTGAAAAAGGAAGTAGATATAGAATCTTGTAATTGGTTAAAGTTTGAAGAAGAGTTGCATTCAATTTGATAAGGTTGATATTCCACTGGTTGAGTATTATTCAAGTATGTCTGACAACTCTGAAGCATTGATTATAGATTATCATCTACATTCATTATATAAACAAGTTTGTGGTTTTGAGATTCTCCAAGGTAATCATAATCCTATCCATTTATTTACCAATGAAAACAGGGGATTTGGTTTAGAATTTTTTGCTCCCGAAGGTCTTCATCAGATTATTCAAGATCCTTTAAACAAAAAATCCATGTCTAGCATTGGATACATCCCCTCACCTAAAGTTCCTATGAAAAAAACATGGCTCCTCCACCTAGGGAACCCTTCAGAGTTAATACATATGCACCCATTTATTTTCAACATATGTAAGGTTACCCTAATGAGGCCCCCAATTAGATGAGGATGAGATTGCCTAAGTCCTAAGGGAAAAATGCTATCAATGGTATTCATCATTTAAAATTGTTTTAGAATATAATGGATGATTATGAGGTGGAATTTGAGGATGTTTATATAAATTTATTTATGCACACTTTAGAGGAAGATACAAATGATTGGTTTCTTGAACTCCCCGATGGATCAATCGATTGATGGAAAGAGATGAGAAAAGTGTTCAAATTTCCATATCCCCTAATCCCCTAATCCCCTAATCCCCAGAATTAGCATTAGAACATTGGGTATAATAGATTTGGTAATAAAGATAAAGGTGAATTTAGGGGAAAAGATAAAGGAAAAGGACATATGGGATATAATGATAAATGACCAGTTTTCAGAGATAAAAAAACAGTTCCCAAACCTTTTGTGGGAATAGTAGTTGTTGTTGAGGAGGAACATATTATTAACTGGTGTGAAAAATGTTTGTTTCATTATGTACCCTATGATCCACCGGAAGATTATGAAAGTGAAGATATCGATTTTATTGGCATATGAGCAGGATGCATCTTCTATTGATCTCCTCTATGCCTGAAAATAGTTGATTTCTAGACTTGTGTTAACAAGATTGGGTCTCTCATTGTCGAAATTAATGTTGAGGCTAATATGGCTTGATATTTTGAACTACCTAATCGTGATTTATAGTATTTTACAGCCCTTATGATAAAAAAATATTATGGCTATGTCCCTTCCAACGAGTATCAAAAACCATTGATCAATGATGTAGTTGCTCAGGAAAAGGAATACAATCTTATAAATAGGAAAATCAAGGGCCCTATTCCTAGAAAAAAAGTAAGGATTCCTATTCTTTCTAATATCCTGAAGGGTTCTCCTCAAAATAATGTGTTAAATAGGAATCCTATTATTCATTCTGAGCCAAGTAGTTCCTCCCAAAACCCCACCAAGAAAAACTTATTCCTCTCCAAAAAAATAGTCATAATGCCTTTCAATGTTCCTATTCCCAAATATAACGTGTGTGATATGTCCCAAATTTTAAGAGAGATAAATATTATGATTCCCATTGTAGAGTTGTTGAGGATCCTCAAGCATAAAAAGTGGGCCTTTAAATACTTGGGTTTTATTAAAAATGAATTTTTTACAAATAAGGATCATATTAACAAGGAACCATCCCCCACATTTGTTGAGGCCGAGGTTCCAGAAATTGGGGAAGAGATGAAAATTCCACCTAAGGTATATATGGGGACTTCTTTAGTAGAAACAAAATTGGATTTTAAACCTTTATTCACATCCCTTATTGTAAATGGATGACTCTTACACAATTATATGTTTGATTTTGGATCTTCCTATAGTATCATGCCTCTTATAGTTATGAATGATGTAGACCTTAAAATAACTACTTCTTTTGTGAGATGTTATGCCATGGACTCTAGGGAAGTACTTGTGGTGGGTTATGTGAAGGGAATGATTATGCAGTTTAAATCACATCCAAGAAGTACTAAACTATGTATGTTGTCATTGTTGATTGCCCCACCAAATAGGGAATGTTGTTTTCAAGAAAGTGGGAAGCCAGTGTGGGTGGCAGTTTCCAAATGGATATTTCATATGCCTCCTTAAAATTGGAAGGGAAATTATTTAAATTGTATAGAGAGGATAAATGATGCACCTCATTGAATATCATAACAATGCATCTTATGAAGTAATTTTTGCAAACATAGATATGGAAAAATTTATTTGAAATGCTGATTTTGAAGACCAATACATGGATGAAAATGCTTAGTTTGAAGATTCTACAATTCCATGGACCATGATGTTTGATGGATCATGCTTAAGTAATGGTAATGGTGAAAGAGTGGTATTGAGTTCTCTTAGCAATAATTCATTTAATTTTTATTTTAAATTGAATATTGAATGCACTAATAATGTGGCTGAGTATGAGGCACTCCTGTTAAGATCAATAATTGCTTGGAGACATGGACTAAAAGACCTTATCATTAAATGGGATTCTAAGTTGGTGATTAAGCAAGTAAGAAAATTTTATGTGGAAAAAATCCACAATTAAAGCAATAAAAAAATGCATTATGGGATCTCCTTGAATGTTTTGACTCATTTAATATAGAATACCATGAGTGAAGCTAGAATTTAGCAGCTGATAGGATAGAATTTTTGGGTTCCCAGTATGATAATCATGATTCATCTCCCTACTATAAGTTTGAGGTTGAAGTGTTGGTTCAACCTTTGGTACCTGATAATTTTCTACACTAGAAATTTTTTGATGATGATTCACATATCAAAATATTTTTGATTTCTCAAGGTGAGTTCACTGAAAAAATAATTGATTTGGAACCTATGCTAGTCATATGTGAAGGGAAAGAAACCCTTTCTGGAAAGGAAGTAATTCAATTAAAAAATAACACAATTCCAAGGGGGTGGTTATTTTGGAATCTTCTTTTGATAGTACTGACACAACATTTTGTAAATCTTATACTTGGCCAAAATATATTATAGATTGCAATTTGGGTTCATTCCAAGATCCTAGAAACATATGGTTAGACAAAAATACAAATAAATAAGAAAGAGAAGTTGTTGAGAAAGTATAAAGATATTATGGCCTTGTCCTATTCTAAGTTGAAGGCTTATAGGGACAATTTGTTTTAGCATGAGATACCCTTGGAACCCCATATTAAGTCTTTCAGACAAAAAAAGAGACCTATTAATCCCATTCTTGAAACCAAGATGTAGGAAGAGTTGAAAAAGTTGTGCGATGATGAAATTATAAAGCCTATCTGATATTCTTCATGGGTAGCTAATATGCTATAGTTAAGGAAGAAGAATGGAGACATAAGGCTCTGTGTTGAATTTAGAAATCTGAATAGGAATTCACTTAAAGATAATTATCCATTGCCAAATATGGAAAATTTAATACAAAAGGTAACTAGATCGAAAATGTTGTCTACCTTGGATGGTTTTTTGGGATATAATAAGGTTGTGGTCAAAGAATCAAAAAAATATAAAACTACATTCTCTACTAAATGGGGTACTTATTTGTATGTCAAAATGCCATTTGGATTGATGAATATTGGGGCTACATTCCAAAGAGCGATGAATGTGGCCTTTGCAGGATTTATAAATAAGTTCATTACCGTAAACCAAGATGATATCTCAGTTTTTCCCATAAACAAAGGTGATCACTTACAACATTTAGAGAAAATATTAATTTGGTGTAGGGAATATGTCATCTCATTGAATCCTAAGAAGTGCCATTTTGGTGTGCAAAATGCTAAACTACTTAGACACATATTATCTCATCAAGGTGTCATGATTGATTTAGAGAGGGTGGAAGCTATTAATAAAGTATCTATTCCCTTGTCAAAGAAAGGTATTCAATATTTCTTCAGAAAAATTAATTTCATAAGAATTTTCATATCCAATTTTGCTGAAATCACTTTACTAGTTACGAACATGTTGAAGAAAGGTCAAGTGATCAAGTGGGGTGATGAAGAAAATGAAGAATTCATAGAGGTGAAGGATGTACTCAAGATTTCTCTTGTGATGGCCACTCCTGATTATAGAAGGGATTTTCAAATGTTTTCCTTTGATTTTGAATTCACTATTGCTTCTGTGTTGTTACAAAAGAATGAAGAAGGTCATGAGAATCCTATTGCATTTTTTAGTAAAGCCTTGCAAGGGTCTAAGATAAAATACTCTGACATGGAAAAGCAAGATTCTGCTCTGGTCAAAGAAACCAAAATATTTTGGCCTTATATTCTTAGTTCAAATATTGTGGTGTATGTACCTCACACGATGGTAAAATACATCTCGTCTCAGATGGAAGTATCCCATAAAAGGTACAGATGGGTCAACAAGCTTCAAGAATATGACAATAAAATATATATTACCAAGCTTATGTGGGGTATAGGCCTTGCAAGATTGATGACTGAGACAAATTTAAAATTTTTTGAAATTCATATTATTAAATAAGATGAGACATATACCCATAGAGAGGTGAGCCTTTCATCCTGGTACAAAAACATCATGTATTATCTAAGGAATTTAAATTTCTCAGAGGGGATAGATAAGAATCAGAGAAGGACACTCAAGCTAGTGTTTTCGAAATACATATTAACATATTATAGGTCATCTTGGAAAAGTACTAAAGGAGTCCTATTAATATGCATTATTGAGGAGGAATCCTCCAAGATGGTCCATGAGTTTTATGCGAGATTATGTGGGGGACATTTCGCTAGAAAGGTCACAACACACAAAATTATTAGAGTTGGGTACTGGTGGCTATCCAGGGTTCATTTTAAGAATCCTATGGTAAAATGGAGGTGGAAAATACCTAGAGAATATACCCGGAACAACATTCGCATAAAGGAGAATTTTTCAATTTTTGAGAACAGAATTTTCACCAGCTATTATTTAAGTGAGAGTAACCGTACAATGGAAAACATTTTGCAGATGCTGATACATAGTTGATGTGTGTCAACAATCCTTTTTTTCATGCATCAACGAGGCTTGTTGATGTGCGATAGAGGGCTTTCTGTCATGCAAAAAAAGTCTTGTTGACATACGAAAAAAATTTCTCTGTCACACATCAATGAGGCTTGTTTTCATGCATCAACAAGGCTTGTTGATGCGTGACGACAAGATTTTTGTCACGTGTCAGAAAGCCTCGTTGATGCATGAAAGAGGTCTTGTTTTCATGTGTCAATAATCCTTATTACTGTGTGACAATAAGACCGTTGTCGCACGTCAACAAGTCTTTTTGAAGCACGAAAGAAGACCTATTGTCACGCATCACCAAGCTTTGTTGATTCACAACACAAAGACCTCTATCATGTGTCAATGAGGCTTGTTGATGCATGATAGATGGCTTGTCATCATGCATCAACAAGACTTGATGACGTGTGACGAAAAGTATTCTATCACGCATCAATAAGACTTATTGACGAGTGACAAAGGCCTTATTATCACACATGAACAAAGCTTGTTGATGCAAGACATCAAGACCTCTGTCGCATGTCAAAAAGGCTTACTGACATGTGACAAAGGCTTGAAAGCCATAATTTTTCCCTATAAATACCCTCCTACCACTCATTTTCACGTTTACACTTCCTGGCTCCCAAATTTTCTTGTTTACAGGAATCAAGCTCAAGTACAATCAAGCTCAAATACAATTTCAACTTCAAGTGCAACCGAATCGCAAGACCAATAGCAATTGGAAAATCCAATCAACCCACAAGCCCAATCCAAGGGCAAGATACTGTATAGGAACTTGTTGTGCCCCCAAATTCAAACTATTTTGCAAATGAATACATAATACAAGGATTTGCTAGATGTATGTGGTTTTGATGGGCTCGTTAAATTTCCCCAGTTCAAAATTGATCATGACATCATGAATTACCTTCTCTCCTTGTACAATACAGAGGACGATCTATTTTCATTTATTGTGGATAATGGTCATATGTTTCAATTCAGTGTCGATCCAGATGATATCCATTGGTTAACAGGCCTTCCATATAAAAACTCCCCCATTGTTACAAAGAAAGAAACCCTCATCTAAAATGATGAGAATTACCTCGAATCTACTTTCAGTTTCCATGTTGATTGTATGTGTAATCTATTTTCATTTTTCAATTTTAATTTGATATTTTTATTTTTTTATTTTTATACAATTTCAAATCAATATTAATTCCAATGAATTTTTGGCATTTTATCAGCTCATGTCAATAAATCAAGACACATTGTGGATATATAAGGAAATGCACACCACTTTCTTACTGCTATGATTTCTTTCTTTCAAGGTAGAATTGTTTTACATGGTTGGAAAATGGATATACCAAACTAGGTTATTGCATACATTCTTGCAACTATCAGAAAGCAAAAATTTGATTGGTGCACCTTTTTATCTAATAAAAAAAATTGAGTCAAGGAAATGTGTTCCAAGTTCACTTGGAAACCATGAAGAATACTTTATCTACAATAATGAAGATGATAGAAAATATTTTTTTATTAAACAAACAAAACAACACACTAAAGTGGGTAATTAAAGAGAATGACTACGAACCTGAAATTTTATTCAAAACTAAGGCAATTGCAGAGCCTAGTTTTTTATCCCATGGAGATGCGATAAAGGAAGAACAAAGAATCGTAAAGAATATAGATAGTGCTACAGAAGATATGATTAGTTTTGGGATTATTCAAGCCATTAGGGAAAGGGGTACATTAGGGGAATCCATTGGGAAAAAGAGTACATGAGTGGAAGTCATTGCGGGTAGAGAAAATTAAGGGTTGAAAAATTGAAACTTTAAATTTGAAATACTTTATAATGTGGATTTTAAAATTTGAAACTTGAGTGTGATGGTCATGAAGTTTGAAAATTTGAGATACTTTATAATCTAGCTTTGAAATTTTAAACATAAATGTGATGGGCGTTTGAAAATTTGAAATACTTTATAATCTTTTTATATATTATATATATAATTTCTAGATTGTATATGGTGTTTATGCTTCATTTGAATGTGATGGCATTATGATAATGGTTAATTATTTGTTTTAGCAAAATTAGATGTGGATGATGAAATTAGAATAGATATGGATTATGATGAATTGTATGTGAACACAAATTTAGCTTCAAGAACGATCATGGAATTTGGATGATGATAATGGATAATTGTTTTATGAAAATTTGGAATGTGATGGGCATTTAAAAATTTGAAATACTTTATAATCTTGTTATATATTATATATAGAATTTCTAGATTGTATATGGTGTTTATGTTTCATTTGAATGTGATAGCGTTATGATAATGGTTAATTATTTTTTTAAAGAAAATTAGATGTGGATGATGACATTAGAATAGATATGGATTATGATGAATTGTATGTGATTGTAGATTTAGCTTCAAGCACGATCATGTAATCTGGATGATGATAATGGATAATTGCTTTAATTAGATGTGGATGAATCAATGATATGTTGACATTAGATGTGGATGATGATATTAAAATAGATATGGATGATGATGAAATGTGTGGACTTATATTTAGCTTTAAGTACAATCATGGATGATGATATGGATATGATGAATTGTTTTAAGAATAATTGCAGTTTGTCAGGAGTCTAGGACAAATAAATCTTCTCTCTACTTGTAAAATTTGAACTTTGTATCAAGTTTTTGCACATTCAAAAATTCTCAAAATATTCTTCTCTCTACTTGTAATGAATCACTGATATGATGACATTACATGTGAATGATGACATTAAAATAGATATGGATTATGGAGGGTAAAATCTTCTTCTCTCTACTTGTAAACATAAATTTTTTTATGATGAATTGTTTTAAGAAAATTTGGAATCTGTTATGACAAAAACATCTTAATATGGAAAAATCTTCATCTCTCTACTTGTAAAATTTGAATGTGTGATTTTATCCCACAAAGTTTAAACACTTTATCAAAGCATTTTACAAATACAAAAATAACTTAAACATAATTGTAAAAACTCAAGCAATGTCATATGATAGGGTTTAAGTTACCTCTTGTCATGTGCTAGAAGATCTTGGATTCTAGAAAAATCAACATGAGAAAGTTGGGTGAGTTTCCTGACATTGTCAGTCCCGAGAACTGATATCTTCCTCAGATGGATGTCAACCCACATTTTCAAGAAAAGAAGATGAAATAATGATTTAGCAGATTAAGGAAGAAACATAAAGATTAAATAAAATACAAATGATAACATGTACATGTCTAGACAGTAGAAGTCTTGAAGTCTGGAAGAGTATACCAATGGAACTATAAATAGATGTTCACAACAGAAATTGGTATTCAAAAAATCTAAAATAATAATTATATAAAACAAAACTTTTATAGATAATTATATTTAAATAAATGTAAATATATATACATGTAACATCTATAATGATAACAAGTGCTGAAACAAAATATGATAAATATCCTCCTCAATCAATATTTGTATCTGTAGAGTTAATATGAAATTCAATAAATAACCACAGTTAAAATGTAATGTGACAAACAATAAAAGTAAGGTCAAGGAGATATCTATTTAAAGCTGAAACAATCCATTCTAAATAGATTCTTCAAAGTCGATGTTCTTTGCTGTCGAGTATGATGATGCATCAATTCCACTCTCATCATTGGGAATAGTTATACTTGTAGCTGTATTATTTATACCTCTTCTTTTGGCAATGGAATTCCAATGTGTAATTACTTTGTCAAAAGGAAAGGTTTCCAAGGAGTAGAGAGAAACATAACACCTTAAGAAACTCTCCATATTTGTATCCAACCTATTTCTCAATTTTGATTTTATAAATGATAAAGCACTAAAAACCCTTTTGTCCTCCACAGACCCCAAAATCATTGTTTGGCATAACTTGTATAATCTGAAATATTCACTGATGTCTTCTTGTAAGACAATACTTTGGTAGATTCCTCATCAAAGCTGTCTAATAACACCAATCTCAGAAGGTTTGTCTAAAATTTTATATTAGTTCCTCATTGTTGGTGAAAAATTTGTTGATTGAGACTTTAATAAATAAACATTCAGTATACCTTTGATTTCCATACCCTTTACCTTAGAAGTCTTTGTGAAATGTTCCATTATTGTACCCATGGATTTATGGAAATGATTTCTTATAAAGTCTACATGAGCACCTTCAGTATTCTAGAAATTAGAATTCATCACACCCATTGCTTCAATAATTTTATATTTGAAGAAACGTTCTCTAATTTCTGATGATAAGGATTCTAATTTTTTTTAACTTTATTCTTGTTTCAACTATAACACACTCAAAGAGATTACGTGTCACAGGAACATCTTCTCTTTCTGATCGTGTAATATCTTGACATTTTTGTAAAAATGTGCAGTGGTATCTCCCTTCCATTAACATGGATACAGAGGTGATCGTTGATATTAAATCTCAAATACTTACTGGGATTTTAAAGATATAATAAAGCTCTCCAATCCTCAAAAATAGGTGTATCAAAACTATCTTGGGAACTGTACAATATACTAAGACTTTGACATACCATTTTTCTCATCTATATAAAATCCATAATATAGATTAATCTCCCCTATGCATGCTTCATCAGTGTATTTATATCTTGCAACATTGGAAGAATACCAACCAATGTAAGCAATGTCTCCAAATTAGTTAAATGGAATAGTAAGTCCCTCACCCTTTCAAATTCATGACAATATTTGTGCATGAAACCAACCAATTAAGGATACTCCTCACGAGCTCTACATGTAGGTTCATACAAAGAAATCCATCTCATCTCAACATCCTTCAAAAGTTTTTTTCCATTTGTAATTCCAATTGTGAATTTCTAGAACTCAAGAAATTGCTTTGGGGTGCTTTCCATATAGGCATGAAGTTCTCTTATAAGGTCTTCTACTTTAGCAACATTTTTCATAGTTTCTTACCATTTTATATGTTAAATTCATTATGTGAGCCATAAAATGAATTGATAGCATATAAGGGGCCACTATTTTTTACAATCCAATACACAACCTTGTTTAGTGATCCTATATGATTGATGCACCATTTAATTTTACACATACCAACTTCATAGTGATTTCATAATCAGTCATTCCAACAATATCTTTCAAATGAGAAACAACTATTTTATTTAGGTTTTCGGCATTACAGCTTTCAACCATTTTCATAACACCCAGCAGATGAGGTATCCTTATATGATTTTCTAAAGTATAGATGTGGATACATACCCATGCAGTGTTGCCAATTATTGTTACTTCATCAATTGAAAGAGAGAGAGAACTGAAAATGTTGGAGTTCCCTGTAGAAAAGGCAGACTATCCAAGAGAGAAGTAAGAGAAAAAGAGACTGCGAAAGAAATTGTAGATGGTACACAAAGGATTTTGAACCATCCGGCAACTGCATCACCAAAACTATTTTAATGAAAGTCATTTCTTGGAATGTTAGAGGGCTCAATGGGGGGCCTAAGTAAATAATTCTTAAGGAAATTAAAAGATCAAACAGGCCAAGCATTCTTCTTATTCAGCAAACTAAAATGAAAAGTAACGCTGTTGAAGATTGTAAAAGATATTTCTGGGAGAATGTTGCCTTTACTATTGTTGATTCTCAAGGAGCTTCTGGAGGCTTAGAGATATTTTGGGATACCAAAATTGTTAATGGTAATGTGTTTTATTCCTCCCAGAATCATTTAGCTATAATTTTTAAAAGCCTTGAGAATAATTCTAGCTGGATTCTTTCCAATATTTATGCACCCAATACTGTTGCTGGTAAAAGAAATTTATGGAAGGAGATAACCTTGTTTCAGAATAATGTTGAGGACATGAATTGGTTGATAATGGGAGACTTCAATACTCCTTTAAATACGGGAGAAAAATTTGGGGAGAACTCTGAATTTTCTATCAGTATGGAATAATTTGCTGACTTCATCTCGACTCTTAATCTCATGGACATAGAACTTCATGGTTATCAATTTACCTGGTCTAACAGAAGATTTGGGGAGAACTTGATACAGGTTAGACTAGATAGAGCTCTCATTTCTACTAATTGGATCTTAGATCAGAATTTTCATCTCTCTTCTCTCCCCAGAACGGGCTCTGATCACAATCCTATTGCCCTAAATTTCTTCAATTGGTCAAAACCTTTTCACTGCAATTTCAAATTTCAAAAAATGTGGCTTGAGCATGAGGATATTATGGACATAATTAAAGAGTGGTGTTATTGGGAAGGCATAGGGATGTCCCAATTCAGGCTTCTACAGAAGTTGAAAAATGTAAAGCAAAAGGTTAGAATCTGGAATAAAGAGGTTTTTGGGAATATTTTTGAAAAGATGAAAGAACTTAAGCAACAGCTGGAAGAGATGGAACTTAAATTTTCCTTGAAAGGTATGACTCTAGAGGATCATCAACAGGAAAAAAATCTTCTCTCATATCTTCATAATATAAACAACCATGAAGAATCCTTTTGGAGAATGAAGTCTAGAGCTCTTTGGCTAAAAGCAAGAGACAAGAATACATTTTTTTTTCATTTGACAACCCTCAAGCATAGAGATTGTAACAAAATTACTGAATTTTCTAAGGAAAATGGGATCATTACTAAGGATTATGAAGATATCAAAGAAGAATCCCTCAAATTCTACAAGAATCTGCTCACTGAGAATAATTCCTACAATGAACAAGTGGCCTCCTTTCTCTTAGACTCCATTCCCAATAATTCACTACTTGCTGAGAGGTTTAAGAGTCTTTCCAAAATAGTCACCATTGAGGAATTGAAAAATGATGTTTTTGCTTTAGAAGGGGATAAGGCTCTGGGCCCCGATGGTTTTTCAGCTAACTTCTTCCAAAGATGCTGGGAAATATGTTCTGAAGATCTATTGAAAGTTGTTAATGAGTTTTATAGAACTGGAAATCTTATCAAAGAATTAAATAATATACATATTGTGCTTGCTCCCAAGAAGTTGGATGCAAAGGAATTCAAAGATTTTAGGCCAATCAGTTTGGTCAATTTAATATATCAGATCTTCACAAAGATTCTAACCACTAGGATGCAACCTATTCTTATGGAGATTATTTCACAACAGCAGAGCGGATTCATTCAGGGAAGAATTATTCAGGATGGAATTATCATGGTCCATGAAACAATCCATTCTATGGATAAAAGTAAAAAAGAAGGGATGGTTATCAAGCTTGACATGCATAAGGCCTTTGACAGACTCTCCTGGAAATTCATAAATGAGGTCTTATCCAAGTTTGGTTTTCAAAATAAATTCAGGAAAATTATTCATTCTTGTATTTCTACTTCTAGATTCTCAGTGGTTGTTAATGGGGAGCCAGTTGGTTTTTTTTCTAGCAATAGAGGAATCCGGAAAGGGGACCCAATCTCCCCTTTATTGTTCATTATAATGGCTGACAGTTTAAGAAGATCTATCTCAAAAGTTGTTAGTATTGGCATGATAAAACACTTTCTATCCACTTCTGGTAATTAGGTTTCCTCACATCAGCAGTTTTCTAATGACATTCTGCTTCTTCTGATGGCCTCAATAATTGAGGCAAAGGCTATCAAAACTATCCTTAGATTTTATGAGGAAGCCTCAGGACAAATAGTTATTTTGAAAAAATCTCTATCTATTTCTTCAATACTCCTATAGAAAGGTAAAGAAAGATTGCTAATATTCTCAGATGCTCTATTAATTCATTACCCGCTACTTATTTAGGTCTCCCTTTGAGTACTGGAAAGATTTCTAATGAGGTTTAGAATGATCTTATTAAGATATTTCAAAAAAAACTGGCTGGTTGGAAAGGAGCTCTACTTTCAAGCGCAGGCAAGTGCTTATTGATAAAAATCACTCTTCAGAACCTACCTATTTATATCATATCAATGTTCAACATACCAGCAACAATGTCGAATAGTATTGAAAAAATTCAAAATCACTTTTTATGGCATGGTACTGAGGACAAGTTCAGGTATCATTTAGTGGCTTGGGAGCATGTATGTAAACCAAAGAGGCTTCGGGGGTTAGGTATCAAAGATATCAAACATATGAGTGTTGATCTTATTGGAAAGTTAGGTTGGAGACTTATAAAAGAACACAAGCCTTGGACATAGTTGGTTCAGATCAAATACCTTTCCAACCAAAGAAAGATCTCCTTTATTTCTGATCAGTTTCTTCTCGAATGGTTCTATTTTCTGGAACAATCTTCTACACAACAAACATATTATCTCTCAGGGATGTAGCTAGAAACTTGGGGATGGTCAAGACAATAATTTCTGGACTGATAAATGGACTGATATTAATTGGATTTCATCTTATGGACACATTAAATACAACTCAATTACAAAGTATGGGCACAAAATACAGTACTATATTGAGGTGGATGAAATAAAAGAAAATGGAAACAAATCAAAGTTGAGGAGGATAATGTGCAGACTGATGTTTCATCTCTACATAATTAAATTTCTCTAATTCATATTAGTAATCGAAATCATAAGGATGAGCTCATTTGGAAAGATTCTTTTGATGGAGAATACTCAGTTAAATCAGGTTACAATTCTTTCTTTGCCTCTATTGAAAGTGAAATTAATTGGCATAAGCTATGGATGCCAGAGCTAACCCCTAGAGTGAAATTTTTCTGGTGGCTCATCATTAAAGGCAAGATACTAACTAATGAAAACCTCATTAGGAAGGGATTCATCATGCCGAATAGGTTTTGCATGTGTCAGAAAGATGTAGAAGACATAAAACATTTATTTCTTCATTGTAAGTACACTTCCAAAATTTGGCATCTTGTTTTTGAAAAATTTAATTAGAAATGGATCTTTCCCCTTACTTGTCTTTAGGCTTGGGAATAATGGGACTCTCCTTACAAAAATTGTGTGGTGAGGAGATTATGGTAACTAGTTTTACCTCACACCATGTCGCAAGTTTGGAAGGCTCGTAATGATGTCATGTTCAGAAATACTAGAAATTTATGTAGAAAATTCTACAAAGAAATTATCATTGTTGTGCAAGAAAATATTGCAAGATTTAATCCTCCTAAAAATAGACCTTACCCTGAGGTATAAGAGTATATTCTGGCTGCTTGGAATATTGACACTATCTTCAAAAATAATAACAATGGTATGGATAGATCCACTGTCTAATGGATTAAGCCTCCCAATGCTTGGCATAAGTTTAATTTTGATGGGGCCTCAAAGGGAAATTCGGGAGATTCTGGAGGTGGAGGAGTCATCAGAGATCACAGAGGCTACTTTGTTACTAGACTTTCTAGGAAAATGGGTAGGCATACAAATCATTACTCTAAAGCTCTTGTTTCTCTGTGGGAAATAAGGCTAGTCAGGGATTGTAATATTCTGAATATCATTATTGAGGGTGATTCACTGAACATCATCAATCTCTTAAACAATAAGCAACCCCCCAGCTGGTTAATTAGATATTTTATTGTTGAAGCTACTGATATATGCAAGAGTATTGAAAATGTTAAAATCAATCACACCTATCGAGAAGGCAATAGGGTCGCAGATGGTTTGGAAAACTTTGGGGTTAACAATACTTTTCAAACTTGGCTAAGGGTGGACATTCTTCCCACTCAAGTTAATAAATACATCATCAATGATTTACATGGCTTGGAAAGTAATCACTAATGGTTGTAATGTTGATGCTAAGGAGTGGATTTTTAAGTACAGAATGATGACATCATCTAATATTTGTGTGATTTGTGTGAACTAGACAGTCATCATTACTTGTCATAGGGATAACGCTAAGGAGCGGGTCACTAATTACAAAGTTAGGTATAATAATTACTTCTTTTATCACGAATGGGAGAGATTCAAAAACAAAGCTAAGACTGATACGCATAGTGCTAAAACTTTTACTGTTATGGGCAGAGTCACTGGAAAAATGGGGGGTCTGCCTTGCAAGATAGAACCCACCCATAATCTAGGGTGGAAAGAGGATGCAAGGCTCTAGAAGTATCTTACAATTGGGGGTATTGAAAATTTTATTGAAAGAATGCAAGGTTTTGATCAGGATATTTCTATTAAAGTTGCTCAGGCATGGAAGAATCGGGTAATTAAGTACAACAACATTGAGGTTGAGATAACGGAGGAGCTTATCACTTAGGTCATGGGGCTCAGTCTTGATGGAACCAAATTCTTTAACAAGAAGGCAGAGAGAGAAGTGGAGGCAAAGAAATTCCTGGACGAAGGGGAAAATATTGAATTTGTGACAGCCGGCATCAAGTTGACTTTGATTCCTGAGCCTTTTTGCTGAGCTCGCCAAGAAGGTTGTTAGGTATGTAACTCTTGAGGGTAGATTTGTTACTATTCCTAAAAAACATTTGATATTTCTTAACCACTTTCATAGAAACATAATCATCAGCTTCCCTCACTACTTGATAAACTCGCTGGAGAAATCCGTTCAGGAAATGCAAAATCATACTAGGGCAGTTCCACTCCATCAAGGGCTAATTCTTCTTATCCACCACCATTGCTCAACCTGTCCCTGTGTGGATTATGCTCCTCCCTCTCCCTTCATTCCTTCCCCCTACCCCCACTGCCTCCATTCCCCCCTACTCGAAAGGAAGATTGACATTGCTTCTTCTAGCAAGAAAAGGAAGGGTAGGAAAACCAAGGTCCCTTCTTCTCAGAGGGTCCTTAGAAGTCACAAATACCTCGAGCTTTCTGAGATCCTATTACACACCAACCATCTATTGGAGGAGCCTAAGGAGGAGGATTTGTTGGTCAGAGTGGGTAGGATGGAGAAGGAAATTCAAGAGCTTAAGAGTGTTATCAGAAATATGGAAAAAGCTAAGCGAAAAGGGAAACTTCAAGATGATGATGAGGAGGGTGTTATTGCTGAAGTCTTCAAGAAGCTAAAATATTTGGATGGCAGACTGGGAAATGCAAAAATCTGTAATGACTGCATCTTATCTACCCTTAAAAGCATTTACAATTTCATCAAACAACATATTCATAGTGTATGTAGTCTTAGCGGGATTACTGAGGACATTTTGGGCCCCAAGGAGAAAAGAGATATGGCAAGTTTCTCAGGTGGATTTGAAAGACCCTTCTCAGGCCACAACCATTTCCTTATTTGTCTCACTTCAAGAGATCAAAACTAAGATTGACCGGGCTATCAAGTGATGTAGATATGTGCTGCTATTTACTAGCTGCAAAGTTGTTGTTGACTGATGGTTTTGATGCTATTTTTTGGCTGAGATATTCTGTGGTCGATATCTCTTGTTTGTTTTTTGGTCTCTTCTGCTGTTTTTCGGATCATTGTACATCTTGATCCTTTTCTATAACTCTAATGTATTATATGGCTGATGAGCCCTCTGGTGTTGGTTGTTTTTCCCTTCTTTGGGTTGTTTCTTCCTCTTTTGGTATATAGCTTTTGAGCCCTTTTGTATACAGGGTATAGTCTCTTCAAAACTATTTACCCTTAATAAAAAAAAACTTTGCATTTTTTACATTCTCTTTCAAATATTCTTTCTCTATAATTGAAAGTCATTTTTCCATTTCCCATGCACTATTTTCAAACCAATGTGACTGAGTAACATTATGCATTCCATTATATTGATACAAAAATTTGAAATCAAGGAAATCCAAAATCGGTCTTCCTTTATTTAGTATGTGAAATAACGTAGAGAACTGTATGATTTTTGCATGTATATTTGTTTGATTCATCTTACCAATTTGCGATGTGATCGTTCCTCCCTTCTCTACGAGATGTCTACATTTTCTCTACTCTTCTTCATACTCTGTTGTGTATTTAACATGCATGAATTCTTTTTCAGTTTTCCACCTAATTGTTTTGATTTTCTAGCCATCGTCCCCCGTTATAGTCAAATATTGTTTTCCATAATGTTTTTCTATAGTTTCCAGCTACAGTTGGATTTTTTGCTACTTTCCCAATTTCCATGTACATATTGTACATGTACATTCAAATGGGATCTCTTCTAAATTATATTGTTGTACAGGTTAGATAAATGTAAATTTGGTAGCCCAATCAAACTTGTAAGTCCTCCCAATTGTCCACATATTCTTGTTCGTTTTCAATGTGTTACTTTTTTTAGTAGAATTTTGAGTATTATCACAATCGCCTGCTTTCCTCTTTCATAAACTAGAATTTGAATTTCATTTTTTGTTCCATTTTATTGAGTATTCATATGTGTGATATCTTGGTGCACTCCTAGTTGCACCCCAACAGGAAGAATATCTTTAGGATCTAGAATATCAATAGTTATATCTTCAAGATGTGGCATGGTATCATCATAGGTGTCATTTGGTTAATACTGTGTAGAATGCATGTACACCTTAATATTACCTTCCACATAGTTTGTACTCTGATTCATTTTAGTGATAGCTATATGGGTGCTGGTGGTTGCGGTATCTCTAGCAGTGGAGTTTCTAAAATACTTAAACAAAGACTTTTGAGATTTCTTGGTTACTCTTTGGGTCTTCTCACTCTGAGCACTTACACCATTGATTATTTTGAACTGTACCAATAGAAACAGTGTCATATGGCAGATAAAACTGATTCATGTGTCAGAAAATACACTATGTCATGCATCAAAGAAAATTGAGTCATGCGCAAGAAAATACACTCAGTCATGCATCTGAGAAAACTCTATCATGCGTCAAATAAAAGTGAGTCATGCATCAGCAAGGAACTTAGTCATTCATCAGGAAGGCAATCAGTCATGTACCAACAAGGGCAATCAATCTTGCATCCATAAGGACACTCAGTCATACATCAACAAGGAAACTTACATGCTCATCAGCAAGGACACTCTGATGCTCATCAGCAAGGGCACTCTGTCACACGTCAGCAAGGACACTCAAACACTTGTCAGAAAGGGAACTCAGTCATGTTTCAATAAGGCATTCAATCACGCATCAGCAAGGGAACTCAATCATGCATCAACAAGGGAACTCAGTCACACTTCAACAACGGCACTCAATCGCATGTCAATAAGGGCACTCAGTTATGCATCGTAGAAAACTGAATCATTATACAGTCATGCATCAACAAACAAATCCCTACCATACGTCAACAATATATCCTAGTCGCCCATCCAAATAAACTCTGATGTGCATCAAAAAATAAAGCCTTTATCGTGTGTCATAAAATAGTAATAATCATGTGTCAACAAATAGCACATGTCGCCCGGCTGCAAACTACTAAAAGTAAAAAAATCTGTACTATGCTCTAGTGCTTAGAGTATGTAATTTCATGGTATTGGTATTATACTGATGGTAGTATACTACCCAGTGAATCACCTAGGTTTTTATAGGAGATGTTTTCAAATGTAGGTGAAGTTGACCCCTAAAAAAAATATACTTTAAATTTTAGGCAAACTAACACTAACTTGCTCCAAAAATTTTGCCTTTTCAATTTTTCCTAAAATGAACTTTTCACAATATTAAAAATATTTGCCACTAAAATTATCCATGTGGGCATCTTTGTTTAAGGATTTGGCTTAATGGTCAGAAAATGTGAAATTTTTTAGCACTTTTCAGGAAGATTGAAAGCATCTAAGGCTCTCCCCCTACAACCTATATCTATAGATGACCCTTTTAAGAAATGGGGCTAGATTTTATCGATGAAATTTATGAAGCTTCAAGTGCTAGGAATAAATTTATTTTAGTTTCTACTGACTATTTTATGAAATGGGTTGAGGTAATTCTTAATAGAAAAATGACTCATCAGGATGGATTTTATCTTTAATCCTGTAGGTTTTGGGTCCCTACTAAGTTAGTTGCTGATAATGATATGAGTTTTAGGGAAAAACCTTTAATGATAATGTGTCATGAGTTCGGTATGACTCTTACTCATGATTATAACAATAATCCCTAGGGAAATGGCCAAGAAGAATCCAACAATAATGTTTTTCTCAAAATACTCTAAAGAAATATAGAGATAAATAAAATAAAATGGGGAGAATAACTCAAATTTTCATTGTAGGATGACACGGTTACAACTAAGAGATACATAGGTAAAATCCTGTTCAAACTGGTCTATGGTATTCAAGAGATTTTACCACTTCATTTGAAATTGTTGGCTTATCAGTTTATGTAGAAAATGGAGGATGGAGAAGGTATTAACCCTTATGAGGCTAGGATAAACCAAATTATTAAATTGGATGAAGTTAGGAGAGATTCTTATCAAATCCATGTTAAGATTAGAGAAAGACTAAAAAAATATTTGATAACAAGGTTACTCATCAAGAATTCTTTGTAGGAGACTTGGTTTTGTTGTGGGATAGAAGACACAAGGATAAAGGTAAGCATGAGAAGTTCGATGATCTCTAGAAAGAACCTTACTCAATAGAGATCAAAATTAGTGAGCACACCTTTTTATTGTAGGAATTGGATGGTGAAATGTTGGAATTCCCTATCAATGGAAGGCATTTGAATAATTTCATTGATTAATAGGTATTTCCTTGTATCATTGTAAATTGTATAGTTTCCCTTGTTTGTTTATTTTTTCCTTTCTCTTTGTTTTGGTTCACCTAATTTTGTTTTCAGGGTTGTGTCAGTCGTTATTATTTTTTTCTTGCCACTATTTATGAATGTGTATCCTAATGGATAGGAATCTGGCCTTTTCCTCTATTAAAGGTTTATATGGTTATTTAGACATCCGCAGGAGAAGTCCACTCCTTAGTTGGAGCCATTGTTAGTGCCCATATTTTATCCTGATAAATCTAGGTATTTTTGTAAAATATGTGTCTTCGGTCCTGGTTTGTTCCTGGTTTGATATATTTTTCATTTGGGATTCATCGGAATTAGGTGTGGGAAAACCTTGTAAAAATTTATGTTATCTCCCGGTCTCGTATTTCTAAGCCGGGTCAGGATTATTGTTGTTCCCAAAAACACAATAAAGCATGAAAATTATTTTCCTCGTAATAAAAATGAAGAATTAGGTCTCCGATAGATGTGATAAAAAATTTACAGCTACATGATGCATTTTTGGTCTTGAATTCCATAATAAGAAATTTTATAAAGATCAGAGGATGTATATAGATGTGCACATAATGTTTTGTACAAACTAACCATGAGATCAAATCCCCTATAAAAAGGCGTACAAAAGTAGTAGTTGGGGAAACAGATAGGAAAGGAATAAAGTCTCATTCTTCTTTAAGAATTAGAATTTGTAAAATTAAACTTGAGGTTCGAAGAATTGGAGATGTTGACCAAGTGTGTGGCACACATGAGCGAAAGAAGAAATTCATTTTGTATTTTACCATGGTGGTGTGGGAGTCATCTTGCAATATTTTTTTGAACCTTGTTAACAAAGTAAGGAAGATCATTAATGCACTATACATACATGATATGAATATGCAAAAGTGGGCTGGTTAACGGGGGTGGCTCATGTGATGGAAATACATGGATAATAGGACTTAAGATTGCAACAGTTAAAAAGAGAAAAAATATGGGCATTACAAAATTTCCCAAGAACACAATATTCAGAATTATGCATGAATCCATGAGTGATTAATGTGATAACTTGGTATAAATATCCATTATGTACTTGAAAATTCAAAACTATGAAAGGTAATCAAACAAAATTGGAAAAAGGTTAAAGTGAGAAGTGTAATCAAAGATCAAGGATTGAAGTGTGGTATTCTTCGTTCATATCCCAAATGAAAATCAAAGATTTTCTGAGATAGGTGAGTTAATTAGTTCCCCTATTTTTAGTTGATCTTCAAGGAACAATTTAAAATATCTAGTTTTTAGTGGAAAGGGGGCTTGTTACAATTTTTTGAAACCACGAAGCTTTATATACATTCCACAAAGACAACTTCCAATCTTACTTCCCTCTAGATAGAATTACAGATTCTGACCTGGATAATGCCAACTTAAATGAATTTAGAAAGATGTTATATTTCCCTAAAAGAATTAACACCATGGACCTTATGGATAGTAGGTATATTGACCTCATCGATGCTTTCCCTAAAACTACACCATGCTCAGATCTTGTATGGTGGTGTGATACACACTATAACCCTATAGCTATAGAAGTTAGAGATGGGAAGGGGGACTTAGTCCTATCTTTCCAGGAGTAGGTGTTTAATAGAATGATAGATTTTGCTCCTATGCAAGAAGAAGTTACTATTACAAAAGATTCAGTACTGACATTATAACTCATGGGTGAAGAAATGGAATTTTTTAATTAATATTCACAAGTTGGCTAATCCCAAGACTTCCATTCCTATATCGACTAAGAAGCTAAAAAGATCTGAATTCATTGAGTAAGTTAAAGATATGACTACATTGTTGAATTGATTGATGGGTATGGAATCTACTACTCTTTTCCATGAGTGGATGTTTCATTTCATTTGGGTGATACTCATGAAAAAAACCTCTTTGTTGGGTTGAGATAATAAGTAGCCGAATTCATGAACAGATGATGGGGGTTTCTCAAATTGCAAGAGGAGAAAAGGTTGGCATGGTTAGAACATTACTTTCCATAGAAATTTCCTAGGCTTGATGATGGTGGGTGATCTCAGTAGTGCCAAAGTATATGATGTTTTCTATCAAATAAAATTAGAGAATTATGTGACAGATTACATACATGTTGCTAATCTCTTCTTTGTGCCCATAATTTTTTTACACCACCTTTATTGGGAAACTGAAATATTTTCCCAGGATGCCAAGAGAGTTATTGCTTAGTATGGGTGTTATTTTATCCAATTCTAAACTTTTTCTTATATCAGAGTTATTGGTTTTGATAAGATTCCATATCTTCTCCCCAGGTATGTGGATGACAAGTGAGATCTAATGGAATTATTCAAGAAATTGTTACCAGTACACAAGATCATTGTTAACAAGTATCTCATATCCCCTATTAAGTTTCCCATGATTATTGGAAATTACACTTGCCCAAATATCCAAAAGGAAAAAATGTTGCAGGAAAAAATGAGTAGATTTATGTTGGATAGATTTAGGGCTAGGCCATAATATGATATAAAACATATTATACATGGTATTACACCCACTCAGATGGAGCATGAGCCTCATTATGAATAGAAAAGATATTATTC
The DNA here is from genome assembly GCA_019776745.2 of Taxus chinensis. Lineage (NCBI taxonomy): Eukaryota > Viridiplantae > Streptophyta > Pinopsida > Cupressales > Taxaceae > Taxus > Taxus chinensis. The sequence goes on along the minus strand of CM034151.1, from coordinate 451,652,316 downwards.
AAGGATGGTGTTTTTCTAGATGATTGATATTGGGGTTATTAAATCCCTTGAGGAGTTATAATATGATGGTAATATAATATTGCCTCTAAGCCTTTGTGGTTAATTAATTGAGAGGCTAGTGAAAAAAGAGATATTTTTGAAAGTACCAAAAATTTCATTAGAATTTATTTAAAGTGGTTGTTCTCAAAGGGCATGGATGTAAGTTACTAAAATACCTTAGTGTTAATAGATTACATGTTTGGTAATCTTCTTAATAATGTCCTTCCCCCATACCAAAATTTCTATGCTACTCGGGATCTTTTAGGGAGGAAAAGGATTAAGGTACCTTTTAATAAGTGTACATTTGTGTCAATAAGGGATGATGTAAGTTCCCAAATTAGCAAGAATGAGACTTTCAATAATCAATTAACAAAAATAACTAAAGAGGTACTCTAGTGAAGAATGGTTAGGGCTCCTATTATACATGCTACTCCTTTGGAAGTTGTTCCAACATTTGTTTCTGGGTTGAAGAGGAAGGAAAAAATACTGGAATCCAATACAAGGAAGCCTAAGGAAGGAAGTTTATTTGAAACACCTTGTAAAGTAAAAACACCAAAGACAGTTCTGAAAGACTCAAAAGAGGAGGATGAATGATTTCATCTCCAAAGGAGAAAACAAAATAAGGTATCTGAAAGGATTAATTTAGACAAGACAAAGATAGTAAAGAAAGCAGTAGTTTTTGATGTCCCTGTTCTTCCATCTATAATTACCCAGTTTTTAGTGACTCTACTTGTTGAGGAATCAATACCTGTTAACCCAACTATTGTTGTTCCAACAAATCAGGTTATTTCACCCATTAAGGAATAACACCTTATAAATTATCTTGTGCCTAATTTCCCACCTCGTCCACAAAAGAGAAATGAGACACCAATAGTAGGGTAACATCTAAAGGAACCCAAGGAATTTGAAGTTGGGGTAGGATTTGAGCTCACCCCAGAGAAGGTTTCAAGTAATATAATGATACAAGAGGAGATAGGCACTGAATATGAGGTGCAAGAAACTATTAGGATGGTTAATAATGCAGAGGTACAAACTCACAAAAAAGGGATTACGGAAGTAATAGCACAAGGAGAGACTTCAGGTGTCACAGTTATAGAAAAACCTCAAGAAACTTAAGTGGTTGCTTAAGTTTCTCAACCCCAGATCCTAATGACCAATGTTTTCTCCTAGTAACCTCGTGAGATAGTATTTGTTCCTAGTGAGAAAATAGATGAGGGCTTGGTATAGGAAGGAGAATATGGTTACCAACAGTCCTCAGGAGGTGAAGAACTAAGAGATATATATGATTTTATGGATAAATTAGTGGGTCAAACTGGACTTGTGGAGTAATGTGCTCAAGAGAAACTAATGTGTGTAACTACAGAAGATATCTCTACACTTCCTTCATCTTCCAAGGCCCTTGCAGTTATTCCTATAACTCTGGTATTACAATCATTTGATGAACATGGATCTCCCATAAGTGATTGGATAGAGAATTCTCTTCCAAGGAAGAAAAAGGTAGATATACAATTGGATGATGATGATTTACAAATTTTATCCCTCCTCAAATCCCTCAAGGACACCCAAAAGAGAAAGATTTATTTCCAGGACAATTCTGAATAGGAAAGGGGAGAGATTCATAGAAGTTGGAACTCATAAAACTGATGGGCTGCAAGGGGAAGCATCTTTGTGTGATTTTTTAGGTTTCTAGAATCCCATTGGGTAAGCATTCCACTAAGGAAATCAAAAATGATTTCTTTATGGTAGTGGAGGGATTTTTTCAAAAGATTGATGAATTCAAAGAAATTAAGAAGGACTTGAAGGCCAAGAATGAATCATTGTCCAACTTGGTTAGAAAATTAGCTAGGACCCCTAGGGAAGGGGAGGGAAAAGTCCCTGAGATTACCAATGATCAATTCAAAAGAGTAATTGATCTAGGAGAAAGAGGGGAAGATACCATTCAGTGGGAAAATTAGTTGGTTTCCATACGTGAAGGAGTGATCAGGGAATTTGTGAAGTGTTATTCCCATATTTTTGATAAATAAGAAACAACCAATGCACTAATAGGCAAGTGTGAAGCTCAAAAAACAATGTGAACTGATATGTTACTAAAAATAGAATCCATTAAGGACTTAAATGATGACTTGGTTGTTGAAGAGGGAATTGTCTCTCCTGATTATGTGGGAAATCATCATGAATACTACGAAGATACAAAGGTAAGTTTAGAGACTCTGATAAAATCCAAAAAAAATCTTGTTGAGGTAAGAGATAAATCACTTGAGTACATTGGTAGTATCATTTTTGTGATAGAAAATTTTATTGGGATGGAAAGTGATGAAAGAATTAGAATGGAGAATAAAAAAACTTGACTAGACTCTTCAGGGATCATGCTCTTGGAAATCCTAGAGAATCAATGACTTTTAGTTTATCTACCATGTAATGATGGGAAAAGATAGAGTTGATAATTGATAAAATATTGAAGAGAATAAATAAGGGAAGCATTATTTCTATGGAACTTAATGACAAAACTGTAAAGTAGGAAATAATTTTCAATTATAATTTAATGCCTAATGAGGAGGTTATCATAAAGATGTTAGAAACGTTTGATTCCTATAGGGAAAGGGTGAGGGGAAATTTGGTAAATCAGCCCATTGATGTAGACCCAAAAATCTAATGAGGAAATAAGAAGGAAATCAAAACAAACTTTCCCTCATGGTAATATATTCTAGTATGAATATTTCTTCAAACTGAATACAGTTTGCTAGATGAAAAAAAAAAATTTATTAAGTAATATAGGAATATACTTTTTCCTTCCTTTCATGTTTAGCAGGATTAACATGTTGCATCACTTCCATGAGATGAACAATCAGAGCCACTATTTTCACCTCTATCTATGGAGGAAGCAATAATGAAGGGAACTCAAGATCAAATTATCCAAGAAAATTTTACAGTTAGTTCAGTGGGTAGAAAATTTTTGACTCAAGGTACGGAATCATTTAAGATTATGCCTGTTGGAGATATGAGTATGCCTTTATTTGAAACAGTTTACAAATCTACAAAGACACAGGCTGATGTGGTTAATGTTGATACTGGTGAGTGATGTTCTTTATTAGATGCACTTAATTTATCTATAAGTGAACCACTAATGACACCAGTTGGAAATTTAAAAACAAATAAATAATTGGAAAATAATAATCATCCATTAACCAGTAAAGAGAATATCCAAGCAACAAAAGTTGCTTATATGGGACAAGTGGTTTTAGAATTAGAAAAACAAGAATTGTTTGGTGTAGAAGATGTTGATGCAGATATGTTATTAGAAGAGATTGTTTCCATTTTTGTTGAAGTTAATCAAGTTGATAAAGTTCCTCAAATTGGAAAATATTTTTTTGAAGAGAAAGTAAACGTGACATAGGCTGTAATTGTTGGCGAGAAAAACATTCCTGATAGAGATATACAATTTTTAGGTGGAAATGTAGAGCTAGATTCATAAGAACAACATACCATGACATTACCACCTGCATCATTAGATAATGAGGATTGTAGGATGTCAAATCAGCAAATTTTTGGGAAAAAGGAGCCTGCAAACTAGTCATTGGTACAAGATAACATTGGAGGAAAAATTGGATCTAGTATGACATCAATTGGAGAAATCAGGACCCTTGATTACTGACACAAGTCAATAAGAGAATGATCAATCTCAATTTCCAGACCCATGAGAAGAGCATTTGAAATAATTATTAGTATAAGGTTAAAGCATCAAGATGGCTATCAAAATAAATGATGAAGAGCAGGAATAAACACTGGCTCAAGATGAACAAGAGGTGCTTAAGAAATTAATGGTTATTCCTAGGAAACCCTTACCAGAATCACAAGAGGAAAAGGATGGAAAAAGTCTAGCAAAGGGGTGGATTAGAGAATTAAGTTCAAATGAGGAAAAATAATTTCTCCATGTTCAAGCCATTGACCTTACTGATTTGTATTTTTCAAAGGGAGTAAGGGCCTAAACCAGGGCTATACTCTCACTACAACCCCACTGATCCATCATAAGCCCAGCTCTGGAGATAGCAATCCCTGTGGAGGGAAAAACTAGAGAAGATATAATAGCCAATGACTATAATGTTCACATCATTACCTTAGGAAAATATTCATGAGACCAGTTAAAAAAAGGAGTTTACGAGGAAGTGAATGACCTACTGCAAAAGGGTGATGAAGAGACGATGACAAAAGGTAGTTAAAAGAACAGGTCAATCCGATTCAGTTTCCAATTGATTGGGAAACCTATCACCTTATCATTGACTCTATAATACGTCCTAGGTGATGAAGAAATACAAGTTTTTAAAAAGGTCTAGGCAAGTGGAGCTGGATGAAAAGTAACTATAGGTAAAAGAATAATTGAGAGCCGAGATCAAGTATGATAACTCAGAACAACTCCATTAATTGATGAGATAATTGAACAATATAACAACGAGATTTTATACTTTGAAGGAATTTTTCACAAACTGGACCGTATAACCTAGCTAAGTGATGATTTGGTTGAGCTGGAAAATATTGTGCTAGAAAAATTTAAAGGAAGCCAACATGCCATAGAATAATTATCAAAAATCAGAGTGGAAAATTTCAATGGGATCAAGGAAAAACTTGAAACCAAGAGAATCTAGATTGATGACACTCTGGATGCTATTGATTTAAAGTTGGAAGATATGGTAGTTGATAAATTCATAAAGAATTATGGGGACCTGAAGATCAAATTTTTACTTAACCTCTTTTGAAATATATTCACATGGATGATTTCTCCTTGAATCATGAGAACAATGATAAATTATGGAAGAATAATTGTGAACTAAAGTCCAGGCCATTGAAGTATAAGAAAAAAATGGGCCATTGTATTGGTGTAATAATGAGGCAAACATTAATCTTCCAACACCATTTGACATCGGAGGATGACATAAATGCCTTCTCCAAAGGTATGATGCATATATAGGAAAGATTCTAGAAGAATAGGATGCATAGGTAGAAAATGAGGAGGAAAAGAATGCAGGCATGAAATATGATGAACATGCTTAGGCATGTCATTCCTTAACTTGTGTTATCTTTCACCTTTTAGAATGTGTTTTAAATGAATATTTCTGGATATCGGATGTAATATCTGGATGAAATTATGTTCTTTGTTTCATTTTTGAAGTGGAAAAGAAGCAGTAGTAGTTTCCGTATTAACGTAGATAAAAAATTTACATACATTTGGATAAACATGTAAATTATTGATATTCTTGTGCTTCTTTCAATTTGAATGAGGAACAAAATGGGGTTCTATAGGGTCCCCTGCCCTTGGTAGAAAAAATATATACATGTCAAAAGAAGAGACAATGAAAGGAGGGAAATATTCATGTATTTCTTAGTCCAGTCTGATAGTTTCCGCCCAATAAGGGAATCTTATTCTTCCTCAACACAAACTCACTTGAACCTTTTAATGTTTGAACAAAGACGATTGACCATGCCAGGTCTCGAGACATTCCCATAACCATCAACGATTCCAGAGTCAATCTAGGATGATTCATGATTTGTTCAAGCTCAATCTTCTTCTGCTGAGATGATAACCAATCCAAAATATCCAAACCACCTGTGAAAAAAATTGTTTTCCCTTTCCCCTTTTGAAGGGTTTACTTACTAGGAACAGTTTGAGAGGGAATACCTAGAGTTATTAGAAGGGTAAGCATTACAATATGTGTATTAGATGCATTGTGAGGTCTTGAGCTTGTCCCATCCTCCCACCTCTTTGTAAATGGTGGATTGTATTTTGGACAAGGAATGGGCTGAGGTACTAAAAATTCATGCTCAGACTGAGGAGCACCATGCATTACATAGGTGGAAAACTTAATTGCAAATCTTCCACTATTATCCCAAGAAGAAGAGATTATTGTTCTTGAGTGATAAGAAGATAATGACAGATCCTCTTCTTCATCTGATATAATGATTGGAGGCTAAAAACTCAGTTCACCCTTTCTTTTACCTAAAGATGATGTTGGTGCTAAACCTTGTTGAGATGACATAGTCTCTACTTTTTTTTCTGTAGGGATTCGATTCTGCGCTCCAATTCATCCACCTTATGGGAAATGATAGGAACTATGTTGATATAGGATTTGTCATATAATACATATGATTCCTGGGGAATCTCCTTAGACACAAATCCTTCATCACATAAAAATGAACACTGAAAATCAGGTTTCCCATATACTTGGGGTATTCTTTCAGCTCAGTATCTCTTTAAATATTCAAGATATTTCATGTGTTCCCATCTAAAAAGATAAAAATACATAACTTGAAAGGATATAAATATAGGATTGATTCTAATCAACCTTGTTAAAAGTGCTAAAGGGACCTACTAATATGTTAAAAAGGGCTCTAACAAAGGCCTCATAAAGACCACTTAGGTCGAATATTTGATTCAAATATTATGAGGAAATTTTCTTCAAGCTGTGTGCCATAAGTACTTTTGCAATTTTTCTAATAGAAATTCTCTATATTCAGAATGAGGAAAGAAATACATAATGAAAAAGAGATAGAACTGAGATTTATAGTCAGAAGGATGCATATGGTTTTGGTTCAAAAAAATCTTTCTCATGAGATGAGGGACATCTCATTCAAATCAGAGAAATGGAACTTAAGAGTTGGAAGAGATTAGGAATGAGAAGATCCGGTAAATTAATGTGAATTGATGGGAACCAAGTGTGGTAATTAAGCTAGAAAAAATAGGAAATAAAGTGCGTAATGCCCAAGGTGGATTCTTGAAGGGAGAGTGTAGATATATGTCATATCAGAGTCATCTGGAGGTGTTTAGAGATCATTTGAAATGATTATCTAATCAATATGAGGAAAGAACAATTAAAGTAACTTGCTATAAATGATGACTTGATTCCCCATTCGAACACAAGTGGAACTAATTGAGATAATATAAAGGTGAAAGGGTAGTCACGAAAAGAGAGGGGGGTTAATTTTTCTGAGATTAGTTCAAAGAAAAGAAAAGGAATGAAAGTTCAGAAAAACCATTTCCAAAGAAATTGCCTGAGAAACATGTTTATTTCCTATGTATCTTTATATTTGATCATGTCAAGATGGTTGCAAGTGTCTAGCCATTGAAAAAATCTGAGAATGTAAACAAATCTTTCCCCAACTGATCAATTTAAAGAACCTTGAGTAATTTGTGTTGATCATGAGCATAGTTGTGTTTGCTTTAACTTTGAGATATCTTCAAGTAGTTTTGTGTGTTGCTATTACAATCTTATGTTGAAATTACCTCTAAATCACACAAGATATTTTAGTTATGATATTATTGTGCTATTATTGTTTATATTATGTTAAAATTTCCAAAGGATTTGGTATAATCAACTTTATCCTACTTAAATTCCCAACAAAAAATTATTAAATGATGAATCTTACAAGAACTACCCCTACTTGTACAGTATATCCATAAATACTAAGCAAATTCCCTGAGTTTGTTCATCCCTTGACAGAAATATCTTAAAGTAATCAGGTTTTAATTTTTGTATTTGGTAACCAGAACTTTGTCCAGAAAATATCTCCATTCTTAGGGGTTACAAACTCGTGAGAGGTAGATGTGTTTGCCTTGACCGTAATTTTCTCAGGTTTTCCTTGATCTTTTTGGAAGGAGTCAAGATTATTGATATATTGATATCCCAAACTAACACAGGTTACAAAATGGGTCCTCTCACCTTGGTGAAGGAACCACCTACGTACTAAAGG